>QPKB01000006.1:43654545-44109140 GCA_003546025.1 Camphora micrantha | reverse complement strand
CGCCTTCACTAAGGAAGACCTCCTACTAGGCGAAACAAAGCACAACCGGCCCTTATACTTTACAGGGTACATCAAAGAGATGCCGATACACAGAGTACAGATCGATCCGGGTTCTGCCCTCAACCTCATCTCTACTTCGGCACTCGAAGAGCTGGGCATCCCGCCTAGCAAGCTGAGTCACACATCCGTGTCTATCTTTGGATACGATGGAAGCGCTCAGAGGCCTATCGGCAAGATTAGGTTCAAGTTGCAAATCGGTGATCTTATCTCTGAAGTCACTGTATATGCAATAAAGACCCCCTCATGCTACAACATCCTTCTCGGACGCCCCTGGATACACGAGAGTGGTGTTGTTCCTTCAACTCTTCATCAGTGCATCAAGTTTGTTGGCGACGACGGCTTGGTACATCGGTATTTGCGGACAAAAAGCCTTTCAAAGGCAAAGAAGTCCATTTGCAGACTCGCAGATGTACAAAGATGAAAACGAAGAAAAGGAGAAAGAAACAGCATCCTTTGCCGAAAGTCTCCAGAAAGATAAAGGCAAGGCTCCTCAGCAATCACCGGAAGAAAATCAACCATCCGGCAAAACCGAGGAGATCAACCAATCTCCTTTTGTTGTCTCCCTCAAGTCTTCAAAGCCGCTGGTGATCACTACCAAGGCAAAGAAGACCAAACAAAAGCCTGGGGGCAAGTTTGTCATCTCCTTTGTGTCTATTATGCAAGACACAGATTCGGATTCAGAGACAGAAGACGACACGTCGTCAAGCCAAGCTGATACTCAGCAAGCTCAACCTGCTCTCACTCCATTGGAGGACACCTGCTGGCATAGGCGATCCAGCATCAGCTTCCTTCGTTGTTCCGACAACCTCACCAAAAGAAAAGCCGATCTTTTTCCACAGGTCGGCGGCTTCTTCATCAAACTCTTCGCTTGAGCCTTTCCAAAACGAAGGTATGCCACAACTATCCTTGTATAGTCCAATGGCGCAAGCTATCATGAAGAAAATGGGCTATGACGCTCGAAATCCAATCGGCTTGGGAGGTGGCCACGGTATTCTCGTACCATTGGAGCCCACCCTGACAAAAGGCCAGCAGGAGGATTGGAAACTCTATCGTCATATAGAAAAGTCTTCATACGGACTGGGCTACGACCCTGATGCTCCCATGAGACAGTTGACCCAAAGGCTACAAAGTCGTCTGGCCGACGAAGCCTCAACATCTCGTGTCTTGAAGATATTGATCTCCCTGGATATCTCTTTGAAGAGTTACCCGTCAAGGATCCAGGAAGCTCCTCCAATTGGTACGATTTCTCTGATGATAAAGAGGAATTGTCCGATGATACAGATGCACAGTCTTCTGGTCCAGAAGAACCATCATCTCCAAAAGAAGTGCCATACTTCGATCCAGTTTCAACAGGTGATTGGGACCATCTCATAGCAAGTCTTGAGAAGAGTGCCGATCAAGAAGACCCATGGTCAGAAGCACAGCCTTGGTCTGAGAATACCTTTGAAACTCCGGAAGGTCTTGTTGAGTTGGAAGCCTCCGAAAATATATGAGGAACCACCTTCAAGTCTTCCAACAGAAGATTCTGTTCAAAAGATAGACTTGGGAACGCCAGATAGCCCACGTCCTGTATTCATAAGCAAGAATATAAAGGATGATGAGTTACCCGAGTATATCGCTTTTCTTCGTGAGTTTGTTGATTGTTTTGCATGGTCTTACGCTGAAATGCCTGGTTTAGACCCCAAAATAGCAGTTCACAAACTCAATCTACAAAAAGATATCAAGCCTGTCAAACAAGGCCAAAGAAGATTTCGTCCTGACATAATGGACAAAATTGAACAAGAAGTTCAGAAACTCAAAAACGTTGGCTTCATCCGCGAGGAACAGCATCCTGAATGGTTGGCCAACATCGTCCCAGTGACAAAGAAAAATGGGCAGATTAGGGTCTGTATTGATTATAGAGACCTGAACAATGCATGTCCTAAAGATGAATTTCCGCTCCCCATACCGGAGGTGATGATCGACAACACCTGTGGATTCGAGCGGATGACATTCATGGATGGTTTCTCTGGGTACAATCAGATAAAAATGCATCCTGAAGATGAAAGACACACATCATTTCGGACCCCATTTGGCGTGTATTGTTACACTGTAATGCCATTTGGTCTGAAAAATGCTGGTGCGACATATCAAGGGCTATGATGAAGATATTCCAAGATATGCAGCATAAGACGGTCGAATGCTACGTTGATGACCTCGCCGTCAAAAGCAAAAAGAAAGAAGACCATCTCAAAGATCTTCGAGAAGTCTTCCTCCGACTACGCAGGCACAAACTGCGAATGAATCCCCTAAAATGCTTCTTCGGTGTATCATCGGGTAAGTTCCTCGGATTCGTAGTTCGGAAAGCGGGAATAGAGCTTGACCCTATCAAAGTCAAGGCTATCCTAGAAATGCCATCCCCAAAAACCCTGAGACAGTTAAAAGGGCTTCAAGGAAGATTGGCATACATTCGACGGTTCATCTCCAACCTGTCAGGGAAATGCCGTCCATTCTCCCGCCTAATGAAAAAGGGCGTGGACTTTGTCTGGGATGCTGAATGCGAAACTGCGTTCCAAGACATCAAGTCATACCTGACCAAACCTCCAGTACTGGCTGCCCCCACAACTGGAAAACCATTTATCTTGTACACAAGAGCCCTCGACCACTCTTTGGGAGCTCTACTTGCACAAGGAAATCATGAGGGAAAAGAAGCTGCTCTATACTATCTCAGCCGCATGCTGGTAGGTGCAGAGCATCGCTACTCTCCAGTCGAAAAAGAATGTCTTGCAGTGATGTTTGCTGTACAAAAGCTACGTCACTATCTGCTGTCCAACACAGTATACCTGATCTCGAGGATCAATCTCCTGAAGGTCCTTGTCACAAAAGCAGGTTCCCTCAATGCCCGACTGGCAAAATGGTCTATCCTCCTGTCACAATTTGATATTAGGTATGTACCACAAAAGGCAATCAAAGGTCAAGCTCTGGCAGACTTTCTTGCAGAGCATCCGTTGCCTGAAGATTCTCCACTCAGGGATGATCTCCCAGACGAGTCAGTCTACAACGTGGAGGCTTCCTTATCAAATGCTTCCTGGGATATGTACTTCGACGGTGCAACCAGGACAAGTGAAAAAGGAAATCAAATATCAGGGATTGGCATCCTCTTTGTTAGTCCCGACAAATACATGATTCCACACGCCTTCTCGCTACTGGAACCATGTTCAAACAATGCAGCTGAGTACCAAGCCCTGATTGTAGGATTGGAACTCGCCCTCGAATCCGGCATCACAGTGCTAGAAGCCTTCGGGGATTCTCAACTGATCGTCAACCAGATGAATCAGAAATTTGAAATCAGGAAGCCTGATCTGTTGCCTTACTACAACAAGGCGCAATCACTTCGGCAAAAATTTGACATCTGTCATATCACCCACATTCGTAGAGGCGAAAACATCCGTGCAGATGCCCTGGCTGGACTCGTCGCCTCTATGGCTGTCCAAGAAGGAGAACACATGCAAGTTACAGTGTGTGAGAGAAGGATTCTCCCTCCCCTCAATACACACCAAGTAGTTGCTGAGTGCCACCAACTGGTTGGAAGTCGGATCTCCATCCTCAGACCTCCGATCGGCGACTGGAGGGATCCGTTCATTGATTATATTATGTTCGGAGTCCTGCTTGAAGATCCAAAAGAACGGGTAAGTGTTCAAAGACGCTCTACAGAAAATCCTACAATGGAGTACTTCTACGCTGCTTATCACAACAAGAAGCTAAAGAAACTCTCGAAGAGGTGCATGCTGGTCTTTGTGGAGCTCATCAGGCTGGTCCAAAGCTCTACGATCAGATAAAAAGGTTAGGTTATTATTGGCCTACCATGGTAGCTGACGCAATGCAATTTGCTAAACGCTGCCAACAATGCCAAGTTCATGGAGACTATGTCCACATGCCTCCAGAATGGCTACATCCTACAGCAATTTCATGGCCTTTCGAAGCCTGGGGTATGGACATCGTAGGTCCTGTCTCCCCTCCGTCAAGCAAAGGTCATCGCTTCATCTTCGCCGCTACGGATTATTTCTCCAAGTGGTCAGAAGCTTTTGCGCTCAATGAAATGAAGACCTCATCAGTCCTTCAGTTCTTGCGCACCAACATCATTTGTCGCTTCGGCATACCTAAAAGATTCGTCCATGATAACGGACCACAATTCCGTGATCACAGATTCTACAGGTTCTGCGACAAATACAAAATCCAAAGTTGTCCTTCAACTCCGTACAATCCGGCGGCGAATGGACTGGCAGAGGCCTTCAACAAGACACTCTGCAAAATTCTCAAGAAAATGGTCTCTAGCCACAAAAGGGACTGGGGCGACAAACTATCCGAAGCTTTGTGGGCCTACCGAACCACCGTTCGAGGACCGACCCATAGCACGCCATTCTCCTTGGTCTATGGATGCGAAGCTGTTGTCCCTTTAGAGGTACAAATTCCTTCCTTAAGGGTATCTCTACAAAATGACATGACGCAAGAAAGCAATGTCAAATTAAGACTCCAAGAGCTGGACAATCTCGATGAGAGACGGCTCGAGGCACTCCAAAGCATTGAGCTCTACCAAGCACGCATGGCTGGATCTTTCGACAAAAAGGTCAGGCAACGCGCCCACAAAAAGGGTGACTTGGTTCTTGCGGTGAAAAGGCCGATGGTTTTCGCTCACAAATCCAAAGGCAAATTTGAACCAAAATGGGAGGGACCCTTCGTCATCGACCAAGTCTTCTCCAATGGCGCATACGCACTTCTAAACATGGAAGGTGATAGATGTATGCTGCCCATCAACGGCAAGTTCTTGAAGCGGTACTACCCTTGAAGACTTCCTCCACTGGGTCAGAGCGACGCCTACAAGGCCAAAGCCTATTTCTAGGTACTTGCTCGTCAAACCCACTCCTTTTGGAATTTTCATCTTTATGTTGAACTTTCAAAACAATGCTTACTTTCATCGTTTCATTGTTCAAAAGAAAATCAAAATCCAAAAATCTAAGTTTAGGAGCCTCTTCCCAAACTTAACCAAAATTTTCGATCCTTGAACCCAAAATTCTTGGTTTGAAACAAAAATCAGGACTTAGGAATTTCCACCCTAGTCCGCCTTGCCTTTTACCGCCAAAAATGGTTTTAGGTCAAAATTTACGACCCTCGTGTCTAAAAACAAAAATCGGGAAAGCGATGTCAAGTCGATACTCGCAAAAACCCATTGGAAGGATGCGAACCCCATTCGATACTTCCAAAACCTCAAAATCGCAAGGAAGCAACACCTCGTTGATACTTGCAAAATTTCAAAAATCGTGGAGACGCAACATTCCAGTTGATATCCACAACCCAAATTTCAAAAGAAAAACAAAGGTTCGAAAAAACCTCAAATTTCAAAAATCGTGGGGAGGCGACATTCCATCGATACCCGCAAAACAAAATTTTTGAAAAAAGCAGGGAAGCGACGCTTAGTCGATACTTGCACCCAACTTCGCGAGGAAGCGACATTCCATCGATACTCGCAACCGAATGAGCAAGGAGGCGACATTCCATCGATACTTGCAATACCATTCAGCAGGGAGGCGACTCTTAGTCGATACTTGCATTTTTGAAAACCAAAAACCTGGCTTTTACGCCAAAAACTGGCTTTTACGCCAAAAAACTCGGCTTTTACGCCAAAAAACTCGGCTTCCACGCCAAAAATCGGCTTTCACGCCAAAAATCAAAACAAAATCTGGCTCTCATGCCAACAAAACAAAACTTGGTTTTCAAAAAATCCGGCTTTTACGCCAAAAACAAAAAATCGGCTCTCATGCCAAAAATCCGGCTTTTACGCCACAAAAATCGGCTTCATGCCAAAAATCCGGCTTTTACGCCAAAAATCGGCTCTCATGCCAAAATCCGGCTTTTACGCCAAAAACAAAAAATCGGCTCTCATGCCAAAATCCGGCTTTTACGCCAAAAACAAAAAATCGGCTCTCATGCCAAAAATCGGCTTCCATGCCACATCGGCTTTCACGCCACCAAAATTTGGCTTTCACGCCACCAAAATCGGCTTTCATGCCACCTCAAAATTTTCGGCTTTCAAGCCATCAAAAACCAGGCTTTGTGCCACAAAATCTGGCTTTCATGCCAAAACAACACTTTTGACAAAAGATTTTCACAAAATGATAACCTTTTGATCAAGATTTTCAAACAAACATTCCCATTCAACTTTTGCTTATTTTCAACAAAAAGAATTTAAGTAGAACAAGGGGATACAAAAAAAAGAGTGCCAAAATGTTTATACATGGAGGTACCAAAAAAAAAAGAAGAAGAAGTTTGTCAAAAGCTCAGTCCATCATAGTCTTCAACCAAAGACTAAGGTCCTCGAGCAGACTCTTGGCCTCAGCCTCCAAAGCTTCCAGGCCACGCTTCTTCAAGATGCCGCCATAAAATGCGGCAGAAAACCGCGATCCATCTTCAGCACGAGGGAATTCCTCCCAAAGAAGTTGCCATCGCTCATGCTCCTGAGTCTTTCTTCGGAGATTCCCGTCAACCTCTTCCCACGCCTGTTGAACGGCCGCATTGGAAGATCTGGCAGATCGGCGAGGTGCATCAGTAACAAGGCCCTTACCCTTGTTCGTTCTGGAGGAACCACCTGCAAAAGTCAGAAAGGAAGAAATCAAACACCAAATGACAGAATTTTGCTAAAAAAAATCCTAGCGAAATTGTGCATGGTTCCGGGGCAGATTTCGAAGAAGAATTCAAAAATTGCTGTGAGATCAAGCCTTTCTTCTCAAATCTTCGCAAGATCAGAAAAGAGCTCAACATTGCTGCGAGCTCAAAATTCCAAAACTTGCAAAGCTCCTCGAAATTCTGCGAGACTGGAGAAGTGGGCTCAACATCGCTGCAAGCTCCAAAAATCCCAAGACTTGCAAGAAAATTCGAGGTATGCATCGTCATGCTCCCAATTCCATTTACCAAAACTCATGCATAAAACTATCATGCATTAGATGCTAGGAAAACTTTGACAAAAGTTTGACCAATTCCAACCCAATTTGGTCAAAACCAATCAAACTTCGTCTAAGTCAAAATTCATGTTGACTTGACCTAGAAATTCTATCCTTTTATCTTGATGCATTAAAAAAAAAAAAAGAAGAAAAAATGCATGATCATCTTGAATTGCATAAACCTCATATCATGGTGAGCAAAAAAAAAAGAACAAAAAAAACCCTCTTCAAAAAAAAAGAAGAGAAAAAGGGGCTGGCCCATGGGACGTGGCCCACAGCCACGTGGCTGTACGGCCAGGTCCGATTACGGACCTGTCCGTACAGCACCAAAAAAAAAAGGGCAAAAAAAAAAAAAAAGAAAAAAAAAGGGGGAAGAATAGAAAAAAAAAGAAAAAAAAAACAGAACGTGCACAAAAACAAAAAAAAAGAAAGAAAGCACGTGGAAAAAAAAAACAGAAAAAAAAAAAGAAAAAAAAAACACGTGAAAAAAAACGAAGAAAAAAAAAAAGAGAAGAAAAAAAAAAAAGAAGAAAAGGAAACTTTCCTACATCTACATGGGGTTTTTTTCTTGGAAAAAGAAGACCTACTTGAAGCCATGGAGAAGAAGAAGAAGAAACTTGAAGATCCTTGAGAAATTCTTTATCTTGGAGCACTCTTGAAGGTTTTTGCAAAGAGAAAGCAACAAGAGGAAGAAAACCCATCTCCATTGCTTTTATAGAAAAGGCAAACCAAAAGAGGAAAGGAGGAGAAAAGCAAGGAGGTAAGTGCTAAAAATTAGCAAACTTCCTAAAAGAAAGGGAGATTTGAGATATTCTCTCCTAAAGAGGAGATTCTTGAGAAATTCTCTCCAAAAAGAAAGGGGATTTGAGAAACTTTCTCCCAAAGAAAGATACTTTGAGAAAATCTCTCCCAAAATCAAGGAAACTTGAGAGATTCTCTCCAAGTAAGGATATTTTTAGATATTCTCTACACAAAAGGGATATTTTTAGATATTCTTTACAAAATGACACCACATGAGATCTAAGCCATTCTTAAAAGCTTAAGGTCCCATGGGTTAGCCCATATGAGCCAGGTTTGACCACCTAGGCACTAAAAGTGGCTTTTAGTCAAAATTTCTCTTACCAAGAGCATACAAAAATGGTTCCATGCCTCTCTTGAGTTGATTGGACCATACAAAAAATTCCGAACTTCATAAGCTTCCAAAAGAAACCCAATCATCCAACCCCATGCACCAAATCAAGCCACAATCTTGAAATTGACATTCTACAAAAAACCAAACCACTCCAATGGACCCAAAATTGTCCCAAAGAGTGACCAAAAACCAAACCATGGTCCCCTAACTTGCCACATACAGCTTGTTAGGTCACAAGGCCGAAACCAAAAAAAAAAAACCCAAAATCCCGTCCCCCTAACTCGCCACATACAGCCTGTTAGGTCACAAGGTCAAAAACCAAAAACCTTCTTAACCGCCTAATGTGCCACATAAAGCCTTTAGGTTCACAAGGTTAAAAGGGAAAACCCAAAACCAAAAACCCATATCCAAATGTCATTTCAAAATCCTTGCCTTGAGACGGTACATGACCCCTCTCCTTACCGCGAAATCCCTTGGAAGCTCAAAAAGCAACTCCATCAAAAGAAAAACGCACAAGACTCTTGGTTAAACAAGAAGATCTCCTTCAAATTCTCTTCGAGGCACACCGACTGCTAGAGCTGCACACCTCGTCGTTGTACCTCGAGGGGGCATTTGTTGACACCAAAAATGTCACTATGTCCCTTCAACACCAAAAGCTACATGGAGCCACATTCTGCCATAAATAGGAAGGCGCCACTTCTAGCACCAGATCTTGTCAGAATCAAACAAAAACTACAAGATCCTTCAAAGCAGCCAAAAGAAGGGTACACATGAAGTTTCGGGCCATTTTGACATCATTTGGCCTAACTTCACTCCTCCGACAGCCAGGCAGGAGCTCCCGGCAGCGACAGTGTCGAAGACTTCAAAACTTCGATCAGAGCCTACGGATGGTCTCAAAATACCTCCAAAAGGTCCCTTGCCAAATTTCAAGTCAAACGGACGACGTTTGACCCTTCATCAACTCTCAGGAAGCAAAAACAGGCCTACCGGCAGCGGAGCACCCCGGAATCATGGCATCCAAATTGGAGCTAATGGATCATCTCAAAATGACTCCAATAGGTCCCCTGTCAAGTTTTAGGTCAAACGGACATCGTTTGGCCTAGTTTCAAAGCTCGACATTTTCCTCGAGGTGAAATCAAGGCGAGCATTTGCGGGACCCCAAAAGGCTTCAAAACTCAAACCAAAGCCCATGGTTGGTCTTACTTACTACTCAGGAGGCTCCCTGTCAAATTTCAGGTCAATCGGACATCGGTTGACCACAAGTCAAAGCTCGGCATTTCTCTCATGACGAAATTAAGGCAAGCGTTTGCGGGATCCCAAAAGGCTTCAAAACTCAAACCAAAGCCTACGGTTGGTCCTATCTACTGCTCAAGAAGCTCCACGTCAAATTTCAGGTCATTCCGACATCGTTTGGCCTAGTTTCAATGCTTGACAAAAAATCGGCAAAACCGCACAACAAAGTCTTCGGCTTTCCAGAAAAATAGGAAACTTTGTGCTCCGATTTGCGTGGCTTCTCGACGGGTTTTCTTCAAGAGAATCAGGCCAATAAATGAGGGGAAATGTCAGGAAAAATACATAAGAAAAAAGAGTGAAAAAAGATCGAAACACGGCGAAGAAACGGCGACCGAAAGGCGGCCAAAAAATGGGCCCAAGGCCCATGGTCGCCGGCGACCATGGGTGCATGGTCGCCGGCGACCATGGAAATTCCGGCGACCCAAAAATTCGCCGGAAGACCCTTTTTCGGGTCCTTTTCGCGTTTCGAGTTGATTGGCCCCTGTGATTTTTCCAAAATCTGATTTTTCGTGCATGAAATCGGTCGATCTTCGTCAACATCACGGATTCGCCGCCGAAATCATTGGATGATCATTAGATGCCTCGAAATCGCCAACCGGCCGACAAAGAAAGCACACTTTCTGCCCGCCCGATCGTGAAATCGACAGGACAGATGTTGCCGGCACTTTGACATTAATCAATATTTGAAATTGCATCGCCATCCGACATCAAACAACATATGGATCCACCGGCGGTCATCGCAAGAAGAATTCCAAAAGACGCGGCGCGGCCCGCGACTCTTCGAGCGACTTGGCGACCAATTAATGAGGTTAAATGACCCGCTTTATGACAAGTTAATGCGGTCATTAACTCATTATTTTGGACGGCCCAATCAAAAGCAAGCAAATGGGAGTTACGAGTCAAAGGATTTATGGCATTAAAGCCATGAAACTCCTCCCATGATGGGGATTAAAGGCAATTAAAGGCTCATTATTCTCCATCGGCCAATCAGATTCAAGGAAAAAGGAGTTACAAAATAAGTAATTTAAAAACTTGTAACTCCTCCCATTATGAGTATTAATGCATTCAATGCTCATAAACCCTCCTAAATGGCTACCAAAGGCCTATAAATAGGAGGGCATTCCAAAGGGAAAGGATCTAGCTCTCGCTCTCCCCCCGACGAAGACAAAAAAATCCAGAGGCCCTGCAACTCTGTCCAAAAAGACCACCAAAAGGTGATTGAAGCACCCTTGGGGGGCCACCCCCCCCAAGGACCTCCCTTCTTCTACCAACATGGCTAAAACGTGGCTTTTCAGCCCGTTTACTTAGCTTTTTATCGGATATAAGACCTTCTCTCGGTCTTTGTCCTTTAAAAATCTGAGGTTAGAAAGCCAAGCCAAGAATCCAAGCATCGTGTTCTCATCTGCATGGACGATGGAGGAGCCCATACATGACTCGCGACCGTCGATCTGAACGTGTCCCCACAATCGAATGAGAAGTCAGATTCCTTTTCTTGATTTCTGTTGTACTTTATTTTTCTTTTAGAGACAAAAATCACAACTCTTGTCTTTCTTAATGGATAAGACTTGTAAATCGCCTTTTACGGCAAAATCGCCTTTCACGGCAACAAATGAAATCGCCTTTCACGGCATTCAAAAAAAACCCTTTTGTCTCTTTTCTTAAAATATGCGTGCAATAGAAACTAGAAAAAGTTTCATTTCCCCTTTCTACTTGTGAAGGTGGATCTTCGGATCACCATTCCTAAATTCCAAGTAGAAAAGTGAAATTGGCATACCCGTACAAAAAAAAAAAGAAAGATGTTGTTACCCTTTATCTTTTCTTCTCCTCCCCTCCGCCGTACCCCAAAAGACCCGGGGCGAAGGCAGCGGGAGAGAGGAAAGAATCGGGTCCATCAGAAGTATTTCGAGGTTAGTCCAACCCCTGTCTCGCGACATTGAGACTTGATTTTGTGACATCTAGACTTGATTTAGCACATTGAAGTATTCCAAGGCTAGTTCAACCCCTTTCTTAAGACATTAAGACTTGATTTGGCACATCAAAGTATTTATGAGATAGTTTTCTTTTTCAATTCTTGAACTTGCCTCTTCAAAAGTTTGTAATTCCAAGATCGGGAGATCTAAGGGCTTATGATGAAAGGGAAAAATCAACTAGGGATCGAGTTCAAGAACTGAAACAAGAAAACTAGCCTAGAAATATTGCAATGTACCAAATTAAGTCTTGATGTCGTGAAACCAACCTTCGATGTTGCAAGAAACGGGTTGAATTAGACTCGAAATACTTTAATATGCCCTGCCAAATAAAGTCTCAATGTCGCGAAATCAAATCTTGATGTCATGGGAAAGGGGTTCAACTAGCCTCGAAATACTTTAATGTATCAAATCAAGTCTTAATGTTGCGAGAAAAGTAATTTGATGTAGACATCTCATTTGGCCCCTATAATAGCCTTAAATACCTATCATATATAGCGATGCCCCCATTTCACCCATAATTGAATAATTGATGGCATAATTCAGATTAATTAATGGTGATGAAGATGCTTGTTAATAGTCTTAGACTTAGTTCGACAATTTCTAGAAATTCGTGAGAGAAAAGCCAAATTGGGTCAAACACATCATTCACACACGGACTGGACCATGACACTATTCAAACATCTTCCAGACCACTTAGAACACATTCAAGTTGATCCTAGGGGAGTTACACTTAGCTCGCCCATGTATCATATGATTGGCATGAATTAGGGGGCTAGAATCGTTGATCCAAATACCCCTTCCTTTTCCCGGCATCCAATCACTATCATATATAAACCACTAGATTTTACATCACAAGAGCATTCCAATGATATATAGAACGTCCGAATCCAACCAGTAGGTCAAAAGTTACGAGATTCTGAAGTTTGTCCCAAAGAGAAGATGAAAATCACCTGGAAGCCACCCATGGGACGCCCACCCTGCTGAATTCCACCTGGGCGCCAGCCCTGTGGCGCCCATCCTATCCAAACCCACCTAGGCGCCAGCCATGTGGCGTCCACCCCTCAAATCCATGAAATTGACCTGGAAACATGCTCAGGACCACTCCAAATAGGGACCCAAGTTCATAAATATGAAACCCATCTAGGTACCACCCAAGTGGCGCCCACCCTACTGAATTCTACATAGGCTCCATCCCTGTGGTGCCCACCATGTCCAGTCCACCTAGGCACCACCCTTGTGGCTCCCAGCAGATTACATGCCCATGTAGGTCCCCCGTAGCTGAACATCTATTCATTAAATCCCAACTCCAAACTGGACCAAGTTCCAAAAGCGAACCCAATTCATCTAGGCGCCACCCTGTGGGTGCCCACACTATGCAAACCACGTAGGCTCCACTCAATGGGCGCCCAGCCTATGTACCAAACCATAATTCATCCTAAAAACTAATTAGGCCACCTTGGGATGAAGCTTTAGCCCTCCTAAACTCGTCCCAAGCCTCTATTTAAGGATCTCTTAACCTCATTTACAAGGGAGCTACCAAAAAAATAGAGAGAAATAGAGAATAAGGAAGAAGAAGAAAGGTAGCCACCATTAGAGAGAGAGCTTCAGATCTAGAGAAGAAGAAGAGGAAAGGGGATTCTCATATCTTCAAGATCTAGGAGGAAGAGATCATCTAGAGCCATGGATTTTTGCAAAAATGTCGGTTTAAAGACTTGAAGAACGCGATTCGAACCGGTATTTCTAGAGCTCTTCCGTTTCATTACATTTTATCACCATCCTTGTTTAGAAACATGCTTAGGATCATTTAAGCATCGTAGCTCTGCATTAGTTATAATAAATCTGATATTAGCATCTCATCATATTAAGAACTTGTTTAGGTTCATTCTAATAGAGTAGATCTGCATTGATTTCGTAGTTCTAATTGTAACTGGGTTAAATCTCGCATTAGTAGCATCACCATCATCATTTAGATTGAGAAGATTGCAAAAAGCCCCCAACAAAAAGGCTAGGCGCCACCCACTGGGCGCGTACCCTCTCTGAACAAGTTGGGTGCCACCCTCTGGGCGCCTACCCTTCTAAGATAAGGCATGGGCTTTACATCTCCACTTGTCGCATCATTTTCTCGTAAATTTGTTAGTTGTATCATTAGTAATTCGTATTAGGACATTCGCATCAGTTGCTGGACATTAGGAATTGTGCTAAAAAAACCTTGAGATCATTGCGCATCCATTGCGATTTTGAAAACCTTGACTGAACAGGGTAGGCACCACAGGTGTGGCACCCAAGTGAATTTCTCCACCTTTGTGCATAACCTCTGATCTTTCACATTTAGTTCATTTAGGAATTGCATGACAATGATATGTGTGGTTGTTTGATGTGTTCTGAACTTCGAATTATCATTTCTATCACACCTTACACCACATCATTTAAATCATAAAGTCATAAAAGAAAAACCCAAAAAAAAAATCATAAAACATAAAACCACTTCTTCTCTTTCCTTACTCCCTAGTAAATTAGAGGAGAAAACAAAAATAAATTAAAACATATCCAGAAAACCCAAAAAGAGTAGATAGATAGTCTAGGTTATCAAATCTCGTGCCTAAGTAAGATAAACCCTAAGATTAATTAAGGATAAAATTGAAACATTAAATTAAAAATCCCCAAATCATTAAGGGCCCTAAAACAGAGTCTTAATTAATTTGGACTAAAATTGGATTAAAGAATCACTAAAGTTAATTAGTGAACCCAAAACTATTAGGATAGGCTCCTTCCCCTTGGAGCCTAGCTTGCTCACTCACTAAAAGTCCCTAATTAAGGATTAAACCTAATTAATTAAAACTCTAATCCCACACCAATTAATACAGTAAGAATCCTTAATCTAAAAGATCTTTAGACCATAATTAATTTGGATTAAAAATAACCTAAACCTAAAACCTAAACAGAAGTCATCTGGGCGCCACCCCTTGGGCGCCTAGCCTGCACAGTCCACCTGGGCACCACCCCCCGGGCGCCCAGCCTACCAGGTCCACCTGGGCACCACCCCCCTAGTGCCCATCCTATCCCCTCGCTAAGAAATTATTAATTAAAACTTCTAATTAAATCAACCCGAATTAACACATTAAAATATTTTTAACTTAAAAGATCTGAAACCTTAATCAATTTAAACTTGAACCAACTCAAACCTAAAACCAAGACAGACAATCACTTGGGCGCCACCCCCTGGGTGCCCATCCTGCCAAGTCCACCTGGGCACCAACCTTTGGGCGCCCAGCCTACCCAATTACTAAAAAACCCCAATTGAAACTAAACCCGAATTTAATCCTAATCAACACAACATAAACATCTTTAAATCTAAAATAACTGAGACCCTAATCAATTCAACCTCGAATTAACTTAAAGATTATCGAACCACGAGACAGTCACCTGGGCACCACCCCCTTAGCGCCCAGCCTATCAATCCACTTAGGCACCATCGCTTGGGCGCCTAGACTACCCATTCCTTGGAAACCATCAATTAAAAATCAAACCTACTTAATTGAAACCTAATTCATTCCCAACCAAATACGAAGAGACAACCTCCATCAAAATACATCAACTTCTGTAAAAATCCAACTTCGAATCAACCTAGAAACACAAAACCAGCCTTGACCTCAAGACAGCCACCTGGGTACCACCCCGTGGGTGCCTAGCCTATGAACTCCAACTAGGCACCATCCCTTGGGCGCCTACCCTGCCCAATTCCCTTGAAACTCGCATCATTTAAAAATTAAACCTAATTAATTGAGACCTAATTCATTCTCAACTAATTCCGAACAAACACTCCCTATCAAAATACACTAAGTCCTATCAATTCAAACTTGAGTTGACTTAAGAATCACAAAATCAACCAAACCTTAAGACGGTCGGTGGCACCCATCCTACCAGATCCACCTGGGCACCACCCTCTGGGTGCCTAGCCTACATTTCGACCATAATCTATAAACTCAACTGAAAACAAATAATTAACACCTTATAACTTAAACTAATTAAGACCATAACCTAAAACAATCCCCAGACCCAAGGACCAGTAAGTAACTCCCATCCGAAATAGTTGAAAATCACAGGCAATCCATATGGGTGCCTCCCCCTTGGTGCCTATCCTCCCACTTGCACTAAAAGAATCCTTGATTTTGTTTCAAATCCAGATCCGAATCACTTTGACATTTGGACATCAGGGACCTAAAACAATCTTAAATATTAAAATTTATCAAGTAAAAACCCCCGGAATTCCGAAAAGAGATCGAAAAGTCTGAAAAGCATAAACTGTCAGGATAGACTCCACCGCCTGGGCGCTTACCCTGTTTTGATCTTGAATTGCAATTTTCTATTTTTTTTTGGAATTCTGATTTAAATTAAAAATAATAGAACCTTAAAATATTAGAAAAAATTTAATTAGAACCCTAAGACATCCCTAAATCACTGTTAATCAAAAACACAACTTGAACAAACTGAACCAATTAAGATCTTACCCAACAAGTTGCTTAGGTGCAGGAACTATCAAACTTAGGCTACTTGCACCCTAGGAATAAATTGGATTACCTTGTTAGGTAGCTTAGAGCATTAGGCTTCATCCCATTACTCTTCCTGTTCCATTAGGGAATCGGGAAAGTTATTGTGGGCGATCTAGGACCTTAGTCCGATGATCAGTAATAAAGCATTAATAATGTAAATCCAAGTAAAATATCCTAGTTAGGCCCTTCTAGCCCAATATAAAAAATCCACAAAAACTACAAAACCAACAAAATAAACCCAAAAAGATTTTCCTTTTGTTTCTTCCTCCACCTCAGGTGCCAAGTATTTAATCGAACTTAATGATAAAAGGGAATGAAGAACTGATTTCTAAAATTGAATAAATGAGAATGATGAGATGAGATGAGTGATTTCACACACACTTTTATTTCAGCCCATAGGCCACACCAAACAAATATTAGCCCATCGGCCACCCTAAAACAAACACTAGCCCATCAGCCACCTTCAACTAAATTATGGCCCATCGGCTTTTCACTTTAATCACTTGTGTATCGCACACGAAAAACACAGAAATCACAAGTCAAAACCTCATTTGCATCATCACTTTGGTTTGAAATGTCAGCCTTTGATGAGTCCTGAAAAGCACACATTTTCATACACATTTTAGACCATTTTAAGGGCTTATTGATATTAATGAGCTTTATTTAGTCTCAAATCATGTTTTTATGCATTTAGGGTCCATTGTAGTGCATTCATGCATAATTTGCTCAAAAATCACACTTTTTGCATAAATTCATGAAACCTGCCATTTTTGGAGATTTATTTTTGGAAAGTTAGTTATTTTAGGTGCATCAAGTAGGGTCACATACATCGTCCATTTAAATTCCTTACATAGAAGTATTCTTGAATCCATTTATTTTAATTTGTGTAGGAGAAATCAAGAATGAGACTCACATTGGTGAAATTTGAGAGAGATCAAGGGTAGGACATCTTTCATGGTGGACCCACATATCTTGGTATTTTTTAAGAGTTTGAAGAGTCAACAATGGAAAACAAGATTCATGATTTCAAGATCAAGAAAGGAAACTTCAGATTTGGTAAGATCTAATTCTTACTAAGTTTGAAAACTCAAAAATCAAGAAAGAAATTCAAGAAAGGAAAGTGCGCTAAAAGAGTTGACTAGTCCATATCAAAGAAGCTTGAAAGCAAACCAAAGATGGAAGGGGAATCAAGAAAAAAAGGAAAGAAAGATCCAAAGATCCCTTTGGATGTCCACATGGGTCCCACACACACCATTGCACAACTAACATTCCATATGTGCACAATTATTTTCGAATTTTTCAGGGGCAGCAAGATTAAAATGGCCATAACTCTTAATCAGCCTTCGGATTGGTTCAATCCATACACCGTTGGAAAGATCTTTTCAAGTAGATATCTTTAGAACCCAAGATTGTATCAATTGGAGCTAAAAACGAGGAAGATATAACCTTTAAAATTTTGTGCTATAATTTCTACTCAGGATTGCAATTTTTACACATGGAAAGCACCAAAAATCTCCCACTCACCTTGCTATTTCTTTGAAGACTTGTTGGCCAAGGAAGGGACTTCCCAGCAAAAAAGATTGCTTGCTACAAACTTGGAACAAAGAAGGAAATAAAGAGAGTAAAAATCTATAAATTGAAGGCATAAGTATCCCTCTCCTCTCATGGGAAGATAGAACAACTCCCTCTAGAATTACTACTACACTCCATCTTCTTCCTCTCTATTTTTCTCCATTGAAGTCCTCAAGGAGATTTGGCCGGAAATCATACTACACCCTTGGGTTTTTCATCTAGAAGAGGCTTCTCATCCTAGTATATAATTGTTTTTGTTTATTCTATTTTATCTTATGTAAGATTTTGCATATTTGTAAACTTACTCTTTCAATTTTTCTTTCTTGTCCTTGGGTGATTGGTGCGTGTTTTATGTTTCTTTTATTGTTGGTGTTTGGACTGACAACCCAAAGGCCCTAAGAGCATGATTCAAGTTATGACCCCGCTTAGAAAAGAATTTTGAAAGAGGAGAATACACTTCCACACATTTAAATTTATGTTCTTCCACACATTTAAATTATTGTTAAAACCATACATTTACTTTTCTTGTTTTCACCACACATTTAAATTCTTGAACTACTGTTTATTATTTTTATTTTTATGATCAATTCAATTTTATGTTTGTTTTGTGCATAGTTTATGGTTGGAACTAATTAGCATTACATGCATATTCATATTGGTGAAGTTTAGACTGTTTAAGTTGCTGAAATTAGAGTTTTAAATTGAATAAGCAAGAAAAATCAGAGATTTGAGCCAATAATCTCGGCCAAATTATTTTTGAAAATTCGGATCCCAATATAAAGTGCACAATTCAGCACATTGTTGCAGGAATTTCAGGACAGATTTTGTTTAAAAAGTTTGCAATTAGAAATTTGATCAAAAAACATTATTTTTCGATGAAACTTGAGGAAATTAAAGTTTGATCAGTGTATTTTCAAACCCCATAATTTCAAGAAAAAATAATTTTGGAAAGATGGTGAACTAGTGGCTCAAACATAGCTGGTCGGCCCCAACTGTGTCTAGAATTTCTGCACAGTTTCATTTTTTTTTTTAGGTCATCTTTATGCATTCATATTTCATTCATTTTAATTCCTTTTTCACTTCCATTTTTTTTTTATTCATGCATCATGGTAGTTCAAAAACCCAGCCATAAAACTTAGTTTTAGGTTTTATTAAATTAGAAAAAACCATGCATAAAAAAAACCTGCATACTAGTTTTTTTTTTTTTTAGACTTAGAATTTTCAGCATCTCATGGCATGCATTGCATTACTAACTTTCTAACTTAGGTTTCTTTTGTTTCTAGTTTAGTTTCTTAGTTTTATTTTTGGTACTTTTTATTCTTGATGTTCTAACTTGTGTGTTCTTTTGTAGAAATTTTAGTTTTTAGTTTAGGATTTTTAGATTTAGGAATTCTCTTTTCATTGGATTGTAATTAATTTAATTTTTGGAAAGTAGAAAAGATGGTTGTAATTTTCTAGTTTGTTAGGCTAGATTTAGATTTTTTTTTAATTTAGAACAGATACAAGTTAAGAAGGAACCTTAATTTACATTGCTCCCTGTGGATCGACCTGGTCTCACAAGTTTATTACTACATCGCGGCTCAACACTTGGAGTTCACGATCAGCCTTTAAACCCTATTTTGCTAAGGAATCTGAAGGGGGTACCGGAGAACGGGGCCGATCCTCTTCTTAAATATTTGGCACCTCTCCCTTTTATTTTCTTTATTTTTATTATTTTTATTTTACTTGGATCTACTATGATTTTACTATGTAAGGATTAACCTTTATTTGGACTTTAACTCATGACCTTCAATTGACCCTATATATAAAGAGACCCAAAGTGACCCAAATTAAGGTGACAGGACAACCGTCGTGTGTTGCCGGCAGCACATTAGACTAGAGGAAGAACTGATCGACAACCCCAAGTGCAGGGTCGCAATGTAGTAATAATCTGGTGAGACCCGGTCGATCCACAGGGAGCAATGTTGATTAAGAAACTTTCCAACTTTAACATGTCCTAATTTAGAAACTAAATCTAACCTAATAAAGAAACTAATCAAATTACAAGAAAATTCCTAAAAACCAAAAAGTAACAATTACAACTTAAAAATAAACCTAAACTAAGTAAAGAAACCTAGTTTATTCAACCTTATTCTAACTATAATCTGCAAAAGTAGCAAACTCATCAAAACAACCAATTTAATATAAGATAAATAAAAAAAACTTCCTAAAACAAATTACAATGTAAATATAAATGATTTTTGAGATCCTACATGAAAAAGAATGAAATTCTAGACAAGTTCCTAAAAATCTGATGCATGTTGAAAATTTCTAGGTATGGAAACTATTGCAAGGGCCCAATTTTGCTGGACTGTACGACCTGTCTAGAATGATTTAAACCTAAATCTAATGGTTGGAGTCAATACTCTGATGATGTATGAACACAATAGAAAAAGAAGAATGGAAAAAAGACTTAAAGCGAAAAAGATATGATCACCTAAAGATGCCTAGTTAAACAGTTTTGTGTTGGAAATCTGATTGCAGGCTGTCCGACTATCCCTGTTTAGTCCGCTGTTTACCCCACTTTCCAAACTTATTTTTCTCTGAAACTCTGGGGTTGCAAAGACTTGTTTCCAAATATTAATTCTGCAAAGTTTCGATGGAAACTAAGCTCGTTTTCCTAATTCTCAAATCGCGCACTTTTGAGAGAAAAACAGCCTAAAACTGCTGTAACAATGTTGTCTTTTTCATTATTCACGTATAAGGTTCGAATTTGATCTTTCTAATCAGTCAATAAACATTGTGATTTCAGCATAAAAATCATGTTCTAATGCAATGGAATGGAGAGAGAGAGAGAGAGAGAGAGAGAGCCTTCAAAGGATGTTACACGTGAGAGGACTTCCCAAGGTGATGTTCCACGTTCAACCCCTCCCCATGACTTCTTTCCTTGCTTTTTGCAAATCTTTTTTTGGTAAAGAACCTCTCATCTTTAGGGATCCTGTTTCCTTATGTGTAGAGATTCTTGTTTAGGCTCCAAGGTAGCTTCTTTATTTGAAAAGACTTTTTAATTTGAGAGATCTTCTTGCCTTATTAGGTTTCTTGATGCACACACCTTCCTTGTATAATTCCAAGAATATCTCTAAAAATTGCATGATGATATAGAGGGAAGAAACTTTTCAAATATTGAGATTTCTTGCAATTCCCGCCTAAAACTGTAGCAGACAAATTTTTGTGGTCATATCCCCCTCAATATAGCTCTGATTTATATAATCTTGGGCTCCACGGAAATCTACTCGAAAAGACCTTTCCAACGGTGGCTAGATTACACCGATCCGACACTCAGTTTGAGAATTATGGCCATTTTAAGTTGTTGTCCCTGAAAATTTCAGAAATAATTGTGCACAAATGGAAGCTTCTATGTCGGATGTCGGCATGCAATGGGGTGTGTGAGACCCATGTTAGATGTCCAAGCCATGCTTCGACTCTTTCCTTGCTTGTTTATTTGGCTTTCCTTTGACATCTCTTCTCAAATTTCATCAATGTGGGTCCTATGTTGATTTCTCCTACAAATTGAAAAAAATAAAAATTTATCATTAATTACATGTAAGAAAATCAACATGAATCATGCATGGGACCCTACATGCCTAATGATGCACCCAAAAGATAAACTTTCCAAAAATAGCATATGGTGCCAAAAATAGTAGGTATACATCGATGAAGCAAAAAAAAAAAAATCTAATTTTGGGCTGATAATTGAGATGAAAAACCTTAATTTCATAAAAGACATGCAATGTGATGAATTTTGACCTATTTTGACCATATATCAAAAATAACCCTTAATGCATGAAATCATGAAATTGAGTGTAATCTATGCAATTAAACCTAATTAAGTCCACAAATGCTCATGAAATGATGACCTAATGACCTAATTTTGTGGACGTATCAAGAACCCACCTACTTATTTTCTCCCATTTTTCTTCGGCTTTTCGTCGAAGAACGATGTTACAGTCGTTACTGTAGCTGGCGATCGTGATCCATCAATTTTGAGGGTAGTCGGAATCCTCATTTTCCATGTAAAATGTAAATAGCACATATAGATTAATGGAGATTTCCCGAGCCAAATGTCATTCCCAGGGGGGCCAAAATTCACATCCGACATTTGGTCTGGAAAAAATTAGAGTATGTTGTATAAGATGCTTTTCGGTATTACATGTATTTAAGGATGCTTTTGGAGGTATAAGGATATTTGACGTTTCTTTTGGTAAGAGCCCCTTGATATTATGTAGGCGCCATCATGTAAAGAATTTGACATTTTATTAAGAAGACATAATCAATGTGCCACTTAACCACATGTTTTTAAATATTTTTCAATACTTATTTCTTTACGTAAAGGCTAAATACAACATGGGTGATTAAAAATGAAGACTAAAGGTGTGTTTCCAAGGATGAACATCAAATAAAATTTTCTTCTACGGAAATAGAATAAAAAGAAGTTGCTATTTGATTCTCATTTTCGAAAATCCACCATCAATCTTCATTTTTAACCACCTATCCATTCAATTCCAATGTTAATGCACACAAAGAAAAATGGTGGTTTGTAGCAGTGTGTCATCGACCTTACTATATATAAAAGAAAGTGGCACAATGTCTAAGCCATTTGGATATTCACAAAGTAGACTACACATGCATAGATTTAATTCAACCTTAACCACACGATACATTGAACCCTTATATAATTATTCCCCATTGCGGAGTTAACTGATAGAGCACATTAAATCAGTCCCATACTGATCGAATAATGCAATGGTATAATGATCAATAGATTAAGCTTCAAATAAAAGAAAAATTCTAATGTTCTAATCGCATTCCTATTTCTTGTGCATAAGAGTATGTAATAACAAAATCAGTGTGTATATAATGTTGGCATTTGGGCCAGTGTATTGGAGAATTAATTAAGGCAAACACGCATGATCAATCAACCACAAGCACACGAGATTTACATGGTTCGGCAATTGCCTACGTCCACGGGGCTATGAGCGTTCCTCTCGATTTCGCTATGTAGAAAATTGGGCAACTTATTACAAAAATCCCAAACCCTCTACCGCTTAGCCTACTCTCTCCCATATGCCTTAATCTTGCTCTCATATCTACACCCTTCCATGGATGGAACTACGGGAGAGAGAGCTCCCATCCCTCTCTCTCTCTCTCTCTCTCTCTCTCGGGTTACCGATTACATCAATATATAACTTCTGCCTTTTTAGCTTCCATGAAAGCCCCAATACAATGTCCAAAATACCCTTGACCATGAACCTGGTCATCAACTAACCCAATGAACCAATCCGGTCTAATCGAAATACAAGACATAAATCCAACAATCTCCACCTTTGCCTGGATTCCGTAAAACTCGAGCCACCTTGAAGATAATCGACAATGTCTTTCCGTACCTAGCTGACAAGTACCTTGTGAGGCCCACCCCTTGTGGACCCTCACTTGTGTTTAATTTGTGTAAATTATAGTTTATGCTATGTAATTATACTACTTGAGAGGGATTAGTTAGGGTAGATTGGTATTTTTATAGGATTTTAGCCTATTTTATAGCAATTATTTCCTTTTTTGTATTTTCTAGAACATATAGGGTGTTTATTAGACTTTTATAGGTATGTTAGTTAGTTAGAGGCCCGTGCGAGTAATTAGAATTCATAGGAGGGGTTTCTACATGAGAATTTGTAAAGTACACATAAACTCCCCTAAATGCCCATGTACTTACCCCAAGTTATAACTAACCAAGGAGGGGCACTTTGGACCTTTCCTTTCCAACACAAATCTATATATACCTCCCTCATTCCCTCCATTTCTCTCCTTTCCCTCTCATTTCTCTCTTTTCCCTCCAAGAATTTCCTCTAATTCTCTCTCTAGAATCCTAGATCTAGGGTTTCCAACTACAAGAAGGAATCCTCTACAAGATTTAGCTATCATCTCTCAAGAAGACCTCTCTTATCACTTAGATCTCTCCTTTCTCTACAAGACAAGGTATTTCCTTCCCTTAGCTCAATTGCCATGAAATTATCTCTCTCTAGGATTTTCCCTTCCTTACGCAATTCTCTTGTGGATCTGGGATTAGGAGCTATACATCTCCTTAGATTTGAATTTTGGGGTCGTTTGAGAGATTGGAAGCCATAGGAGCTTGGATCTTTGATTTAGAGCTTGGATTTCTCTATTTTCAGCTTTTTTTTCTTGCAATTTGGAAAAGAGGCAAGTATAATATACATATTTAGCATAGAATGCATGTTTTCTTTGTTTGATTCTACAAATTCAATTCATATGAGTGTTAGATTATTAGATCTATATTTGTAAGCCTTGTTTTCTTAGATTTTGGCCTTTGATGGATGAGTTTTCGCATTTGGAAGATCAATGGCCCAATTGATGATGGATTTGTGATGATTGAAAAGGTTTTGGTGATTATGGATGGTTTTATGATGTTTAGGGACAAGTTGAGTTGGTTTTGATGGAATTGGATAGAATTGAAAAAGTTACAGAAACTCTTGAATTTGAATTTCGTGTGTACCCAGTCGACCACGCATGGAGGATGTCGACCGGATACACAGGAAATTCAGAGATCTAATTGAGAGTTGAAATGCCTCTCAATCCCAAAAAATCAGTGTACCCAGTCGACCACCATGGTCAGGATGTCGACCGGGCACACTGCGTACAGTTCCCTAGGAGGCAGGTTAGGTCCTAGCAAATCATGTGTATCCGATCGACCATCCTTGTAGGATGTCGACTGGACACTGCAGGAATCCAGAAATCCAATTCTGCCTTCCAAGTTTATGTCCAGAAGTCCATGTGTACCAGGTCAACCAAGCGCCGATGATGTCGACCGGATACACTAGGCAGGATGTCGACCTAGGAGTCAGAATCATCACTTTTCCAATGTGCCCAGTCGACCACCCTTGGAGGATGTCGACCGAATGCACTGCGGACAGTGATTTTTCATATTTGTGTAACTTTATGTTGTGATCTGATGCGGGGCCCATTGACCATCCAAGTGGACTTCCATTGATGTGCCAAACATGAGTCAAGGGTTTGACTTAACCTTAACTCATGGGGCCACCAAACTAGGGTCTAGGGTCTAGGGTATGGATTTGGATTTCGATTCAACCCTTAAACGTCGTCGAAGATACCCGCAATTTCAGGAGCATGAAATACACTTCCATTGGTATTTGAAACTTTATTTGGGAATTGAATTGACTGACATGGACCTAGACCTAAAAAGAAGGTCATGAAAATAAATGTTGAATTATTTTTAGAGCATATATAAGCTTGATGAGACTTAAGAATGCCTGAGTCAATAGAGTTTCCACACAATTGATTATAGTCATGAATGTAAAAATGCACAAAAAGCATAAAAAAACATGATGAAAAAAAATCAAAGTCATGAATGTAAAACCTGCAATCAGCATGAAAAACATCATAACTAGAATGAGGATCATGAGGTCAAATATGCAAAAAGCATGAAAAAACCTCATGATAATGATGAAGGCTCCTGAACATTGAAAAATCTGATATCCTCCGTAGTCAAGAAAATTACATCATAATAGAACAATGATTTTTATATTAAAAGGATTACAAATTAGTTCTTATGAAACTCATGAGTGATGATACATCCATGGAGGCATGAAAAACATCATTATGAAAGTTTCTCAATTACAATTTGTATATAAATAAAAGAAAATCACGACAAAGAGAGAACAATATAAAAATTCACTAAATTAAAGACTGGGAGTGTTCATCCCATGCTGTCATTTGTTAAAGAGATAATGAAGTAGGTGAAAACCATATGACATAGTTTTGGCTCTCTTTTTAGCCAAGTGGGGGGTGTTGGCATGTGGGCCATGTGGCCCATGCTTGTGGTCATAAAAGAGTGTTAGAGGCTCATTGATTTAATCTTTTGTATCCCAAATATTTTCAAGAATCTCTCGTATCTATTGCAGTAAAAGCTAGGATCCGTTTTCCCACAATCCTCTTAATCGGCTATTGGTGAGTTTTTATAAAGAATAGTCGTGACGCCCTCGTTCTATAAAATGGGGATTATGCACGAGATTTAGCGGCCAATTGAAATTTGTTCCATAAGTACATGTGGCCCCCAATCATAGTCCCATAAGGATCGAAGTCCGCAGTGAGATATAGATATTTTCTCGGTTCACACAAAATATCGCTGAGGCTTCATAGTGTAACAAATGGAATCGATAAAAGATATTTAAGAACAAAGCATTATTAACATAACTAAAGTTGAAGTTTAACAGTTATACAAAAGTATTTTTATACACCAATTGACACTAAAAAAACCTAGGCTAATAAAATAAACCAAAAGAACAAAAGAAGAACTATCCATATAAGTGTGAAGGTTCTCGGGTGCGAAGTTAGAACGACTGCACTGTGTCATCCGCACACCACACGTAAAGGTCATCAGGCTGATCCACCTGAACTTCCTCCATCTCCTCCTCGAGATTGGTGGACTCGGTACCTATGCACCAAGAATAGCATCGCGCGCGTATGTGTGTGTATATATATATATATATATATAACAATAATAGATATGCAAGTAGAATATATATGTATGCATGTTGTAGTTAGAGTTACAAATAACACTATTATCATCGTTTCAGTGCATAATGAATCATAATGAAAGACCCAACAGCAACATCATAACAAATAAGCGGTCCACATAAGCTAATCACCATGGGATCTGCCCTCCCTACTGGTACCGAGTCATGGTAGAGTGAACACACAGGAGAAAAGCCCATCCGGAAAGTGATACCAAGATAACAAACATTAAATCCCCATCATCATTGGTATTTGATGGTGTATAACCATCCAAATTATCGATCTGCGATCGTTCAGAAAAAGGTCCTATCATAGTGGTGCCCCAGCCATGTCAGACATTACAGCTGAGCGGTGCCTGGCATAAGAGTCCTAAACAAACATCAATGAGGGGATACCCCAGCAAATCTTCTCAGTGTATAATCCCATAATGAGTATCCCAATGACCTGTCTCATCCATGGCCGAGGTTGCTTGTACCCCAAAGTCGTCTGGAAAAACTGTGGGGGTTTGTCCGCTCAAAACATCCCTCACACCCCCATAGTGAGCCATCAAAGGGTATTGCCAATGGTCCCACCTATGAGGCCCTACCCCTTTACTAGCCTAAGTAAATGATAATTATATTAAATTCTATCTATCTATACTAATTAGTAGGGGTTAGTAAGGGTAGATTTGTTGTGATCTAGGGCCTAGCAGAAGAGATCAATCACGCACAAGAGAACACAGAGATTCACATGGTTCGACTTTTGACCTACGTCCACGGGGAAGACGGGAGAATCCAATATGCAATTAGAAAAGGTGTACATCCTAGAGACTCTAAGTCTCTATTTATAATATCAGCTCCAAACCCCGTTACACCCAAACCCTACTTCTAATCACAGTACAACTTGGGCAATACAGGAGCCTGGTTAACCAAGACTTATTAACTTCTATTGAGCTATACAAATTAACAAATCTCCACATTGGCGAACATTGAAACTGATCATCACACACAAAATACGTCTCACCGTCTCGACCTGCCCCTGAGGGCACTCAGGTACTAATCACATTGATAAGTCCAAGCAATGCTTGAAC
Organism: Camphora micrantha; assembly: GCA_003546025.1. Lineage (NCBI taxonomy): Eukaryota > Viridiplantae > Streptophyta > Magnoliopsida > Laurales > Lauraceae > Camphora > Camphora micrantha. Next base: position 44,081,937 of record QPKB01000006.1, on the reverse strand, counting down.
TTAACTGCTGGAATAGTCTTGGTCATCATGTCACTTGGGTTCTCCACCGTAGCAATCTTAATCATTGCAATAGCACCCTCGGCGATAACATCTCAAATGAGGTGTGCCCTAACATCAATGTGTTTGGTCTTTTCATGATACTTAGGATTGTGTGTTAAATCTATCGCGCTTTGACTGTCATAGAAAACAGTAGTCAACTTCTATTCCAATCACAGATCTCCAACCAAGCCTGTCAGCCAAATAGCTTCCTTCACTGCTTCTGTAGTTACCATATATTCTGCTTCAGTGGTAGACAAGACAACTTTGGATTGTAATGCTGCCTTCCAACTAATGGCACCGCTAGCAAAAGTGAAGACATAACCTATTAAGGACCTTCTTCTGTCTAAATCTCCAGCAAAATCTGAATCAACATATCCAATAACACTTCCAGGATTGTTGTTGCTTCTGTCATACACTATCCCAACATCAATAGTACCTTTCAAGTAACGGAGTATCCATTTCAGTACTATCCAATAACACTTCCAGAAGTGTTGTTGCTTCTGTTATACACTATCCCAACATTAGTAGTACCTTTCAAGTAACGGAGTATCCATTTCACTGCCTGCCAATGGGCCTTCCCGGGGTTATCCATGTATCTGCTAACTACACTAACAGCGTGAGAAATATCTGGCCTCGTGCAAACCATGGCATACATGATACTCCCAACTGCACTAGCATAAAGAACAAGAGACATGTGCTCCACTACTTCCTCAATTTGTGGTGACAAAGCAGCGGAAAGTTTGAAATGGACTGCCAACGGAGTGTTCACAGGTTTTGAACTTTGCATACCAAAGCGTTCCAGAACCTTCTCAAGGAACCCCTTTTGTGACAAAGACAATTTGTCCGCTTTCCGGTCCCTTCGAATCTTCATTCCAAGAATTTTCTTCACAGCACCTAAGTCTTTCATCTCAAATTCACCATTTAACTAAGCCTTTAACATGTTGATCTCAAACATGTCCTTTACGGCAATCAACATGTCATGAACATATAACAGCAAATAGACATACGAGCCATTTGAGTGCTTCTTGTGATAGACACAACTGTCATATGCACACCTGCAATAACTGTTTTCAACTATAAAGGTGTCAAAATGCTTGTACCACTGCCTAGGAGACTGCTTCAGGCCATACAACGATTTCTTCAGTAAACATACGTGCTCTTGCTTTTCATGAATTTCAAATCCAAATATTCTAGTATCAGAGCGGTACTCGTGATCGGAGGAGATTCGACAGATCGGATAGGAGATGGTTGGAGTTGTGGCTACATGATCGATGAATTAGATCTCAGGATTGAGATAACGTTTTCCAGATCGTGAGGACCGAGATCGTTTGATCTCGGTGGGCCACACAAGTTTCAGAGAAGAAACCGAACCAGAGGGAGATTCAGCGTTTGAGGAAACAGAGGATCAGACTCTGTTTGTCTCTAAGATAGGTCAGGTTCGGTTGCTGCAGAGGTTCCGGAAAAGGTCTGATCTCGTAGAAAGGGAGACCAGATCGGACAGATCAGCGTTTTCCAGAAAGGATCCGGACTGTTTCGATTGCTGGTCAAAACGATGGGAGAAGAAGACAGCAATTTGGATTTGATTTCTTTTTCGCTGGGCCCCACATCGCCGCCGAGGACAGCACGCCGTCGCCAGAGCCATCACCGAGCTCCGCATCCCGTTGCTGGTCCTGCTCAATCGCATCATCAGAGAAGAAGTTGCACTATTGCCGTGGAAGGAGAAGACAATAAGGGGCTGTTTTGCAAATTCAGGTTTCTAAAATAGAACAAAGAGGAAGAAGAAGGAGATCGGGGTCTGTTCCGGGCTGGGTCCATTCCAGGTCTGACCTGACTTGTCCAGAAAGCCCATCCGTCCGCTTTCAAGGAAAGTTGCTGGAATAGTCACTTACGTCAGCAACACGTCAGCACGGTATGATCAAAGGCAGATTTGACCGATCAACGGCTGAAATTATTTTTCGCGATATCTTGACGATCCGGAGTCCGATCTAAGATCCGTTTGAACATGCGGACTCGTCACGAGGAGATCTACACAGGTGTAGTGAAAGATTCGCGGAATGGCTGCTAAATTTGAGATTGAGAAATTCGACGGAAACAATGACTTTGGTCTATGGCGTTTGAAGATGCATGCTTTGCTAGTTCAGAATGGGTTGTAGAAAGCTTTGAAAGCAAAAAAAAATGCTTTGTCTGACAAACTGTCATATTATGAAAATGATGAGTTGCGGGAGAAGGCGTACGGTCTGATTCTGCTGTTTCTGAGCGATGGTGTATTGCGAAAGGTTGCTCAAGAGAAAAACTGTTGTTGGCATATATGGCAGAAATTAGAAAACTTGTACATCACGAAGTCTCTCACAAATCGCTTGTATCTAAAGAAGCGATTGTTCACCTTACAAATGTAGGAAGGTACGTCTGTTTCAACCCACCTTGATTCTTTTACGAAAACTATTATGGATCTTGAAAACATCGATGTTCAAATTGATGATGAGGACCAAGCCATCATGTTGCTATGCTCTTTGCCACCCTCGTATGAGAACTTTGTTAATACCATGATGTATGGTAGAGAAACTCTTTCTAAGGAAGATGTTGAGTCAGCCTCGAACTCTAAGGAGTTGAAGAAAAAGGTTGTCACTGAAAACACTGATAATTCTGGTGAGGGTTTGGTAGCGCCTGGCAGGACAGAGAAGAGATAGCAGAATAGAAGAGGCCGATCTAGGTCAAAATCAAAAACTAGAAAATTAAAGTGCTTCAAATGTCACAAGGTATGGCACTTTAGAAAAGATTGTCCAGAGTGTGAATAGAAGGAGAAATCCGATTTTGGAGAAGTTGCCGGAATTGCAACCGATGTTGCAGAAAGTAATTCTGATGGTGCAGAAGTTCTTTCGGTTACTATTGTAGCTCAGCTACTGAGTGGATTTTTTATTCGGGGTGTTCCTATCATATGTGTCCTTACAGAGATTTGTTTACCAATTATCAATCTATTGATGGTGGTAAAGTACTTATGGAAAATAATGCAGCCTGTAAGGTTGTTAGGATATGTGCAATCAAGATTAAGATGTATAACGGTATTGTGAGAACTTTGTCAGATGTCAGGCATATTTCAAAGTTGAAGAAAAATCTGATTTCCTTGGGTACACTTGACTCCATCGGTTATACCTACAAAGCTGGAGGTGGAGTTATGAGAATCTCGAAGGGAGCTCTTGTAGTGATGAAGGGACTAAAGCAGAATGACCTTTACTTTCCTTAAGATAGTACAATTACTGGTGCTACAGCTTTGTCATCCTCATATTCAGATTCAAAAACTACCAAGTTATGGCATATGCGACTTGGGCATATGAGTGAGAAGGGTATGGATGAGTTAACTAAACAGGTTTGTTGTGTGGTCTGAAAACAGGAAAGCTAGACTTTTGTGAGCATTGTGTCTTCGGAAAGCAGTGTAGGGTCAAGTTCAGGACAGTTGTTCATCGGACCAAAGGTACTTTGGATTACATCTACTCTGATCTTTGGGGTCCTTCTCGTGTTCCGTCTCTTGGTGGTGGTTTATACATGTTGACCTTTATAGATGATTATTCTCGGAAGGTCCAGTGTATATCTTAAAGTACAAACATGAAGCTTTTGCACATTTCAAGCAATGGAAGGCTATGATTGAGAAGCAGACATGTAAACAAATCAAGCGCCTAAGAACTGACAATGGCTTGGAATTCTGTAATAGTGCTTTTAATGAGTTCTGTAAGAATGAAGGGATTGTGAGACATTGCACAGTCAGAAATACACTGCAACAGAACGGAGTTGCAGAACGGATGAACATAACAATTCTAAAAAAGACCCGATGCATGCTCTCTAATGCAGGGTTACCTAGGAAGTTCAGGGCGGAAGCTATTAACACAACTTGTTATATGATTAACCGGTCTCCATCAACAGCTATAGAATATAAAACTCCTATAGATGTATGGTCTGGATCTCCTGCTGATTACACCAACTTGCGGATATTTGTTGTCCTGCCTATGCTCATATGAATGATGGAAAGCTTGAACCAAGGTCAAGAAAGTGCATATTTCTAGGATATGCAGATGGAGTGAAATGATATAGGCTGTGGTGCCTAGATGGGAAATCTCTCGAATGCATTATAAGCAGAGATGTGACATTTGATGAGTCTGCTATGTTGAAACCGAATGAGTGTCATGATGCTGGAAATGAAAATGATGTCAGTAAAGAGGTGGAGGATAAAGACGGTGTCAGTAAACAAATGGAGCTTGAGAATGAAGCTTCAGAAAACTTGCAGGATAAGGTGTAAGTAGATATCCCAGTTCAACAGAATGTAGAGGAGATGCAAAGCTCAAACGAGGAAACTGCAGCTCCAAATGACTATATGCTTGCTAAGGACAAAGAAAGGAGGCAGATTAAGCAACTTCAGATATACGGGTATGAAGATATTGTTGCCTAGGCTCTTAATAAGCTAGGAGTATTGAGTCGGAGCCGGTTACATATCGGAATGCCGTCACTAGCAAACAATCAGCAAGATGGGCTGTAGCCATGGGTGAGGAAATTGAATCTCTTCACAAGAATCAAACTTGGGAGCTGGTGAAACCTCCGAAAGGTCAGAAGATTGTTGGTTGCAAATGGGACTTTAAGAAAAAGGAAGGAACTCCAGGGGTGGAAGATGCTAGGTTCAAAGCACAATTAGTTGCAAAAGGCTATACTCAGAGGGAGGGTGTTGACTTCAATGAACTGTTATCTCCTTTGGTAAAGCATAGTTCTATCTGGGTGCTACTTGCTATGGTTGCTAAATTGATTTAGAGCTGGAGCAGCTTGATGTCAAGACTGCGTTTTTGCATGGCGAGCTAGATGAACAGATTTATATGCATCAACCAGAGGGGTTTGAAATTCATGGAAAGGAAGACCACGTATGTTTGCTGAAGAAATCGTTATATGACCTGAAGCAGTCTCCTACACAGTGGTACAAGCATTTTGAGGGCTGATATTATAAATAGAGACTCAAAGTCTTTAGGATGTACACATCTTATGATTACATAGTGAATTCTCCCGTTTTCCCCGTGGATGTAGACCAAAAGTTGAACCATGTAAATCTCTGTGTTCTCTTTGTGCGTGATTGATCTCTTCTGCTCGGCCCTAGATCAGAATTAGATTAGTATTTTCTTAGGAACTAGGCCTATTTTATAGGAATTAGACTCTTTTTCAGATTTTTAGAATTGTTAGGGTGTTAGATGACTTTTTATAGTTAGTTAGTTAGTTAAATGCCCCTAGAAATAATTTATAGATTTTAGGAGGGTTTCTCTTGGAAGAACTTGAATTTAAAACAGGAGCTGCTATATGTACATCCAAACTTGCTCCTTTCACATCCACCCATGGGACCCCTATGAAAAAACCCAAAAATACCCCTCCCTTTCTTTCCTCTCTCTCCTTGCTCGGCCGCCCACCTGCACCCACCTCCCTCTCCTTCTCCCTCTCTCCCTCTCCCTCCTCTCTCCTCCCCACTCAGCTCCGCCCCCTCTCCCTCTTAACTAAAATCAGTGATATGATTTTAGTTAAGAGGATTTTACAAATAAAAAGGTGATATCAACAATGATGAACAATGATTTCATGATAAAAACTTTCTTTCTAGTCACATATTAATGATGGAAATCATGGCTTTAAATATTGGCCAATAAATCACGTTGCTTGCCCATTTCTCTTTTAATGTTTTATGTCGCGGCAATGGGAAAATTGCATCAACAAAGTAACCATCAAGAGGCGCCATTAATAACAGATGATCCACCCATGTTTGGAAGGATCACTTTCAACTCAGCAGCCGGCTAGCTGAAAGGCAAAATTTGTCGTGAAAGACACAGCATTTATGGACACTCATGCATTCCCCCTGATGACCATTATTGTCAATGTTACTTGTAGTAAAATAAATGGATGCACTACTTCTTTTCTTCAAAGGGGTTTCTTTCCTCTCTTTGCATTTAATTTCATCAAATGAAAGCGTTTGCTGGATTTCTTTTCAGGGTTCTCTTCTCTCCCAGCACATTCATGTCCGTTATTTTATACTAGGGCCTCTCTTTATGCTGCTATAATTTCTTTTTTCTCTTTGTTAACCATTTTTATGATGGGCCGGTCAGCACCATCCAACCAAAACAAATAATGTTTCAGAACATGAGCATCAATGATCAATGTACAATTAATATAGCAACTTGAATATCTAAATAAAGTAAATCAAGGGCTGGCTTGATTTAAGATTTTGGAGCAATATCCACTATCACTGGCATTTGATTCTTTCTTTATCTCTGAATTCAGAAAATGTAGGCAAAGAACCAGCTTTTGGTTTCACGTGAAATTCAGATCTTGGTCAGGATCCATTGCGTATAAGATCCTTAAGTTGATGGACACGAACCTTGATTTATCTAAGGGTTTTTGGGTACAAAAACCTTGATCTAATGTACTCCAGCCAAAGAGAATCTAGAGCCCGAATCAATTTCAGTCGCACAATGAAGCAATAAAAGTCTCACAAACTTTTCGGTCACAGAGAGAGAGAGAGAGAGAGCCCACCTCGCTTTCTCTTTTCAGGTTACTCACTTCTTATCGTTGTAATGGCTTCCGCTGTCAGACGAGTGAGACAAGCCCAGTCCTGGCTAAGGCCTCAGTGGAGAACTTAACAAATAACAGGCTTGAGAAAACGAGGCCCTCAGGCAAATAAGCAAAATTTTAGCAGTTAATAAATCCATGTAGACTCGCACAAACCACTCATCATATGCAACCAATAGACACGGAGCCAGGTTCACTCAAACCAATAAAAAATACCTTTACTGATTGAGTTGCTCTGTTTAAAGAATCAATATGGTTAACATATAAAGGATGAAGGATGCCGAGAACCTTGTGCATATATGGGGTTCATGTATATGGTTCATGCTTCAAGATCCAGATTTCCAAACTAAAAGCTCATGCCCCAAAAAGGTGTAGCACTGGCTACTGGAATAACCCAACAAACCACATAATAACAGACTCTCATTTTAAAAAAGAGAAAATTATAAAGAGAGAACACATGTTTGAATAGCATCCAAACAAAGGGGAGTCTCGATGTCCCTAAATATGTCACTTTTCAGATATATAAATTACAAAATTTACACCATACATCACGCAAACCAGTGCAACAAGTTCTTGCAAGCATGACAAAGCAATTAGAGCAATTTCTGAGCACAAGTGAACCAAAGCAACTCACCTCTTTTCCTTTTCAAACATGCAGTCAGTGTCACGAATGCACCGCAATATCCACATGTCTCTGCCCTGTCATTTTACCATTAGTAGCAGATTTGGGGCTTTCACGCACGTCTTTATCTTTGCCAGTGGCATTTCCGTTTCTAAAGTTGCTCCGGTCTTTGCCATTATCTTCTTTGTAACTACCAAGACTGTGCCGGTTCAAACGACCACAAGGAACTCTGTTGTTGTCTCCTTGAGATGGATTAATTGCATCGCTGCAGCTCTTCCTCCTACCAAGCTTTGGTGATTTTGCCCGGGTCGGAGGTGGCTGCGTTTGAACGAGAGATCAGATCATGCAGTTTACCAGAGAAAAAATTAAGAAAACAACAGCAAGGCTATTTTTCTAAGTTCTAGCATGAAATGATAATTCATATCAGAAAGACCAACGAAACATATTCTTAACAGTGCAACATTTGAGAAAGAGAAATTTTGCGAAGTTAATATAATTTGTTTCCTAATTTTCACCAGAAGAAATTGTGCAGACAGCATCTGCTAAAGATGCACAAACACCAGGAGTGGGGAAGTATAACTCAAAAATCATATTGAACGAATTTTTCCTGCTTGTTTAATTAGTTGGCATCAAATAGATGGCTAATATGATAAAATATAAAGACCCAAATCAACAAAAAAAATTTAACAGGAAGATAAATCACCTATTTAATTTGATCTGAGGTTATTCACATCTAATGAGGCTGGGTACTTGTGTATGGAACTATGGATTGTAATTACTCAAAAGTGCATTGATGTTTCCCCATTGTGTCCTCCCAAAGATAAAAACGGAATTCCAATTGTAGAACACTTTAAGCAGCCAATTTTGGGAAGTCAAGACTTTTCCTTTTTTGTGTTTTTTAGGTCTTATACAGCATCACTTGATCATACAAAGACCGCTAGTGTTTCTCGAAATATGTATTTTGTAACAGACTTTAGTCATTGACCTGACACTCCAAGCATGACCACCAAACCTACAGTTTGTTTCATGCCCTCTCCATGAATATGGCCATGCATATCTACAGAAAACCTCAAAAATCTTTTTTTTTTTTTTTTTTTTTCTTATAGGAAATGGATACAACTGAAAATTTGGCTTTTGCCCTATAAAAATGAAGAGAAGCAAACAAAACCCATATAGTTGATTTTCTATCTCATTTCCAACAAGTTTGGGAACTATCAAGCATAGTTGTCAATTCCGTTCTGAAAAGGATGCAATTGAAGCATGAAAAATAAAAGAGTACTAAAAATGCATACTTACATCTCTTAAATTAAACTAGACTTTACAATTGACCCTTTTCTAGTTTTCTTTGCATATGAATAGAAGTATGAAATATGGGCTAGAGTCGGACAGAATTGGGATCTAAATTGGGAACGGAATGGACAGGAATGACAAAAATAGACCGTAACTGGACTCAAACTTTTAGGGAGTCTCCATTCTACGCTAAGCCAATTTCGGAACATTCTGACGGGAAGTGGCGAAATGGAAAGGAATCGACGACACCTATGCTATCAATGAACTCAAAATCACTTCTCTCAAATCTCAAATACAAGTTGAGGGAAGTCAATAGAATACCTTCTTGAGTTCAACCTTAGGAGGTGGTCCCTCATGGTAAAAGCTTGGCATTGGTGTTGCTTTAAATGCCAAGCTCTTCCTAAGCTGCTTTAAAGCTGCCTCTCGCTCTTCCTGCAAAAACAAGCCTGGTTAAATTAAAGTAAAGGGCACAAAATATTGCAAAAACACCTAAACCAGATATGTTCCCCTTATGCATCAAAAAGCTCAAAGGGGTCATAATGTTCTTTCCTCAGCAAATATATAGCTAAATGAGGATTGCTGATAAAATAACACAGCAGCCATCAGTATGCCATTTCTCTTTATTCTGAACTATTGTCTTCTTTCTAGAGCTACTGATTTCTAAGTCATAAATTCAAAGGGTTCAGACTCGAGATTCATCAATCTAGAAGATTTTACATCATGCCTCATCAATGGTAGATCAACTGAAGGTGTTAAACAGAGCATCTCAATTCTCAACCAAACTGTACATCATGATGGAAATGAAGGTGTTAGAAAGAGCATCTTAACCAAACTGTACATTTGCATACTTCAAAGAAAAAACTGTACGTTTGCTGAGGTGTATGACTCCATGATCCTTCAAATGTTCATTAGCAAACAAAGAAAAGGACAACAAAAATGAATTGGTACTGCATCATATGACTTGAATATGTTAAAACAAGTACCGTACCTTGGTCCTCGCTTCACACTGGTTTCTTTCTGCCTCCAAAGCTTGGTGTTTCTCTTCTAGCTTCGAGTAGAACTGGAGAGCAAAGAAGAAAAAAAAAAAAAGGGAAAAATGCATATGAAGTTTTAATCTGAAAATTACATCATCAAACTTCATAAACATTTTTTCTGATGAAAATATACCTCCTTCCGCTTTTCAGCACGCTCACTGCATCTAAAAGTAGGAGCAGAAGCCACAGTTGTCCGCATTTTTAATGTTCTTATGGATGCTGCAGTTCTATTTTAGTTAAGGAGAATTAAGCTATGGCACCAGATTTCCTGAATATAAAGCATAAAGGAACAATAAATTGAGTTTCAGCCAGTGACGATCATCATAGGATACGAAGAAGCCACAGAACAAACATCATCCTCATCTGGCTTCCGTGACATGAGAGGTGAATTTGCCTGCATTTGATCATCATCACACAAACATATTTAAAAAGAAAAAAAAATCCAAATGAGAGCTCATATTTGCTGCATACATCATCGTAACTGTTGAAAATAAACCAATAACAAAAACATGCATAGAACAGTTCAATTATGGTAACTAAAATAGCAAAAAATAGAAACGTTTTGGGTCTTACTTTATGGAAATAAAAATGATTATGGAAACATTAACAATGGAACATATTTCAATTTGATAGTAAGAAAGGACAATCATCATAAAGACAAAATACATTCAGTTTCATATGATAGAATTTGCCACGTTTTTTTTTTTTTTTATTTCCTAATAACTACCGAAACAAAGCACAGCACAATGGCATAAATGCTTCATATCTTATGAAAATCTTTATTTTTAATCATTTCTAGGGAAAATTAGACAGAATAACTTAGAATGTGATACAATGGACTGAAAATGGAATTTCAGCTGAAAGCCTGAAACCATTATCAATGCAAGTATGAAATGTTATGGTTTACAGCATTATGTAAAGGACACTTTCTAAAACCAAAAACGCATCATTCCAAGGACTCATAAATTCTCATAAGAGAGCACTATGAAAATTGAATACATGTGATACAAAAATAATGAAATTTCTTACCTGGCCCTTCTTCAAATTTGAGGATTGCAGAATTGCATTAGCAGTTTTATTTATGCCACCTCCAGGAGATTCAGACCCAACAGGCCGGGTACCACATGATGCACGTTTATCAGTTGCCAGAGCAAATGGTTGTGGAACAGTGCAGTTGGACCGGACATTTCCTCCATTGGGAGATCTTGCAACTGGTTTCACAGGAAAGGTTAGCTTCTGGCGATCGTTCATCTTCTCAGCTTCAGAGTTCAGAGTCTTATCCTCATTTTTAGCACATGGCATATCTTGCCCCTTTTCAAGATTTTCATCTTGGCAGACGTTATCAGCAGAGTTGTCTATAGTGCATTCCTTCACTTCATATTCCTTTAATTCAGCTTTCTCGACCAAAACTCGAGCATCTGGATCCTCTTTTATGAGTACATCTAACTTTGTGAGGTCGCATTGTCCAGAAGCAACTTCAGCAGCTGAATCATGGGCATCGCCATTCGAGTAAATCACAACAAAATCAAGCTGCTGGTCCATACAAGCATCTGCAACTTCCCGCCCCATTCAACTACAAGAAATGAAGACCAAGTGTCAAAGTCATGTCCAAATTGCTGTTGTCTTAGACCCCAAGAGAAAAATAAAAGAAAGGAAAAGGGAAGGAAAAAAAACCAAAAACATCCAAACCAAACAGCTCTTTTGCAATCAATTTTGTAAAAGAGAAACAAAGAGAAGGATCTAAGATGTGTGACCTCGTGACTACAAAAAAGGTAGTATTGTATTAACCACAACTTCCATTATAGGAGACATCCATCAAAGCTTTAACTTCTTATTATTCTGAAATTGCCATCCCGCAATACATAACATTCAAATCTTAAAAGTTACCTGACATAGTTTTAAAACTCATTATCGTATCGCATATAGTTCATACCCATGAATCAAATTGAATCGTGAATTGTATCGAGAATCGTAAGATTTTTTTTTTATTTTCTAATAAAATGAAAAATAATTTAAAATGTAAAAGAAAAAAGAAAAAAGTAGTTATTCAAAATATTCATTTCCCAATTTATAACTGTATAAATACAATGACAAATAAGTCCATCATACAATCATATCAAAAACATCATGACATATTAATATATAAAAAATGACGCATAAATAGTTAAATAAGTTTAAGGTATCAATATATATATTTATATTTTGTTATCTTTAAAACAAAATATTAAAGTAAAAAATAAAATTCAATCCATTAATCTTTTTTTTTTAATTAACAAAATTCATTAAAAAAGCAAAACAGTACAAGACGGCTATACTGGCAAGCTTTATCAAAAAAACAAAAACGAAAGAACAGATGAAACATCAGCTAAGGGAAAGGCTCAAGCTCTCCAGTTTTGCACTATCATATCAGTTGGATTGCCCCTAAATTGAGGACTGGTAGAAACCCAGGTAGCAGTTTCGAATCTTATGTGATCTAGAAGACTCCAGATTAGAGGACTTTCCGTCAAAACATCTAGAGTTCCTCTCTCTCTCTCTCCATATAACCCATAGGGTTGCAAGGAAGGAGGTCCTCCATAAATGTTTGCCTATAGTTGCGCCTGACGTCAATTTCCAAGCATTGAAGTGGTCTAAAATGGTTTTTGGAATGAGCCAGTTGAGACCAAACCAACCAAGAACTGAGATCCAAAGGCTATAAGCAGTTTTACACCCTAGAAGGAGATGATCCACCATTTCCTCATCAGCTCAACACATGAGGCAAGCATTGATTATGATTATTCTCCGGCGCCACAGATTATCCATGGTTAGAATTCTAACACGAAGAGGCAACCACCCAAAAGCAATCACTCTAGGAGGAGCTTTTATCTTCCATCGAAAATGCAAAGTGCTAGAAGGATTCTGATTGCCTATGAGAGCTGAGAAGCATGAAGAGAGAGAGAAAGTGCCGTCTTTAGAAATCGCCCATATTCTACCATCTTGTCCCTCCTCGGGAACAAAGACAAGACTTGAAATATTCATAAGGTCACAAAACCGTCTTTCCTCTGATTCAGATAAATTGTGTCTAAAAGTGGGGGCCCAAACCACCCCGTTATGATTTCTCTCCAAATAGTTTTGCACCTTGGCTTGCCTATCCATCGCACAATTAAAAAGCTCAGGTAATTTGGAGGCTAAGGGTTGCTCTCCCACCCAAGTGTCAAGCCAGAAGAAGATCCTTGCTCCAAAATCCAACTCTGTATCTTATATTTTCTAAGAAGGCTCCTTCATAGCAGATATACCCCTCCACAGTCCAGAACGACGGCAACTTGGGGCTTTGATGTCCCAACCCAATCTCAAGTGGCCATACTTGGCTAGGATGATTTGTTTCCACAGACTCTCCAAATCATCTACAATTCTCCAAAGCCATTTCCCTAGAAGAGCTTGGTTGACAATTTTTAGGGGTCTAATACCCAAACCTCCAAATATTTTTTGGTTTGCAAACGGACGCCCTATTTATCAAGTGGAACTTCCTATTTGAATTCCTTCCTTGCGAGAGAAATTGTCTTTGCAACCTTTCAATTCTCTTCAAAATTGAGATTGGGCATTTAAATAAGGACATGAAATATACCGGGAGGTTGGACAAGGCCAATTGGATAAAGGGTGATCCTTCATCTCAAAGATAGATAGTTAAAAAAATGTTGTACAGTAGGATATCTCTTTTAGTTAAAAAAGTGTTCATGAAGAAAAAAAAAATATATATATATATAAACAAGCATCATACGTAAGTCGAATGCTTTAATAAAATGCATGTTCTTTATTTATCTCTAAAACCTCCTCAAAGCCGAAAAATTCCTAAGAGGTTTCGTTAACTACTAAATTACATTATAAAAGTAAAAATGCTAAAAGAAAGAAAGAAAGCTAAAAATTGTTAATATTAACTTATTGGTTGTATCCATTCTCGCTCAGCCGAATTGCTTGAATCGTACAATTCGATGAAACAAATATCAAATCGTAAGATTCACACATGAATCCTAAAATTCATCTATAAATGAGATTCGTTGCATATATACGAATCATTTTCCTTCAGATTCGAGATATGAATCGTAGGATTCTGATAGCTATACTACCTGGATCCAAAAAAAAAAATTGTCCATATTAAGAACTTCAAAAGCACGCTCGCTGTCATAAAGATACCATCCAATTTTACCAAACATATTTTTCATTCATTTTATCTCACTACCAATATTATCTGATTGTATTGCTTATTTCTTCATTTTTGACAAATAACAAGCTTTGCTTCATGTTCTTTTAATTCAGGCCCTTTCGAATAAACTGAGACAAATTTTATGAAAAATGTTACCCTTGGCTAATGAGGAAGGAAAGAACACAACCAAAACATTTCGAAGGCATGGGGCCACCTCGGCATGTTGTGTTGGAAACGACAAAATCACTCCTATTGACGAGGGCCTCTAGGTAAAGGAATGGTATAAAATATCATCATTTAACGTCCAAAGAGATTGGTCTGTCCCTATATATGTTCCAGAATTGAGTTCAGGAGGATAAACAAATTATATTTATCCATCAATATGGTTTCATAGGTAAGTATCAACAGCTGCTCTAAAAGCAACCTAGGTCCTAGGTCAATCAAGGGCAAGGAGATGCCGTGCTATCATACTTGGGCCAAGTGGGTTGAAAGACTCAAATAGAGCCAAGATGTTGGTGATCAAAGAACACCTTCAATTACTTTATCTCTATTTTCTTGGACAGCGTGAATTAGGGTGATTCAGTAAATACAGTCTCATGATCTAGGGACCATGGAACTTATTCTATACATTGAATGAAATTTCAGCAGCCCCAGAAATGCATACTTCCATCAAATCAGGAGGAAGAAAAAAGTCCTCTGATGATAGCCAGGATTGACTGGGAGAATTTCTTGGTGGAATATGGCTTAATTTCAGTGTGGTTGGAGGTTCTATTTCTTATATCACTTTTCTTAGTTGTTGTCTCTGGCTTTAAAAATTCTCTTACTCTCATATACAATAATTCTACATTACCTGCCAAAAGAATAAAAGTTATAAATAATCCCTTTAATCAAATGGGCAGTACCTTCATTATTAAGCATACATATTACATAATATTTTACAAGGCTTCCTAAACAAAGAAACATTAAAGAACCTACCTACCAGACTGTAATGAGCCACCATGGTCATAAACTAAAAGAAAGAAATTGAAAATTACAATGCAAACCACATTCAATAGAAGTTGCCTTCTTGCCAAATGGATTCAGTGAAAGAGATCAAACCCCTGTTAGTTAAGGCTTCACAAAACACTGACAGAATAAACACCAGTGTTCTAAAGATCAAGATATTATATAGCCACACAAATATCAGAGAGAGACCCCAATGATTCTTGTAAGCCTACAGTGTCATAACTACATCTTACCAAAACAGATAATAATGTTCAGTTAAGTAATCTAGACTGAAAACGACAAGCTAAATTTTAGAGAAAAGAATGGAGGGATGTCAAACTAGTTATGTGAACAGTATGCAATATGGAAAATATTAATACATATAACTCAGGCAGATACATTTTGTTGAAACTGGAGTTTCCAATAAACTACAGATGAGGATACTATTAACAATTTAAAACCTTCAAGCATTATCGAGGGGTTGCTCATGAACTAATACAACTAGAGGAGATATAATTGGAATACCTTGCTACATATCAAAAATGGAAGAGAAATTAAATAGCTGAACTCAATAGATAATAATAAGAAAAAAGGGAAAAGAAAAAAAAAATACATAACAAGTATGCAATGCCCTATTGGGATCACAAATAATTCCCGGATAAATATGAATCAGATCTTTGTTTTGCAATTCAATAGTGCAAAAACCACAAAACATAAACTTCAGTTTTACTGCCTTTCTCAGAAGAAATCCCATTTTTCAATCATTTCAGGTCACAACTAATTCATGTGGAAAGGAAGCTCATAGACATCAAACTAGGGTTGTAAACGGGTCAGTTCCAGTCCGGGTCCATGGTGGACCCAGAACCGGTACCGTTAAGGAGAAGGTGGAACCGGAACTGTTAAGGAGGAGGTGGAACCGGATCCGGACCCGGAACCGTTTCGGAACCGGAACCGGAACCATATATGGAACGGGTCCGGGGCTAGGTAGAGAATGATATTGAAAAAATATGGTTTTTAGGTGAAACTTAAGAAAATTGAGGTAATATGAAGGGTCCACGGGTCCGAGCCAAGGTGGAACCAAACCCGGACCCATGTACTTAAAGGGCCTAAATAAGGACCTGGACCCAATTATTAACGGGCCGGAACCTCCGGGTAATTGGAGAATCGGGGACCCATTTACATCCCTACATCAAATACACTCAACTCAATATTAGATCAGGAGTAAATTGATAATTGAAACACCAAAGAATTGATGCAAGCAGCGAAGTTTGTTTGCCCGTGTCAGAATCATCCATCTAAATTGCAGACACAAGAGAAGATTCTTCGTCTCCAAGGAGACAACCAAATGCAAGGCAATAAAATTTTTTAAAAAATACAAAAATTAAACATAATGTAGAAGAAGAAGGATACGCCTTCTTTCTATTTTGCAGAAAAACAGCAATACAGAGCAAGGAATCACAAATCAAGCTAAAATAACAATGCACAAAATACAGATTTACAAAACAAGAACCAGTACTTCTTTTCCTTAACGATTCTCAAGAAGAAAGAAAGAAAAGAAAAAAGAGAGAAACTAACGACTTAAAACAAGGCAAATGAGGGAAGTAATCTGACATGCTGGTTGGAATAAAAAAAAAAAGGTTCCAACAAAAAGAGAGAACAATTTTTTCTTTTGTTTTTTGAAAGAGAAATCAAATGGATTTCAACTATAACATGAACACACCTTAACAAAGAAGCCAGGACAAAAATCCCCCCTTTCCCTGTTTGATCTTCAAGATAAAGAGGAAAAGGAGAAATTGAGAAGAGACAAACATGTAGCTTCCCAACAGATTCATAGCACCAAATAAAATGCATCAAGTACAAGGGGAAAAACACATAATACAAACAGACAGCTTTCTAGTTGACAAATCAAAACACAACAAAACAAAACAAAACCAAAGAACAGAGAAATGGAAAAAAAAAAAGAAAGAAAGAAAAAGAAACACACTCACATAGAATCAAATTGCAGAGAAATCAAATCAAACAAGATTTCAAACAGTAAAAATCCCAATTTCCCTCTCGTTACCTACAAAGCATACGTAAGGAAAACCAAATCGGGAAGAGAACGTTTCCGCAGAAAATGATTTCCCAGGGAGAATGATTTTCCCATCACTCCGCGTAAACATTTTCCCCAGTTTTCATTTTCCGCTAAGTTTGCCGGAAAGCAGATCTTTGCTCAAGAACCTTACAGAAAGGGGGCAAAAAAAAAAAAACATTTGAACGGAAAATGTTTGCAGCGCCAAACAATACAGCAATCTGGAATCCACAGAAGATGAAATCACTGGAAACAAAAATGCCGCGCATATTAAAATATGCCCTAAAACTCTCCTCGATTACCCAAAAAAAACACAGAAATCTCAAACTGAGCAAATGCAACTGGAAGCACGGAAACACAAATATACTCACGACAAACAGAAAGATCGAAGAAAAAACTTCAACAGAACATGAAATCCCATCACATACAACCCGATTCACCAAAAGGAAAAGTACAAAACGGCACTGAAATCAAGAGAAACGAGAAATCTCCAACTCATTCAACCAAAATGCAGATAGATCAACACGATCAACAGCTAAAAATCAACGAGAATACATGAAGATTTAGGGATTTCTTCCGGTTTTTGTTTACCGATCGATATGAATTCTAGGGTTCTTTCAGCAAGAAGAAAAACCGCCCCTTTCTCTCCTCCTCTTCTCTCTCTCTCTCTTCTTCTTCTTGTTACTGGATTTTCTTCCGCGCTTTTCTATCTATCCAAGTCATAGATTTCAATAGTACTTATAGCAGACCGTGATTAACGCCGTCACTTAACGGCATGATTCGAATGAGATTAATGTTGATGGTCTGCTGGAGTATGAATTTCCACGTACATACGCAACATGGCTGCTTCTTACTATGGTTAGAGATTTAATACATTCTTGATATTGGATCTACTTTTTAACAATATAATGGCTCAAAATTATTGATTTTTTGAAGATCTAGAGTTAGATATTCTAAACAAAATTTGATTGAAGGTTCTCGAGATGGGGATAATTAGAAGTGTTTGTGAAACTTTTTTAATGCAAATTCAATTACAAGGGCATTTTTTAAAGACAATAATCCAACACTCTTTATCGTATGTTGTCGAATGATGACAAATAGATAGAATGGTAAGTTCATAATATAGGATGATTTTCTTTTGCACTCATGACTCTTCAATCCATTCAAATCGGTTTTGGTCATTACTGGGGAGCTAGTGCAATTCACGAGTTGTCTCCCCCCGAGCACATGAAAAATGCACATGTGATGCATATTATAGTATACTATATTTAAATTAATAAATTAGATACGTTGGTTGTGTTAAATTCTCCATAGATAATTAGCCAAGGTAATGTAATCACTAAATGTTACTATACTTAAAATGGTGGCATTTTTATTTTTCTAAAAGCAAGCATTTTTTGTTCTATGATGTTAAAGGTACGCGATAAAAGCAATAACCATACAATATATATTCTATAGTATGGGTGATGTTCTCCTACAAGAATCTCATAGGAAATTGGTGCAAATTTTTTGGAGAATACATTTAATTTAAGCGATTTTGCTTTGTAAATAATAAAAAATTAAAAATCTCGCACTACCCTAACTTCTGGAAGTAAAAAATTCAACTATATAGCATACATACAAATTCGTCTAGCAAAAGAATAGTAAGGGAGAAATATAAGTAAATTATAATTGTAACATTTTTTACTTCACTACTAATTGAATGAAAAAAATGAGGTGAGAAGTAAAGTACTAATATGATGTTTTTACCTCATTATTATTAGATGGCAATAGTGGAGGGGATAAATAAAGCTCAGAAGCAACAACACTAGCCATTTTATTCCTCCTCTATTTTTTTATTTTTTATTTTTGGCTGAAACCAAATGAAATAATTTGGAGTAGAGAAATAAACTTTTTAAAAAATATTTTTTTTTTACTTCAACTTCTTTTATTTTTACTCTATTCATTATTTAACCCTTCGCTTATTTTTACTTATCCACACATGTGAATCAATCGGCCCACAAATATAGCTAAGTTGGATCCTAAAAACTAAATTTAGATTTCCAACGCCAAGCTCAAACCTACCCAAAATTGAAGTGGATTTCAAAATCCAACCAAAGTCAACGACTTCAACTCAAATTTTACTTTGATTTGGGACTGCATGTAAAGTTTAAAAAAATGAAAATTTTAGCAGTGTGCAAGCATTTGGTCGTACCCTACACTTGCAGAGTACTAACAAAGTAACAATGTCCACATTTTGAATACCCTAGGCGGGCCTCTTCTTTGTTGTTTTTTCAAAAAACACACGAATATTTTGTCCGGTCATGGTTGCGAGTTCCATTACAGGGAGAGCTTTTTGGACAAACTACAGAAACCTTACCTGCTTTTCAGCAATTTGTCGGATTTTCTTCAAATGGTAATGAAATGACCAAAACCCCCTTCGCATGCTTAGGATTTTCCCCTCTTTTTCATAGGACAGTGAATATAGTAAAGACAAGACAGATTTTCTTTTTTTTTTTAATAGCGCCCAAAATGCCTATTAGTTTTTTTTTTCTTTTATGTTATTTTCGAACGACAAGGTACCCCCACCTAAATTATTTCGACTAATTATGGAGTCTAGAAATGAACTAGAGGTCTCGGTTTCGAATCGTTTGGAGCCTTTTTGGATATATAGTGTCAGCAGATGAGGTTGTGTGTATGAGGTTTTTCCAATAATCAATTTTGAGGGGTGTTTGCATGTTTTTTGTTAAAGTATAGTGGGTCACCTATAGTGCTGATACTAGACATTCACTCATCGGCCTATTAGCCATTGAATTGGAAAGAGTACCAAAAGTCCAGATAGAAGTCCCATGGAGATTGTCAATTATTTAGTATGTTTTTTTTTTTTTTTTTTTTTTTTGTAAGAATTATTTAGTATGTTGCGAGTTGACTATACAAACTTTTAACCATAGTAGTTGGAGAACTATCGTTTTTATAACAAAAATCATTTTTTTCTAGAAATTGTTTTCGCATTCCATGTTAGGGTGACATGGATTGGGTTGTCATAAGGTGTGTACGAGTTGGGGTTTAATCCTTGTTAGACCTTTATCAATTAGAGACAACCACTGGTAGCTCAATTGGTGAGGCATCTCTCTTTCATAGAAACAACTAAGGATCAATTCATGGTCGTAGTATTGATGTATGTGAGTACTTATCTTACAAAAAAAGATTAGATACTCTCAAAACATAATTTGGATTTAGGTTTTTTTTTATACCTTTTTTTTTGTGCTACTACATTTTGGTCCACCTTCACAAATTAAGATGAGTTATAGGGGCATTTGGATTTAGAGTCTCATGTATAAAACCCAAAACTCTATGGGCTGTTTGTTTAGGGTTTTTTTTGACTTTTTATTTTGTATTGCACAGCCTAGGGGGTTAAGATCAAAAGAGCCCACACAAGTGGTGGCATATCTAAAGATCGATTTCTAGGCGGTCAGAGCACATGAGAGGTTCTGCGACATACAACGTTGCCAACCAACTAGGCAACCTTTTGTTGCTGACAAAAATTTTTCTTGTTGGGAATTCAAAAAAACAATTCAATTGTTGTCCCTTGGAAAATTTTAAATCTTAGTGTTGAATGGTGAAAATTCACAAAACTAGCTTTGTAAATAGTCACTTCTGCCTTACAGAATTCTTAGAATTCCAATTTCTCACATATAAATTAACTCTCAAAACTTGTACAGACAAACAAGCCCTATATAATTAGATTATCATTAGGTCAGTCCACCAATACCGAAGTGCGTGAGGCACAACTCTCTCCCTGAAAACAACTAATAAACTCGATTCTTGGTCGTGTTGGTCAGGGATTTGGATAGCGATTAGGTTTTACCGCCTCTAATTCCATACAACAGTTATGCAGTTTGTTGCTATATGAGTATTTGATTTTTTATTTTTTTTAAGCCATTCATGTGCTTTTACTTAAGAGTTATGGTCCAATTCTCAGTCTAACAACTAAGATCTAAATCATGAACGTACAACTCTTCATCGATGTACCCTTTTGTTTTAATTAGGCAAAAGATTGTATGATGATGCATTTGGAATGATCTGGACACTGATCACTATTGCTTTCATTATAATAAATCTGTATATATTGCTATAATTTTTGCCAGCCCACTATTGGAACGATGATAAGGCACCACTGCACCACCATAGACCTATTGAGATTTGATGGTCTAGTAAAGAAAGAAAAAGCTTGCTAAGTAAAACAAGTGGACTGCATTGGAATAGAGCAAAAAAAATAAAATTGGGTCCTTGAAATCTAGAGCTATTGTCATGTGATTATACTGAAATTATGCATATAACATGTTTTCCACATAGTCAATCAAATGGTGCACTACTTTACTTAAAGTAAGATTTTATCTAAGTTCCTATTAATGTGGGGCTTTGTCATCGACGCCCCGGTTGGATCAAAGTTCAAAATGGGGAGATAGAAACTCTATTTTTTTTTTTTTTTTTTGACCCCAGTCGAGGGAGTTGGGTCCCACGAGTGAACCCGCACACAGGAAACGACAGCCCACATACATGAGAAGTAAGCTCACACATGTAGGAAAGGTGAAATATTCAGAGTTCAAATCTTAGACAGTCAAATGAAAACTGATGACTCTCCTTATCACTTGAGTAAGGAGCTGGTAGAAACTCCAGTTGGATCATAAGGGCGCCAAAATAAAAATTGAACGGTGCCTTAGGTCGGAGGGGTCCCATCTCTTTGAGGGTTGGGTTCATAGGAGAAAACTCGCCCAATTTAATATAACATATTAATATATCTGTGGACCCAATTAGGCCCACCCAAGATGAACTTAACCATTGTACTATTTCCTCCTAAAATTGTGCCACCCACCACTGAAGAAATAAATGAGTGATAACAGCTCGTTTATAGTAGACATTTGGTAGCATCAAATGAATACGAAAGAAGGAAAATTAAAAAACGGGTTAGGTGGTGGATCATTTTGGCACTTTCTAATAGGTGGGCCACAGATTATAAGGTGCAGAACATGGACCACATCAACAGGTGGTCCATGTTTCTATTAACTTCCAACATTTCTCAATCTATGGCTACCAACTTCGCCGTGTTATCTGTCAGTTACAGAAAAGCAACTGACTTGCACCGACTGCTTCAACAAGGACTTATGGTTGTATCTTTTTGACCAAGTGCATCTCTTTTTCAAACTAACGCTGATTACTCTTTTACTAAAGAAAAGAAGATCAAAACCAAGACAGGAAATTTGAAAATCAAATAGGGTTGCCCCCAATCATCCAATAGAGGGCCCATTGATTAGATCTTGACATGCATATTGGATGTGGAGTGGCTCTTTATTTCATGTGGGGCCCTTCGTGATCTCTTTTGATTGTTCGAGTATGGATAAGATCAAATGGATGTGTCAAGAGTCTTTGGACATGGTGAATCCATCCCCATGATCTAGTTAAATAAGAGACTCTCTTAAGCACGTGAGGAATCTACATATTTGAAGATTCCTCACTTTTCTTGGAATAGGGATTTTTTGGTGAGAATTTTACATTTATATTAATGCATATACCTGAGGACAATTGGTTTCATTGTGCAAATTCGTAAAAAATGAGGAGTCTAATTCCTTAGGGATTTATAATTTCCAAATATGTGTTTTTCATAATTTTGTGAAATGCAAATATATATATATATATATTTGTAAATTTGGTTGTCAAACATGACCTAAGGGTGTTATTTTGATTTTTGTGTAGTTCTCTATTTTATTATTTGGGTGTAATATAATTTTCTGGTCGTAAAGAAAGAAAAAAAAATTACTACTTCTCTTTTTTGGAAAGGATTTCAATTTCAAATCGCATAGGTAGAAAGTAAGATTCCTCTCTCTCTCTCTTTCTATGAACTTTTGTTGCACAAACAAATCCACAATCTTTATAAATAGGAAAAAAAAAATTCTATTAAGTTATTTTAAAGAGTTTAAATAAGAACACCTCAATTTTAGGCATCTCATCGGTCATTTATATCTGTGACAAACTCAAATAGTAGTATTATTACATACTTTCAAAATTATAGGAGAAAAAAAAAAAGAAAAAAAAAAAAAGAAAAGAGCACCTACTACCAATCTTGATGTGAAATCTTAATTCTTCAAAATTCTTTGGGGGTAGTGAGGAATCCTCTCAAATCTAGGAATATCTTATTGATTCCTCACTTGCTATCAATCAAACAACTTGATCACAAATGTCTCTTCATCATTTATATCTATGACGAACTCATTAAAAGTATCATTACATACTTTTAAAATGAAGAAAAGAGAGTAGAAAAAAGAGGGGTAAAATAAGAAATAGATTGTTGTGGGCATTCTTTTCTTTGACAAGAAACAATATGTGGAGCTATTCAAGGACAAAATCACACGCAATTGAATATGGGCAATTTGGAAAATCCTTTGTTCTAATGTAAAGATTAAAGAAGAAGGCTCTCTTGGCAAATTGTGGTAGAAATTTTGTTCCTTGGTCCAATCAGTGAGAGGACGCTTGATACACGTTTTGACGGGAGGGGTAATGGTGGGAGGTGTCTTCAATGGGATCTGTCGTTTCGTCTCCCACAGACTCATACAGGCTGTGGGAGGAAGAAAGGCATCGACATCAATGATTACATGGTCCGACTTACTGATTTGTGCTCCTAACCCTTTTGACAAAGGATAGTCACCCACAATTAATGGTCTCTTATCGTTAATCATATCTTTAACCCACTTGCCTCTTTTTTGCCTCCTCTTTAAAATACCAATTTGGTCTGAATTTTTCACTCCCCTTTATGGAGCTCGTATCCTTGAAGCTTTGACTTAGAGAAATCATGAGTTCAAGGAGGAGTGAGATGCCCCACTTAATGAAAGTCCGAGCAACTTAAAATAAATACCCTCTAAGCATATGGCGTGAAGGAATTTGTTGGTCCTAAATGGGTGTTGGAATTGGACTCGATAAGTACCTTTTGTGCGTTCCTGTATAAGGTAGACATATGAACTCCCTGCGAATACTCTCAAATTTACTACATGATCAAAGCAAGGATTCAATATCCTTTATATTGAGCAATTCCTAAAAGAGTCATGATTCTATCTGGACTCTACCTCTTCTGAAGCCACACATCTCCTGACCAACGTGAGAGGTCTGCCAAACGGAGTTTGGACTTGATCCAAACTCTACCACCAAGGGTTTGGTCCTTGTCTAACTCAACTAGATCAAGACTTGTTAAGAGCTCATCCGCGGCACACCACTGAGCTCGATCTGACATAGGTCCCATGGCAGTCAGGCCACACAATTTTCCAACATAGTGTATTCCCAAAATTATTTATCCCGGTAAGTTCTAGTCCCACCTTGTGAATGACTGTTCGGTTAAAACACAATCGTATCGCATCCATTAATAATATTTTCTTTTACCAAATGGTTAATCTTAAAATGTGACCAACTCAAAGTGGGGTAAATTTTAGCGAACTGACATACAAATATGAGAGGGTGTTTAATTTGGGTAGCTCGAAATTTTAATAGATAGCTCCACTACGGGGAGAAAGACCCATACTACTCCTTTCATAGAAGGCTTATTTGATTGAAGTCATTTCTTATGCAAATAATGGGTGGAAGGAGCTCTAAGTTTTTCTTTAGTAATGATCAAATGAAATTCACATTTAATGTGAAAAAAAATAATCTAAATTCTAAAATTGACAATTGAAATTTTCTTTTGGGAAGTGATTAGTTGGTAATTAAAAGTTCTCTAAACACTAGAATTTGAGATGTTTGTGAAGGAGAGAGCATTTGAGAGTTTAATGAAAAATGTCTTTGGAAAAATTTGTTCTTTAAATATGTAAAATCTGGATGAACTTTTATTCATGTTCTCTATTAGGTATCCACTTACGTGTTGTTTGACAAGTCTACTTTGTAGGTCTATTTTATTTAAAGTTGAATAGAAGTTTATGTGATTTAGACAATTTAACAAAATTGACGTAAATTAGTTTTAAGATCGTTTGCCTCTCATTAAGAAAATAGTGTATTTGTAAATGAATATAAATTAATTAGTTATATTTTTATAAGATACATAATTGAATCAACTCTATTTTTATAAGATAAATAATTCAATCAAGAGTTTGCAAGCATGCCCTTACACTATGTCTGGGAAGGATGGAAAATGGGGGGAAGGAAAAAAATGAAGGGAAAATAGAGGGAATGTATTAATGGAGGGTGTTTGGGAAGGGGGGAGAGAAAGTGGGGGAGGGGAATGTGGGGGGAAAATTTGTGTGGGGCCCACCAAAAAAATTTCTCCTCAAAAGTGAGGGGAAAATGAGGAGCAAAGAGGGGATTTTTGTTGAAATGATTAAAATGTCATTTTGAAATTGTAATCTTCCTACTTTTTGACTTTTTGAGATGTCATTTTTGGTAATTTTCTATCTACCTCACAAACAAATAAAATTCTACTTTTTCACTTTTCTTTCCCCTACCTTTTACTGTCCAAACAAGAGGAGGTAAAATAAATTATCCCTTTCTTCTCCTTCATTTTTCTTTCCCCTTAAATTTTCGCTCCCCTCCGCTGGCCCCTTCCCGAACATAGGGTTAGTCCAGCTAGAATGCACGTGGGAATGTCCTTTCACATTCGAGTCATCAGTAGTGGTACTCATCCTTTTCCGTTTCTTTCACCCAACTGATTGTATCAGGTTTAATAAGTATCCAGTTTATCCTAACTTGTCATATCGGTGAGCTTCTCATCGTGTCGAACATGCCTTTATCGTGCTCCCTGCACATTGTCTCGTTCGTAGCACCTTTAATCACTGGTATGCTAATTTTTGTCGACTAAACTTCTTTTGTTGTTTCCTTGTAGATAGACTAACGACATTACTGTTGTTGTTAACGTCTAAGCATGTTTGGAAAAATCTCAAAAAACGCCGAAGAGCTTCAGTTCGTGTTCATATTTTCAAAATGAAGTTACAAATTTGGCCACAAAATTCTGAAAACTGTGTTGAAGTTGAAGTACAACAAGAGAAGTATATATTATATGCATTTAATTCAAGGTGATATTTTGCTAAGGGGTACATTTCATGGATTAGATTTAATAAAAAATATTGTAGCTTAAAAAATCACTTTTATTTTATCTAATGGTAATTATTATGAAAATTAGTGCTAAATTAGGGTGATTGTTGTTGTTGTTGTTCTTTTTATTCTTCTTATTATTATTATCATTTTTTTTTTTTTTTTGGGGGGGGGGATTAAAGAACAAAAATATGATTGTACTATAATTCCACAGCGCCCGTGGGCAATTTACTTGTAGAGTAAATTTAAGTGAAGGGTCATTTAAGAGATAATGGGGGGGGGGGGGGGGGGGGATTAAAGAACAAAAATATGATTGTACTATAATTCCACAGCGACCATGGGCAATTTACTTGTAGAGTAAATTTAAGTGAAGGGTCATTTAAGAGATAATAATTTAAGTGAAGGGTCATTTAAGAGATAAGAAAATAAGAGGTACTTTTTTCAAAAAGTACATAATCTTAAAATCCACTTCTTAAAATTTTGTCATTTTGGTGGCATGTTTAGGAACTTTTTTAACTTTTATGGATAAAAAGAAGAGGTCTTTTTATCTTTTTTTTTTTTTTTTTTAGAATGAAAGATTGACTTTGTGACCTTTTTAGGAAAAAGAAGAGGCAATTTTTGAGATTTTTCACTTTTTGTAAGACCCTCTTTTTTTTTTTTTTTTCTTCCTCTTAAATTGATCCTCACTTGAATTCACTTTACAAGTAAGTGAATTACCCAAACAAGCAAAGGAACTCAAAATCATCCAATCCTTAGCGGTTAGAAAAGGTCAAGAGTTCATATTTTGCAAAATCAATTTGGGTCCTATAAAATTCCGAATGAGGGTAAAATTTAGACCTAGTCCCTATTTATTATTTGTCTGTGTGTTTTGGTGGGCTGTGTGTGTACTGTCTGTCAACGGCTTAGATAAGGCAAGACCATGATAAAAAGTCCAATTTTTTTGAACTGTCGTTCAATCCTATACATGTCATTTACGGCTGCATTTCAACAGAAATCACACCCATGATCCTAGCAACATCTATTTTTTTATTTCTTCTTCAAAAGATTGTAGCCTTAAATTCTTACAGCACATGCATTATGTCAAAGCATTTGATAAAATATTCTTACCTCGTGGCGTATACATTATGTCATTTGTTAAGGTATCCACGGCCATTAGTTGAGATTGTGAAAAGCCTATTTCAATACTTGTCTTCTTTCATATATTAATAAGAACTCAAAGACAGAGTTCCAACACGACACCTTATGTTATCCAATACTCCACTCATATTGGAAACGCCCTTAATATAGTCAATAAATTTAGAGCCTAAACTATGGTTTGACATCAGTTGCTGCATAATTTATAATATCAATGGATATCGAATGTCAGATGAAGATACAGATTTCACTAGACAAAGCAGACCTGAGAATTCTTTTTCTGTTTTTTTATTCCTCATAAATTGAACTTGGCCGTTAAGGCCCTGATGTAGCCTTTGATCTAGGGATTAGCTTGAGTACGGCCAGAACGGGTTTAGGCAATTGATCTCAAATCAGACCCAGATAGATGATTCATGTCATTCCAAATTGAGGGACTGGGTCTTGCTGCTCAAAAGGTTTTTGGGATGTAGACAGACCATGGTTATTAGCAAAACTGATTTTCTTCTCTGATAATTATATATTAGCCCAATAACATGTAACTTAGTCCGGTATCTCCCTGCACTGCAAAATAAATAATTCTATATTAAAAAAATTACCTCTTTCCATAGAACTAGTTGGAGAAAATAAAAATAGAGAAATTGGATAGCCCGTACATACACTAACTAAGTCCCTAATCAAAAGAGTTACAATTGGGGTGAGACCCTTGCTTGTTCTTGAGGTGAGGGACATGCCTCAGAACGGAGGCATGAGTTGATTGACATTTTAACAAAACTTGATTACACTACATCCTTGAACTCCAGGTACCTCATCTATTTATGCTTATGCAAGTTCCTTTCTCACTTTTTTTTTTATTTATTTCCGCTTGTATGAGCCTCATTCCTAGGGCCGGCTTTGCCATAAAGCATGGAAAGCCCTTGCTTTAGCCCCAAAAAAACAAGGCCCTACAAATGCAAAACATAAGGCCCAGTAATAGCAACTGGCATCTTTTCAAATTCCAATAAAACAACTGACATTTTTTTTTATTTCTCCCTAAAAGCAAGGCCCCATAATAACTCTCTCTTGAGAAGATACATCAAGATCTTTATTTACTTCCTCTTGCTAGCTGACCAATTCCATTTCCTGTCTTTGGTGCTCGGGCCCTATACCTCTCTCTCTATATATATATTTTCTTTGGTTTTACACTCAATTCATTTCTCTTCTACATCAGCCATTTTGGGTATTGAAATTAGTTTTTTCTTATTTTGTTTTGATGTTGTAGAAACAAAAGGTAAACATGATCATTATAGATTACTGTATATTTTCTTTTGAATAATTTAAAATATATAAAAATATTTTTGATTTTATATTTAATTTTAAAATTTTAAAATCACTAGACAATGATAGTTTGAGAAGAAATTGTCTTAATCTCAAATGTAGTTTTTTTTTTTTTTTGCTTTAAACTTAGTACTTAATTATATAAAAAGACTATTATTGAGAATATCTATAACTGTTGCTTAAGTGGATTAGCCATACTATCGATTGAAAAAGATACGTTGTCAAAACTTAATTAGTAATTTTACATCACAAGAAGCGAGAAAAATAGACTTTAAATAAATATTTATAATACGATTAAAAATATACTATGCCTCATTTAGAATTTTCGCTTTAGGCCTCAAATTGTATGGACCCAAACTTGAATCAGATTAGGGGGGGGGGGGGGGGGGACCTTCGCTTTTCATAATGTCAAGAAAAATCCATATTCGATAATTTTAAATCCTTAAGGAATTAGGTCATATGAGATTCTTTTTTTTTTTTGTAATTATCATGTGTGACTCTCATAGATACGAAAATCTTCAGCCAAGAGAAAAATGATACAAGATCCTTAATTTACAGATAACTCACCTCATCCGAAAATACTCAGCAACTTTTAACTTGCAAACCTAAGTGTGGACTGCCTCAATTCATGACAATCATTAAATATGAGATAAAAGAAAAACATAGAAATGACACAAACCGAGCTGTAAATAAAAAATTTCAACCATTACATAGACAGAGGATCTGCCCTAACCATGACATGGTGTCATTTTTGGAAATAATAGAGAACACTCAGGGGCCTTTCAGACAGACCACAACCACTCCCCTCCACCACAAAATAACGGAAAGGTTGAAACGAAACCGCGCCCAGCAAATAAATTTAATGCGAACACCAACGATTCCGTGGGGTTGGCGCCTGGCGGACGTGAGTGGAGTACAAGCAGGGCTTCGTCATGCGAGCGTGTGGCCGTGTGGGACCCACCTCCAACCAATAACCGTAGAGAACAAGGGAGGAGTGGTGTGCCCCACACCTGATTAATACTGCATGTGATGTGTGAACGGCCATGATGACACCAGCCATCATAATCGTCTCAACCTCCACAGGACAACGACGTAACCTCTTCGAATTTCAAATTGTCTCGGCGGAATATTTGACACCTGATTTGAGTGGGCCATGCAATCAGTATCATATGTTGATAAGTGCCACGTGTGTCTGCATGCAACCTTAGTTTTATCTTCCTTTTGAATCTGTCGGTTGAGGCAGCAAAAGTGTGGGCCACCAGTAAGAAATTTTTTTTTTTCCTTTTCTATAGATGGGGAGTATCCGATTGCGACCCGACTGCTGCGCGGGTGCATTGTAAATTGATCCTAGTCATTGATATGATGGGCCATCGTCATGGACACATCATCATATAAGATAAGGATGAAGGGTTCATGTAATGTTTTCATGTGAGGGAATGTGTCAACTTACATAAGGTGGGATGTACCTGTGGTCCTGTAGAGAATTCTGATCTGTTGATAAACTAATATATGTCTAATTGAGGTGGTCAGTCTCTCTCCGATGATGGGTCCCACCTTTTTTAAGATAACCAAACCATTAATAAAGGTTATGTCATTGACTAGGTATGGGATATCAAGATAATTCCATCGTAACAGATTCGGATTTGATCAACGAGTTTGATAGCAGGGGTTTGAATTCATGAAAGGTGGGGTTTTTTTAACTTACACATGTGAGAAGAGAAGCCTACAAATGTGGGAAGAGCGGTGGCATATCTAAGGATTAATCCCAACGTTGATAGGTAACACACGAATTGCTAATCAACTAAGCAAAGTCAAGCTATAATTGATCATGCGTAAATTTGTCATAAGCATGAACAAACCACAATCTATAGATTTAAACCTTGCAATTTATGAGAATAAAGGAATAGCCCAATGGTTGGAAGTCCCAATTAATCAATTGTGGATCCTTGGGTCCTCTCCATAGTTTTTTTTCCTGCTAATATTTGGGTCCTCTCCATTGCTTATGAAGTAAGCCATCATTTTTGCTTGTTTAAAATGTGGTCTTCTTTGAGACGTGTGCTTGGGGCTGATCTCTCTAGGGGGCCAATGACCTTTGGCTGTACGTTTGATACCAAAAAAGACCAAAAAAATAAAAAACCTTCATAATAAAAAAAGGGTTTTTCCCATACGGTACTCTTCATTAGCCATGAGAATTTATGCACAAAGATTCAATTGAATTATGCAATATCACATAAAATACAAAGACAAAGGTGCCGGTTCGGCCTTTTAACAAGATAATTTTATGCAACATCATATAATTCAAATAAAATTTTGTGATATCATATAAAAGTAGTGGTATGGAGAATGTTTAGAGCCCGTTGGCAATTTATTAATACAATCAAAGTTAAGTAAAGTCTCTGTTTGTCAGATAAGACGTCACATCAAATACATTTTATTTAAAACTCCTTCCATCTTTTTCACACAAAAAGTCAAAAAGCAACTACTTTTATCCACTAAAATACAAAAAACTCCACTTTTCATTACAAAAAGTCAAAAATATTTCATAATAAATAATTAAAAATAAAATACCATCATAACCCACTTATATTTATTTATTTTTCAAAATCAATTTGACTTGACTTTACTGTATTAATAGAGTTACTAAATTGACACTTAGGGAATTTCTTCAATATTCATTGCCAAGTGTGGAGATTTTTTCAACCTTGGTCATGGGGATCGAAGAGGAAAAAAAACCCTTGCATCCAAGAAACTGGGCTTACCAAGGACATATGATGATGGATTGATAAGATATTAACAGTCCAAATATTCTTCCATGTCAGCTAAATGGACACATGGTATATATATGTAGCTGGGGCTTGCTTAGGATTGTTTTGCAGGGGTGGACTCAGGATATGGACTTCCTTTCTTCTTCTTCTTCTTCTTCTTCTTTTTTGGTTGGTTTGGGGTTTGGGGGTTGGGGGGGGGGGGGGGGGTGGGCGGCTGCTTCTTTTGCAATTTAGAGGGAGCCATTGAGTGTGTGATAATAATTCTGTAATAATTTCTTTTGTTTGATCTAGTGAGAGAGAGCAACCAAAAAGATACTCATGTACGTGTTTGGTAATTTACTAGTAAAATTAAAGTGAAGTAAAACCTCAATTATTTAGATAAAAAAAGACAAGGGGTCATATTAAAAGTATACAAATTTAAAATTTTAAATAAATAAGTAACCTCTTTTCTCCACTAAATGACAAAAAAAATGTCTTATTTTTTTACAAAAGGTAAAAAAGATTCACTCTCAAATAACTAAAAATAAAAGACCATCGTAACCCCATATATTTTATTCTCTTTTGATTTGATGCTTCACCTCACTTTATTTCAATTTACCATACATCCAAACAAGCCAGAGAGAGAGAGCACGGGCGCGCCTTGATCCATAGATCGCTCACTCACAATTCCTTCTCACTCAACAAATTCTTAAAAATTTAAGTTTGTGAATCTTGTTTGCACTTCTTGACAAGCAGTTATTCGAAAAAACTTCCTCTGCCAAATACTGGATTTGCACATTTTCTTAAAAAAAAAAAAAAACTCTCTTTCTCCAAAATATGTCACTGCAGATATATTCCTTAAAAAAAAAATATCTTCATTTCTTTTGTTCCAAGTTTCTACATAAATGACAAAAATAAAAAAAAATAAAAAAAAATAACCCAAGCAAAACGTGGCGATTCATGCATTTAATTCTCCCTAGGGTTCCTGGCATGGCGAATAATGTTGGGCCATAAATGGAGAACATGTCCCTACAAGTACAAGAAAAAAAGCAATCCAAAAGCATCCAAACAAGCCTCCTCCAAAATCTGAAGTCTCTCCAAATAAAGAAGATAGCATGTATCAGGGAAGAAAGGAAAGTAGAAGTGAAGGCCAGGGAAGAAGATGTTGAGGTGTGGAGTGAGACAAACATGGTTGATCATCAAAGTTGAAAAAGCAGGGATTGTGGGGGTGGATGGCAATCTGGGCTCTGGCAATACTCCAAGGAGAGAAAAAGAGTGTTGTTTATGTTTGTCTTAAACTCATGTTAGCGTAAGTAGAAAGATACTTGATGATTAAGCTAACTAAACAAATAACTTCCACTACCAACCAACCTCACTTGTGCAAGATCTCCATCATTCATCAGATGCGGTGGGTCAACCTGATCAGCCTAATTATTATTTAAGGCATATGGAGTGACACTTTTCCAAAGAAGAAATTTTCTTTTGTAGTTTTATGTGAAGTGCAACTTTGGCAGGGATGTGCATAGATTTAAAATGCTTGTGGGAATTGTAGCTCAAAAAATACTACAAAGAAATTCATTTTGATACATTGATTTGATAACTACAAAGGTGGCGAGATTGAGGAAGATGTGAACATAAGGTAATTACAGTGAAATGATAGAATTAGAACTAGACCTACTTTTGGAATGCTTTGTTATCGACATGTACTAGTAAGATTAAAGGAAATTTTTTTTAAGATAGCAATTAGACTAATTATTACCTATGGAATACAGATTAGCATATTAATAAACAACACATGCACAACATAACTATAATAGATATGAGAGTGCTAAAACAAATATGTTGTAAAACTAGAAAAAATTGAGTTATAAATGAATGCATACATTATGAGAGCATTTACCAAAACATCAATAGATGATAAATCAAGAGGGACTTGTTTGAAATGATTTCGAGATGCCCAACATAGGCTAGGAATGATGCCAATGAGAAAAAAAATAAAAATAAAAAATCTTTCAACACAAGTTGATGACGTGCTAAAAAAAAGAGATGAGCCGTAGAGACCATGGATGGAAGTAGTAATAATAGATTTGAAGAGTTGCAATCTATCCAAAGATTTGACTCAAAAAAGACTAGAACGGAGAAATAAAATTAATCTAGCTGACCCAACATAGATGGGACAAGGCTTGATGACTTGATAATTTGATGCAACACGTTTTCATAAAGAAAAATGACAAAAGGCACTACTTGTCCATAGTACTATAACAGTATTTTTTATGGGAGTGGTTAGAATCATTATTCCAAGAGCCTACTAACTGGAAATTCGGTACCATGCAAATAAAACGAGCCCTTACCTTTTATCGACACGCTTGACAACTCTTGCGAAGAAAATATCAATACTGGACAATGAGGCTTACCAATCCAAGCCGCCCTAATTGTTGGATTTAGTCACAAGAAAAGGTGTGCTTATAAAACTTTAATTTAGACATAGATACCCTGAGATCGAGACCGAGGGTTTCAATTATCTATTTTAACTAGGTTTTTAAGTTGAATAGACCTAAAAAGTCAACTTGCCAAACATTATCTTATCTTTTATTATTATTATTGTTACTCCCTAGCCGAATATAAGTTGGAAGATGAAGCTCACACACTTGAAAAGGGTGACATACCTAGAGATCAATTATTAGGCAATGGAGCGGCAAGCATGTTGCCAATCAGTTGAGCAACCCCTTGTTAAAGGGTATCTTAGTTGACAACTTTTATTTTATAGATGTCTTAGAAGAGACGGGTACTTTAGTTGACATAGCACTCGCTAGACACAAAAGGCTAAAAAATAAGGGAGAGAGACAGAGAGAGTGGTGGATCCTTTCAAAGAAGATAATTACTCGTCATTTGGCTAAAGGATTTAACAAACTTTTTTATAGAGGACCCACCAAGACCTGTTCACTAAATGAGCAGTGCAGGCCGGGCCTCCAATTATAGG
Organism: Camphora micrantha; assembly: GCA_003546025.1. Lineage (NCBI taxonomy): Eukaryota > Viridiplantae > Streptophyta > Magnoliopsida > Laurales > Lauraceae > Camphora > Camphora micrantha. Next base: position 44,047,924 of record QPKB01000006.1, on the reverse strand, counting down.
TACAACAAGTAATTGGTACTGGTCCATTGCCTCTCGTACATGTTAAATGTAATTTTTTTTTTTTTTTTTTCATTTCTTTCAACACACGATTATCTTATTAGTGAACTTGGTTGGAGTCTAAAACAAAACACCTCAATTTCTCTATTCAATGGAAACCTCAAATCATTCTCATTAGACAATAATAATGATGAAGACCATTGTTTTAATAGGGGATTGACCAGTTTTTACTGTGCCCTTTTTGGCTTTTATAATTGGGGAGCATACTTGATAAATCTCAATCCGTACAAACACACACCAACTCCTCTGGAGTTGCCACTTACCTAATTTTGCCCTAATCCGGATATCATTCACCACCAGTGCAAAATGACCATGTTGGTAGTTGGTAAGAAAATAAATATATTTTTATTTAGAAATACTTTAACTATTTAAATGAATTGTAAATGAATATTAATATATAATTCCTAACACAATCACAATTAAAATAAAACTTTTAAAACCATAGGTCTAAAGAATTAAATCAGTAAAATAAAGGTCCAAACATAGCATAAAATAATAAAATTCTTGGAGAAAGAAGTTTCATTTAATGGACAAAGACTACAAATTTGTACAAAGCTCAAGAATAGGAGAATATGGATATAGGAATCCCCTGCACCATTTTGAAAATTGTAAAAGGAAAATTAATTGGAAAAAAAAAAGAAGGTGTGGGAGATGCTGGTTGGTCCAATTACATGGGCATGTTGGTGCACTCGGGTCACATGTAGAGAGCAGTTGATAATCTCTCTCTCTAGTTGATTTTTTGCTAGTTTGGTAACTCTACTAATAGAGTCAAGTGAAGTAAAGTTGATTTGAAGAAATGATAAAATATAAGTGAGTTATGATGGTATATTTATTTTTAGTTGTTTGTTATGGAATATTTTTGACTTTTTGTATGGGAAAGTAGAGGGTATTTTTTTTTGGATAAAGGTAATTGCTTTTTGACTGGTATCTTAGAAAGAGAAATATGTATAGTGGAGGAGAATGTCTATGCATTCAAATGTGATTCTTAGAAAGCAATTAGATTACGAAAGAGAAATATGTAGTTGTTAGCTTTCGTAACACATCTAAGATTATTTCTAGAAAAGAAAAAAAAGAAGAAAAAGAAAAGAAAAGAAGACAACGCTTCACAAAAAGAACCAGTTAAGAACAATAATCAGAGGCTTCTAGTGAGCGTACGAGAGACCAATCGGAGTAAATATGAAAATAACATAGAGGGAATGAGATTTATGTAGTTTATCACAATAAATTTGCTTAGTGTATGCCATTGAACTTTGAGGGCCTTAAATCGCTGTCACATATTCCCCTCATTATGTCCAAATCTATTTTTTGCTGTGCCTTTCTCGATGCACCCAGCTGGGCCCCACTGAGAATGCCCAATCACTTAGTAGCGCATGCTTTTGTGTATCCATCAGCTGAAAATCTAATGTGTGTACTGTTGCGTGCTGCAGGACCCAACAAGGGCCATGCCAATAATAGGGGGGAGGAGATGGAAATATCTCAATAGATAGAGACGTGAATAAAAATACAGAGAAAAGAGGAAAGAGTTTCTGTAACATTGGATTAGTAAAAAGAACGGTATTAATAGGGCTAATATTAGTAGGAGGACTAATGAGTGATATTAGTAGGAGCAAGTCAACATGAGAAGAGTCAAAATTAAATTTGAAATTGACAGTGAATTTGGAAATCGAATTTACTTCGTTTCATATATAATAATTAGATCATCTAACCTTTTGATCTATGGCCCTCAAATTTAATGATTAAAAAAAATAATTTCATTTTTATTTCAATCGAATGGCGGGTAGTCGATTGATTAACGCCAAATTTGGGCTTGTTGTAGTTCAAGTGGGCTAGCCTGTGGTCTGGTGGCCTCAAAAGGAGGTCAGACTGCACATAAGAAACTTCTCTTTGCTCCTATGAGAATAGTTCTCATCTTTTGCATAAGTGAATAGTGGGACATATTCACCTGGGGACGTCTACAGCAAAATAACAAGGTCTATGCATGGAGTAGGATGCCTAAAAGATCAACATAACAAAATTATTAAAAATATGAATTTTAACCCAAACATCAAAGCTAAAAAATGGGTGTCTAGATCCAAAAGCGAATAAAAATTGAATGAGTGTCAAATTGGGATGAGTGCTAAACCATGAAAGAGCAGCTGTGAGTGGAGTAGATTCATTATAGAATTGGTCCATGTGGGCTTACAAACTATTTCTTGCAAAATTTATATGAGGATGGTTCTCCCACCGAAATTTTCCTTTTTTGCATACACACAAGCGCAAATATTCAACTGAGAGCTGTCCGCACATAAGAAGAAAAATGTGGTTTGCATAATTTTTTAGGCCACTTGGCTTGCTTGTGATCAGCTTACCCCCATTCCACATACTATCTGGCAAATTACCACAAGCCTTAATTTGACTCCAATCAAACCCATACTTACTATTGAGTCGATAAAAAAAAAAAAAGTGATCTATTTTAAAACCATTAGACTTGACGGGCATTGATCAAGGTTAGGATGCTCTGATGGGGTTGATATATTTTGCATAATTATGTCTTATTTAGATCTTTCCATTCCATTATTGGCACGAACTCAATTGGGGTCCCCAAGCCATACTTCACCATCCATATGTGTTTATGGTACTCACCTGGAAAATAATATATCATGTAATTAGAGACACTAAAAAATCCAAGCTCGAGCTTGAGCCGAGTCAGGCTTGGCCTAGGTTGAGCTTGGGCTCATAATACAATTGAACTGAACCAAATCGAACAGCTAGCAAACCAGCATGGCTTTTTTACATCCTTATTTAGAGAAAGCTCATTAACCCATCACAGATTATTTCCATGCGTCAACCATCCCACGGTCTCTTGTGAAATAGAAGTTCTCAGTTTGTGCTGGGCACAACCCAAAAAAGCCACTGGCTTGACCCAGCCACCAACCTAACTAGGGTCAGGCATTTTCAGGTCCAGGGTGGGCTAAACTTGACAATCAAAACCCAACTTGAGTTTAGGTTGGTTTTGGGCGGGAGAAGTCATCATCATCAACAAAGCCTTATCCCAACTACATCGGGAAGCTAAACTATGTTGGGTCGGAATTCGTGTTTGAGTTCTGCGAAAATTTTATGTTGGTTGTCAACCTACCTATGCAACCCTTTTTTATCCAAGCTTGGAAATGGTATAAAAAACCAGCAGGAATATCATTATAAGGAAAAAAAAAAAAAAAAAAAAAAAAAAAAAAATGGAAACCCTTGTGCTCCACTTGAATCAAGTCAGGTTCGGATTGGTCCTTCCAGAATCAAAATTGAATTAGGTCAGGTCAAAATCAGGTTCGGATTGGCCAATTCCAAAAATTGGAACAAAGCCTGATCCAACCAATTTAACTCACCAAACTCTAGATGGACTTTCGGCAGCGCTCGCCCGAAACAATTCAGGCTATTCCCTCCTTACAGCTTGCCCCAAGCAGAATCAAGGTGGTGGGGTAGAATTTTAATCAAAACCATCCTCGATTACCGAAGAGAAAACTCAGGCAAGGATCAGAATAAAATTGAAGACATCCTCAGCAAGAATTCCAAGTTCCAACAGCTGGGTTAAAACTTAAATGCAGCCCCAGGTTTGAAGAAACCTACTATTTAAATTCACCTCCTCAGTCCCTTTGGCACAGACCCAATTCCTCCAAGCCAAGCCTCTCCCATTATGAAATCACCAATCAACTCACTGGTACTGAGCTCTTGCCAGCACTTTAATCAATCTACGAGACTACAATTTCCCACTCTCTTGTAGCATGTGGAAGCATCATCCTTGTACCGAGACCATATTAGGATCAAGGGCTCAGCTCAATTTGTTGATTTTTCATTCATAATCAGTCAAAATTGATCCACAACTGTCAAAGTTGTGAACTGAAAAGCCCAGACGACGGCAGTCTAACAATCTCATGGCACCATGGGAAACAGGTCTTTAAAAGAAGAAAGCATGTCAGGTTCTGGGTTCAAACTCATCATAAAAGGGTTTGATAATTGACAGGAAAATAGGGTATATGAACATGTTAAGAAAGCACATGGGGTTTTGATAAATATTGATTTTTCAGTTTTTATTTTATTTTTATAAATAGCTTAAAAGGAGTTCTATGCAGATAACCCATTTTAAAAATACATCTTTGGACAGACTTCAAGCAGTGGTTCATAGGAGGCTAACCCTTGATTTATTGACAGTAAATATCCACACAATTGGATGTCAAAAAAATACATTTTTGCTATAACTTCTAACAGAAGTTCATACCAGGCAAACCCTTGATTTATTGAAGAAAACCCTTAACAAAGTTTTGAACCCAGCACTAAGACCAATTGGATTGGAAACATGTCATTGAATACCTCTCCTAACATGATTTAGGATAAAGCAGAGCAGAACTCATTGAACCCACATTTGATGCAATAATAGGCTACATTTATTGAAAGAACATGCATGGCTTATCATGGTTGGATACATGCTAAACAGTCCCAATAATAATGCCTCCAAAGACAACCATCTTTAAGCAAGAATGAAAATATTTATGCCAATGAACAACAGAGAGAAGATAAAAGAAACATGGCCAAAAAGTGCAAAATATGAAATGGGAAGTGATTAATAAAAATCCATGTATTTGCTGAAAACAGTGCAATTTATGAAATGAAAAGCGAATCAAGTGATTACCCAAACCATGACTTGAAATCATTGAAGTAAAATTTGAAGGAAGAAAAGTTTATAGCCATCATAATGTTGTCGACTTTTGGCAATTGCAACCATTGACTATGGACTCAAGACTGAACATGATGTTGCTAAACAGATTTTTACCAAACAAGCAGATACTAAACCTAAACTTAGGATAGAATCGTAAAGCAGAAAAATAGCCTTCATTCGCATGAATAGCTAGTAGAAGGTTACTTACATTAAACGAACCTACTCTTTTCACAAGAATAATGATTATACCATTAGGGGCCGGCCAACTTCGACAGAGAAGATTTATATAGGAGCTGCACAAGTCGTTCTAAAGTGTCCTGTCTGATTGCAACGGCTACAATGTACCACACGCTTTACTCGGCCTCGATCCTCTGCACGAACACGTTTTTTTCTTGGTCGTCCAGGAGGTCGAAGAGATTTGGGTGGATTGATGAGCATGTCAAGATTTCCTCCATTCTGTGTTCCCTCAGATAACTCTTTCCAAAGACTTTTATCTGGAACAGGATGTATAGTCTGTGAGTATGTCTTGCGGTAAGTTGCAACCGTGAAACAACTCTCAGTGAACCGATGGACATTCTGACGGCAAGAGAGGAGTGCTGCAACAGCATGTGCACAAGGTAACCCATAAAGCTGCCAACCACGACATAGGCAGCAGCGGTTTCTAATGTCAACAATATTAGTTCCTTCATGAGAAATAACTTCAAACTCTGCTTCATTTGCACGAAGCACCTGAAAGCTACGGGCGCATTCTAGAGCTTCAGACACACGTCTCTCAGCATTGGGCACAAGTATCGTCGACCATTGCATACTCATCTCCCGGCGTTCATTAAACCATGTCATAAGCTGACGACGGATGCACTCCATCATCTGAACAATTGGAAGTCCTGAAGCTTCAAGAATCCAAGAGTTCAAAGACTCGACTATATTTGCAGTTAGATGCCCAAACCGTGTTCCCTCAAAATATGCCGTAGCCCAGAGACGAGGTGGGACGCGACGGATCCAATAAGCAGCTTCTCGTGAAATTTCCTCAATTTCAAGAATCTTGGCTTCAAACTCAATAACTGTAAGTGCATGGGCAGCTTCCCAGAGGAGGTTAACAAGCATTGTATTGTTGAACTCTTTCCGGAAACTTTCACTAAGGTGACGCATGCAAAACCCATGAAATGCTGTTGGGAAGTTTGCCTCTACTCCATCAACAACGCCTTTCTGCCTATCAGACAATATGGTGAGCCTTGGCATGTTTTCAGTATTAACCTCAAGCAAGTTATGCAGCTCAGACAAAAACCACATCCAATTATCATCACTTTCCTCATCAACAACCCCGAATGCCAAAGGAAACAAAGCCCCATCTCCATCAAAACCAGTGGCAAAAAGCAAGGTCCCAAGATACTTACTTTTAAGAAGCGTTCGATCTAGCCCAATAAGTGGCCTGCATGCATTTACAAAACCATAGATGGATGCATGGAATGAGACAAAAAGGCGTTGGAAGCAGCTATCTGTTGGATTGCAGTAAACTGAAGCAATACTTCCCGGATTTGTTCGTTTAACTTGATCACAGTATTGTGGTAGAAGACGGTACCCTTCTTCAAAGGACCCACGAACAGCAGCCATGATCCGCTCCTTCCCCCGCCAGGCTTGCTTGTAGGACAAGGTGATCCCATGAATCCTATGGATCTCTTCCAGTATCTCCTTCGGTTTGTAATTTGGGTTTTCCCGCAGCCGTTCCTCAACAGAGTTTGCAACCCACTGGACTGAAGCTTGCTGATGACCAAGATGGGTGATTCCTCCACAAGTATGTGGCTCATGGATGGTCCTGATTGAGAAAGTTGGAACCCCTGGAAGCTTCGCAGCATGTATGCGCCATGAGCATCCCTCACTTGCACACTTGGCAGTGAAACGAGTCCTGTCGGACTTCACAGTCTGAATCTCAAAATGAAGAGCTATAGCTGCATCCCTCAATGCCCTCCGGCAGCTCTTGACATCTGGAAACTCCTGTCCAACAGCCAATTCATGGTGTGGGGTTGCAACGAGCGCACGACTCTGAAGGACAGGAGTAACTAGGGCTTGGGAAGTGATATCCTGCCCGGATTGGATGGCCAGCTCCTGGTTCTGGTCCATGGCTAGCTCTAGGTTCTGATCAACAGCCAGATCATGGTTATCCTCAATATCTATTTCATGGCTTTCATCCATATCTAGCCCATGGTTATGAGTTGTAAGGCCCAAATCATGGTCGTGGTCATGATCGGGTTCCGAGTCATGGCTCTGAGCAAGGACTAATTCTTTATTGTGACTGTAGTCATGATCATGGGGATGCCCTAGGGCCAGCTTGTGGTCATGAGAATGCCCAATACCGAGTTCATGATCATGCGTTGGCCCAAGAACAAAATTGTGCCGATGCCCAAGGACCAAGTCGTGGGTATGCCCGAGTGCCAACCGGTGGTCTTGTCCAAGGACCAAATCGTGGTTAGCCATGAAGGAAATGAATGATTATGGAATTCTAACTTCAATACGAAAAGGATGCAGGATGACACCAAAATGGTTAATTCCAAGCCAAGGACAAGTCAGCGCCCTCTTACCTGTATTCAAGCAAACCTGGTTCACCACCACACATTTACTGTTACTAAAAATCCTTCATTTGCATAAATCTCGCAACAACTAAGGGTTAGTTTGGAAACTCCAGTCGAATATGATAAGAGAGTTAGATTAGGACTAGAACAAATATAATTTCTAATTTTTTTAAGCTCTAGCTTACATTTAGTTCGTTTAATAAAATTCTAAAAAAAGGTTCTTATTTAGCAGTTGCATGCTTGATAAACAAAAAATAAAAATAAAAGCTTATTAGAGGGTTTTTTTTTTTTTTTTTTTTTTTTGTTGTCATTTCAAAAATACGATTTTAACTAAAAAAGGCTTGCCAATAATTGGGTGAGTCACACAATTCAGAGGGTACGTGAATCTGAATGGTTTGGAATTGTGAAAAGTGGGCCTACCGTACTAAATGGAAATGGGAAGCATCAAACTAGAGCTTAAAAGGGATTGGTATGAAAATCTCTTATCCAGGATCACGTTGGAAAACAAAATCCAAGTATCCAAAAGATCTATTGCATAGTCAGAACAAAAACTAGCCGAGTACCATAACTTAAGAAAATTGTGGTCTATAGTTACCTCCCTCATAATTATCCACGATGGAACATTGCTTTGCAGCATGAATTACACTTCCACTTTATCATAAAAGTATAATGCACTAGGAGTAAATTATATATGATATATAACATAAAAAAAATCCCTTCCACATTTTTTTAGTTTCTTCCATTTTATGTCCTCCATTGATATTTTTGGTTTCTAAGATTATATATTATGAAGTTTTCCTTAGAACAAAATGATAAAAAAAATCAATATCATGACTATAGAAAATTATAGAGATTTTTACAAAAAAATAAGGTTTAAACTCTTAAAAAACGGGCATTTAAGAAATATTAGAAATCATAGGAAAAGTGCCTTGTATAGGGTGTCGTTTTTTTTTTTTTTTTTTTTTTTTCATTTTCTTTTTCGAAAATGCTTTTAGTCATGATATCACAAGTGTAGTCGTGAGATCACAAGATGTGTATCTTTTATTTGAAGACCTGCAACTCGCTTTCTTTGAAAACCTACTACCATCATTCATGGATCACAAGAACCACTTTGGAACCCATGGAATGCAATAGGACCCACTTTTTCTTCACCTAATACTTCACTTTGGAAAGCAGCAGAAACACTTCAAATCAGTTGTGTTTCACATCCAATGAGCACTATAAGTAAAGATTCTATACTTTCCAATGTATGTAAAAAAACAGAAGAAGAAAACTAATAATAATAACAGCACAAAAACCTAGTAAAAGATCAAAACAGCTGAGATCAAGGTAGATGAAGAAGAAGACAAAAAATATATATCTGTCCTTGGAAGCAAATCCCTTTTGTCTTTTCATTGAAGTTTGGATCCTTTAAGTGTCACTCAAATGATCAATGAGTGAATGTAGTGGGTTTTTGAAAGAAATGGAGTTGTGGGTTTTGAAAGATCGGAGACACAACTCTCAGTATCACAATTAAGGGCATTTTGGTATAAAAAAAAATCCTAGACGAAGCACTTTGCGATGATTTTTAAAATTTATTAACGATCCCTTTTCTCAGGGCCTGTTTTTGGGACATGGTTCTTGCATTTGCAAATCCCCTAGTATTTGCAAATCCCATGTTTCTTGCCTAGCATCCAGGAATTCCAGCCACATGAAAGATCACAAATGACTTTTAGGAATTAAGAAATTCCACCATCTTTTCATTTTGGTGGACTTCCTGGATGCTCAAGTCCAAGGGAGCATCCAGGAATTCCACTATATCTAGGAATTTAGGAATTCCCCAGACAGGAATTCCTTGAATTCTAGAAAAGAAACAGGCCCAATTTTACACTTAATTTTTTTCGTAAAAATCCCAAAATTGTATTTAATCAACTATATATACTAGACAATGGAAAAAAAAACCTAGTTTATTCAAATACACATCAAAGTATAATATAACTTAAGAGATACCAAAGTTTGAAATGTGATGGACATGTTTTCTTGCAATTAATCAAAACTCATAAACATTCTAAAATTTAATTAATGGGATACAACAAAAATGACGTAAAACTGACAATTTTATTTATTTTATAAGAATTTATATTATTTAATTTTACTTTAAGTTTTCATAAATATTGTTGTTGCGATTTAATAATTTCTTAGGAAGAAGAGGCTTCAAGAGAGTGCTGAGTGAGAGGTACTGGACAAATATATATATATATATATATATAGAGAGAGAGAGAGAGACCCCATAGGAGCCATATGCAGGGGGAGATGACAGTAAAACCAGGTGAGAGATAAAAGATGACAGTCAAACCAGGAGAGAGAAAGAGAGCCGTGCTCTTCGTGGGGATTAGGGGTTTAGAGTGGAGGAAAAACATACAAAAAGGCATTTAAGGGAAAAACCATTATTTATTGTTTCACGGGTATTTTTGTCCAAAATTAAAGTAATTCACCCATTCAGCGACTTTAAGCTTTCAAATGAATAAAATCAGTCGTTATGTGATAACTACTTTTCAAATGAATAATCTCTGACTATGTCTCGTTATATGAAAACTACTTTTTTTTGTTTAGAGGCTTCTATTTCAACCAGAGTCCAAAACTCCAAATATTACCAAACCCCTAATATAAATCAACTCTTAACACTATAACTAATGTCTTAATTCTAGAGTTTCCAAACGCCCTGAATTGGAAAAAAAAATGCAGAGACAATTACCTATAAAAGTTTGTTTTCCTTCCCAATTTCCCTTCCTTTGCTTCTTGAACGCGTGAATCAGAGAGAATGATGCACCGGAAACTCCTTTGAATTACCCAACAAAACATGGATTTTTGACTTCTCCTGCGAATAACAAATCAGACCCAGAAAAAATTTTTATAAGAAAGAACAAAAAAATCAATACCCAGACGTTTATGAACTACATCCCAACAAAATTGCAACATCAGAGCATTCACATTCATTTTCCATGAAATAATTCCCCTAATATCGCAATATTTGACAGAACCCAACACTCAATTTTCCCAATAATATCAGTACTTGCATTCAAAAGGACAAAGTCCTTCAAATTAAGAAAAAAACACTGCGGAATTACTCCAAAATAGAATCCAAAATCAAGCAATTCGATTAAGAAACAACCAAATACCTGGAGAAGAACAATCAAAAGACGATCTTTCCACCAAAAAGCCGCCCCCCAAGAAAACCCAAATGTCCAAATCAGATCCAAACAGGAAAGATCTAAACTTTCCCGAATTATCCACACAGAAAACAATTCTAGAAATTCAAATCCGAGAAATCCATGGAAGGGGATCGAATTGGAAAGAGATCTGGGTTCTAGGGTTTGCAGATCGAGATTTGGAGGGAAAAAGAGAGGGTTTTTGGGAGGGTTTAGGTGGAGAGGAGAGAGAAGGGATTTGGATGGAATTTTCGGAAAAGATTAGGGAAGAGAAGGGCAACGGATGGCAGAGAGGGAGTTGCAGGGGCAAAAGGGCAGAAGAGGGTTTTGTCTCTGAAGAAGAGGAATAGATACGGGGATGAGAAGAAATAGAAGGGCTTTTGCGTCATTATGGGAAAGGGATTCTCTTTAGCCCTAATTTTATTTACTATTCTATCCCTAAGCCTTGGGCTTATAGGTTCGGCTGTTTATAAAGTTGCTTTCATTTGGTTGTAGGGTTTTCTTATATTTGCCCCTTCAATTTATTTAATTTTACTTATTTACTTAGTTTTTAGAACAAATAAGTGATTATAAACACCAATAAAGGATATGCTATGGAAAATAATTTTTGTTGAAAAATCGTTTCTAAATACAAATGAAGAGTTTTAGAAAAAAAATCATTGAAAAGTTCGTATGCAACCATTATTTATAGTGGTCCACTATAAGTTTTAACATCAATGATTCTTATAAGAGTGCATCCATGACTCCCGATATGATTGGCCCCACAGTTAATGTGGGGTCTTATAGCCATATCATGATGACATAACCTTTGTTAATTATTAACATTAGGCAAGTCCTATAAATGCCACACTATGGCCTTGCATTGTGATTACAAAATTAGGTGGGTCTCATATTGATTACCAAGGTTGAATTGTGTGATTGCAATTATCACCTTGCCATCATTAAATGGTCTCACTATTTAGTAGCTCCCCTAGTGTTAATATGACTACCAACATCAAATGGGTCACACAATGATTTCTTATAGATTAATTCATCGATGATATTTGACATCGGATAAGGCTTAAAAAAAAAAACAGAAAAAAAATAAATAAACTAGATATGACCATTTGTGATAATTACCATTAGATATATCTTACTATCATTACCAATGTTAATAATTAAATAACATTATTTGGATTTCGTGGTTTTTAACATTTAATCCTGAGATTATTTAACAATAGATGAGTCCTATAATGATTATTACCACATGTGGTTACTAATTAGTGGGTTTTACATTGGTTCAATTAATTACTTTCTTTCCATTTCTTGATCTATATATCATCTTGTTGCCAAACACTTTAAAGGTATATTGGATTTTGTGAAAATTGTCAAACACCATAAGTGATACAATATAATAATATGGTACTATTTTGTTTTATAATAACGGAATCTTATAATATTTAAATTTGTTGATATTATGTTATGCATTTATCCAAACATGAAAAGCCTTTCATATTATGTTCTAATAAAACAGTGCTCTTTTACTTGTCTCCCCTAAGAGCACCATCTGAGACATATCATATGGAGGTCGGGATTGAAAGATCCAAGTGGGACAACCTGGGTGTGAAATATCAAGTAAATCCATGACCCTAACCCCTTATCTGTAACCCATAAGTTTAACGATTTTAAATTGGCTACATCAACCCTCTTTACTCTAAGATTGATTTCATAGTTAACATTGATAAAGGGCCCTCCCTCCCTTGGAGGATCTCAAACTTCTCAAATTGATGTGAATGTTGATCCTGAACCAGCTATTGATTTCAGATCTTTCAGGACTATTCATTTTAACGATTCTTCCCTGTTCAAGAAGAACCATTTTCGTGATGAAACTATAAAATTGACATATGAACCATATAAGATCAGAATCGAAAGAAACTCTTATACTCAATACAAATAGTTGAGTCCATTCAGATTGGTATAAATTAAAACCTAATGGGGGGTTTGGGCTTTTAGGGTGGTTAGGCATTATATGCTGCATTCGGTTTATGAAACATATGCATAGCAACAAATGTCATTTTTATAATTTTATTTACACCTAAATAATTTAAAAGCCACTAAAAATAAAAATTCACCATTCTTCATTTTTAATTTTAATTTTTTTTTTTTGTCAAAAAGGGTTGGAACAATTTGAAATATAGTTGAAAACTAGTATATCAACCAATATATAAAGGTTTTGCCATTATAGGATTTTTATCAAGATGATCATAGTTGAAGTGTTAGAATTGAAAACCCCTTCATTGTAGGTTAAACTATATTCGGGGAATGTCGAGTGTTTTTCTATGTACTTTTTATTAATAACATGCTCTTATTCTTTCTCTTGAATGCTGAAAAACAGTTAGAGAAGAAATAGAGTCATTTGGCCTCCTCCTTCAGCCACGTCAACAAAAGTAAAAGGGGGATTCGGCGAGAGGTCCCTCAAAGTATGACTTTGTTGCAAACAATCCACAAAAAAAAAGTCATGCAGCCAAAAGTTCTCTAATAGATTCTCATACCTGATATGTCTAATTTACCATTTCTTTAAATCATATCCCATAATTAATGGGATATCCCTTAATAATAGTCAACTATCATTCAATGGGCCACGATTAATGGAATCATGAGATTTTCAAATAAATTCTAAAAACACACAAATAAATTTCAAAATAACTCAAATAAATTTAAAAAATGCAATAATTTCAAAAATCGCAATAAATTGTAAAAATAGGCAATAAATTTAAAAAAAAATGAAAATAAGTTTAAAAAGATCAAAATAAATTTCAGAAACTACAAATAAATTTCAAAAGACTCAAATAAATCTCAAAAGATCCAAAGAAAATTCAGAAAATGCAAATAAATTTCAAAAGACGCAAATGAATTTCAAAGGACGCAAATAAAATCCAAAATACATAAATAAAATTAAAAAATGTAAATAAATTTCAAAAAACTCAAATGAATTTCAAAGGATGCAAATAAAATCCAAAATATGCAAATAAAATTAAAAAATGAAAATAAATTTAAAAAAATGAAAATACATTTTCCAAAACTAAGATAAACCAATTTTCCAAATTTCAGAAAAAAATTTCAAAAACTCAAATATTTTTGTCAAAACTCAGTTAAAATTATTTCAAAAAGTACAAATAAAATTTAAAAGACACAAATAAAATTCAAAAACACAAATAGATATAAGAAAATACAAATAAATTTGCCAAAGAACAAAGAAATATTCATTCAAAAACTCAGTTAAAATTTTCAAAATGGAGATAAATTTGTCAGAAGTCGGATATATTTTTAAAAAAATCAAATAAATTTTCCAAAAACTCAAATGGATTTGTTTAGAACTAAGATAAATATGTTCCAAAACTTAAATAAATAGTAAAAAACTCAGATAGATTTGTTCAGAACTCAGATAAATTTGATAGAAACTCAGATAAATTTGATAAAAACTCAGATAAATTTGACAGAAACTCAGATAAATTTGATAAAAACTCAGATAAATTTTACAGAAACTCAGATAAATTTGATAAAAACTCAGATAAATTTGACAGAAACTCAGATAAATTTAACAGAAACTCAGCTCAATTTGACAAAAAATCAGATAAATTCCTTTCTCTGTAAAGCCTGCATCTAAGCTCTTCTCTCTCCTCTCCCTCACCTTTCCTTGCTCTCTATCCAAATCGACTGGCTGGCTACTAGGCTTCTTCTGCAAACGGGTCGGGCCGACCTGGACTGGACCCAACCCAAAACTCCCTTTTTCTTCGTTCTTCTGTTCTGGTTCAGAAACCAGAACTGACTTCTTCTTCCTTCCTCGCTTCGGCCACGACAGGGGCTGCGGCTCTTCTCCGGTCACATGCAGGGGCGACTCCGGCGAAGAGAATCTCCGGCGTCTGTTCACGGCGAGGTGGGGCCCAGCCGAAAACAGAACCCAAATCGAAGCTTGGCTGCGATTTCTCCTCTCCAAACGCTTCTCCCTCTGGTCAGCGACGGCGACGCGTGGTTCCGGTGGCAGCAGGCGACACCAGATCTTCTGATCAACTCCGGCGATACGCAGCAGCGATCAGCAACTCGTGTGGACCACCTGGTGATCGTCTCTCTCTAACTCTGGTTTCTTGCTTTTTCCTTTCCAGATCTGCGATCTGTCACGCCCTCTAAGATCCCCTCCGGTCTTCTTCTTCCTTAGTCACGGCAGCAGAGTTGCTTCTTCTTCTTCGATCGACGACAGCAACGAAGTTGCTTCCTCTTCTTCTTCACCATTTCTCTGCAACACGAGGATCTTCTTTCTCTTAACGAGAGAACCGTGGCCCTCCAACAGATCTATCGATCTTCACCTCTTTTCTTCTTCTCTGATCAACCCTCTGATATGAGTCTCTTGTTCCTGCAACAAGATTCACGTGCAGAAGTTTGGATACAAGAAGAAGAAGCGGGAGAATGGAAGATTTAAAATTTAAAATTTTGAAATTTTATGCCTAATCAGTTAAAAGGGCAAATCAGTCATTAAAATGTATGAGGTGGCGTGTCCAGGGACCTCTCTTCATGAAGTGACGTGTCTAGGGACCTCTCATCCAACTATGTCCGAGTTGCATGGACTACAGGCCTTAGGAGAAAAGTTGGTGGACTGGAGGCCTTACAAGTTCTATATGAGGGACCTTTCGCTAATTATCTCAAAGTAAAATGGGTCTTTGTAAAACGTCGGTTGCTACAACTCAACCAATAACATTACATTGAAAGAAAACATCTCTTCCTCACTCAAAGCAAATGTCTCTTTCTCTTTTGGGACGCTCAATGAGTCTCATGCATCTTAGATTTCAATGGATCTTTCTCTGTAACTCCTCTCATTTAAAAGCCCCAGAATGGATAAATCATCCCACCATGATTGCCTCTTTCTCGCTCTCACTTTCTCTTCTCCTCTCTCCAATCTATCTCTTATCTCCTCCACTATCACATTAATTTCGAATCTGTATTATCTCCCTCACCTATCAATGTATGGGCTTTTCTTTTGTGTGATATTTTATTTTGTTTTTTTGAAGTCTTAATAGGCCTTATCAATTTCAGATCAATACATGAATATTTTGAAGCGGCTGATGGTCTCTGGCGACAATGCCTGTCGACTTGGGTGTGTGATTTTTTTCGAGCTCGGTTTCTTTCTTCTTGTTTTTTTTTTAATTTCTAAGACTTGGAGTTTTTATTTTTGATTTTTTAAACATTTGATTGTTGGGGTTTGTGCTTTTTATCTTTTTAAAGAATTGATTGTGATTTTGTGGAGATTTTAATTACATTTATTTTTTATTTGGGTCTTTGTTTATTGCACTTTGGATTTGTTTGTGTCAAAAACCAGTTGGGGTTACTGGAAGATATGGATGAATAGGGAACATTTCTTCCTTTATTTGCAAGTTGTAAATTTATGTTTGGATATATTTATTCCCACTTTTTCCATGAGCTGCTGTACTTATTTTGAGGCCAAAATCTGGTTGCATAATTATGTTCAATTATATGCATTTTCTTCTAACCTGTTACATTTTTTTCCCTTCATGAGTTGTATTTGACAATCATTTGAAGTGTCGTGTCATGCAAAGTAAATATTTAATTAATATTTAAATTAATTATCAACTTATAAAAGGGACTATGTTTGTGGGATATAACAAATGAGATGATCCGAGGAAAAAACAAAAGATAGAAAAAAATGACAAAACCCAAAAAACAAAAAAATAGATTTCCGTATCTAAAAAATAATTAAAATTAAAATAAAGAAATTAAAACCCACTAAGTAGTAAGAAATCATACTTTAACGGATATAAAAACCAAAAATTAAGATCTCGGTCTCATAAAAAATATGGATTAAAAAAACCACAAAATCAACCAGATCCCACAAACATTATCCCTATTATAAGTTGATAATTAATTTGAATATTAATTTGCATGATATTTAACCTGTGCATCGCATGGGATTTCATGCTAGTTTATCTAAAAGGGGCATTTATCAAAATAAAAACCACTTAAAACTAGGAGCCACCATTGAGGACCCAGAGTATTACTAATATATAAGAAGAACCTCCCACGTAAATTTTGATTTTCTGTGACTCTTTTGGCCCTCTTTCTCTAATGCCGTCAAATCCCTAAGAGCATGTTTGCATAGTAACAGACGAGGAATGCATTGATTTGATGATTCTTCACTACCATTAGAATAAGGATTTCTCGCTGGGAATTTATATAGTTGAAGATTTAAAATTGATATTGGTGTGTATCAATGCATATAGTTGAAAAATAGGATTTGGTGTGCAAATCCACTTAAGTGAGGATTCTCAAATTTTATGGAGTGGTAGGATCTGAAGATCCTAACAAAGGTAGATTTTCATTCGTCTAAATCCACAAGAATTTATAATAGCCAAACATAGATTTGCCACAACTTTTAAAGGAACCGAAAATCTTTTCCCTACAGATTTGGTTGTCAAATGTCACCTAAAACTCTCATCCTAGGAAAAGGAAAAAAAAAAAGAAGAAAAGAATGAAATATAGAAATGGAGACCTGGGTGCAAAGCCGGTCTCCATCTCCATAGCCGATTTTCATCACCATAAGTTGACTACAACATGCGAGTATCATTATCTGCGCATAGAACTCCCAGTTTCTCTTCTTCTCTTCCCTACCTCCACATCTTCTTCTCTCATTTTCTCTTCTCTTCTTCTATGCCCCATTGCATCCTTTTTTTGCCCCCCTTTATTTGATTCCAATTGCTTTTCTATCCCTCTACATCCTTTCTCTTTGTTTTTTTTTCTTCTTTCCTTGCCCCATTGCTCCACTGCTATATATTTTCTTCTCCTTTCCCCCCTTTCTCTGTTCCCTAGTATCCCTCTTTCTTTTTCCATTTTCTTTACTTGTTTCTCCTTGACACGACTGTAGAAAACCTCCTTTTCTCCCATAGTCCTTGCCCATCGTGGTCCCTTTGCTAACTTGGTATGGGCATATATCTTGCCTACCTACCTCGGATATCACAACTGAAGGGGATTCTCTCCCTTTTTCTACCCCCTTTTCAACTTTTTATGTTAAAATTGGTAATTTTAATGGTTCTCTATTTTTTTTTTTAGTTTGATGATTAATGTTGGGTTTTTTTTTTTTTAAAATTTTTTATTCTCTGTAGTTGGATGTGGATTTTCTATTTCCCGATGACCCCTTTTTATACGAGTAAGATGCTCACATCTCATAAGCAGTTTGGAATGGAGAGGCATGCCGAACTTCTATCTTATTGGAGAAGGATTCTTGAAATTAAAAAAAAAAAGGTTAGATTGAGGGGTGAACCTTGCTTTGAAAGGATTTAATGGAAAGTAGAATGCATAAAGCCAACATGAGAAAGATATTATTAGGATCCAATGGTGATGATCATGATAATGATTTATGTAGTTTTGTTCATTATTCCATAAAAAATTATAATTAGAAATTATGGAGGCAGTCCTTCTATTTCTCCAACACTTGAAAAGACCCTTTCAAAATCTTTAGTTGCATCCTTTTTTTCCTTAGCACTTGTTTTAACTTCAAACTCCAATAGTTGTAGAGGAAACAACTTTTGAACTGAGATCTGTCTCATCACCCACACCACATGCACAAATCCAAAACTTCAGGAGAGCTCAGATTCTAGGAGATAAAAAAATTAAAAGAGAAGAAATAGTAGAAGTGCAGAGAGTTATGTGTTTTTGGATAGGTAGAGGAGAAATGGTAGAAGTGCATTTGTTTTGGTGAATAGAAGAGTAAGATAAACAAAGGAATAAGAAGAGATGAGGGATCCCCATGCACATAATGAGGGGAGAAGTTACAAAATGCACACGTTACAAAAAGGAAGAGGAAAGGAGTTACTATAGTTTGCAAAAACTGTTGGAGACGATTTATTAAGGGGAAATAATAGGCGGGATTGGATTTAAGACATGTTAAAAGAAAATTGAATGTAGAAAGAGGAGAGAACGTGGGGAAGAGAGGAGTAAAAAAAACACTTAAAATCAATTGAACAAATGCGGACTGATTTCTCAATTGGAATCAGCCGCTTTCATATATAATAATTAGACCTATTTAATTTATCCAATGGTGATGATGATAATGATTTTTGTATTATCATTGTAATTGATAGAGATGGAGTTATAGAAGGTTGAAGTTTCATACTAATGATAGCAACCTACTATAGAAAGTAATCAGTGAATGATTTAAACCTCCTCATTCTTTAAAAGCAAGTTTCTTATTCTTTCTCTTCAAAGGTACAAAACGGTTGGTGCAGTAGAGATGAATTTCTGAATTTTTTTGAGTTTAAAATCAATTTAACATTAGCCACATCAGCATATGGAAGTGGGACCCAATTTATGCATCTTAATTTTGAATTAAAAAAAAAAAAAAAAACTACCTCATCTTGAAACGACTCATTGAACGGATGTGTCTCTCCTTTCTCTCCATCTAACCTCCTCACATGTCTCTCCTTTATGCCTAATCTTTCTTTCTCTCCCTTTCTAATCTTCACTGCCCTCTCTGTATCTCAATTATTTGGTCCTGCTTACAATCTCTCATTTCACGAGTATAAAAGCAACTAAAAAGGTATGTTAGATACAAATACTGTTTCTTCAAAGTTGAGAAATGATTTCAAATTCTGTTTCTTCACAGTTGAGAAATGATTGGTACATGCATGACTAATTTTGGAATAAGCAACCATTGAGATTAATCATCGAAAACATCTAGCAACTGTTGATGGGGTGGGATGTCACATGAACACATAATAGGTCATTCTTGTTTTGGCTGTGTAGTATCACCCCGTTTTGCATAGGGTTTGGCTAAATTGTATCGATTTTTTGTGGATTTGTTTAGAAAGATAAAATTTATTAGGATTCCATTCATATCTCTTTTATGTTCTATTTTGTCATTATATTTAAAATATTTTTCATAAAAACTAAATCTTGTGAAAGAAGTGGAGGTTGAATCTTATTCATATGTCCTGGGTATAAAATATATAAATACACAAGAGCAAAGACTGTTGAATGAAAATTAACACTTAACACATGGGTTTGTTTTTTTTCTTTTTTAAAGATCAAAAGATAAAATAACTCCCTCAAAAAATTTTTGCCTAGCATTCCCACGAGACCAACTTGTGCATTGGGTTTTATGCTAGCTAGTATCATTCTTTATAATCCAAATCATGGAACAAAAAAAAAAAAAGAAGTTGTCATTCTTAACTCATCTTTGGTTTGTTTACCGAAACCAACCCACCACCCCCCTCCCCCTCCTCCCTAGCCTCTTCAATGTGAAGACTGGACAATTGGAGACTATTTAACGAGCAAATTCAAGATGTGCAACAATTTGTTCTTTTTTGCTCTTCTTTCATAAGAGATAAAAATGGAAACAATTAGAATAATAAACTAATGGTGTTGGCAGTAAAAACATGGGAGAACATGAAAGTAGTCATTGTTTAGTAGTTTTATGAGTCATTCGAAATTGTAAGATTCATGTTGATTTATCCCATGCCATGAAAAAAACTGAATAAATGAACTATATATATATATATTTTTTTTTTCAGTTTTGGCAGCATCATAAATATGTGCATTTGCATGTTTCCACTTATTTATAAATATGTGTGTATGGCAACTCATTGTCTTAGTTTATTTACAAAAGGCTCAAATGGATGGACCATAATTACAGTCCATTACACAAAAATATGGTTCCTCCATTCACCAAAAAACTCATATAACATCAAAATGCAGTCCATTAAAATGCAAACTAACTCAAAAAATATGGTTCCGCCATCCATCGAAAAATGCATCCCATTACAACCAACAATAAAAGAACATACAAAACGGTAACATCTCTGATATCGATGAACCACAATTCACAATCTTCATCACCTTTACAAGGTGGATTGCGGGACTTTTGTCGGTTCTATCCCCTTTCTTCACAAATAGAGCATATTACTTGTCTTCTTTGTCGATTATGGTCTTTCATATGAATCTTATTTTTTGTTGGCCACTAGATTGTCTAATTGTAATGGGATGTTTCACCACATCATGACTAATGTGTTCCCATTGTTGAATATTATGAGTTGGATGTACAACATCATTATAAGTCGCTGATATGTATTAGATGAGTACCAATGCTCATAGAAGTCATATGAATCTACGGCTCTTGTTTTGATGGAATCTACGTGTCTTGTTTTGATGGCTGACAAGTGACAATGCATGCTTGCATGAGATTCTAATTAATTTCCACTTCTGACATGTACAAGTCTTTCGATTTAGGTGAGCAACATAAGTAAACTCCCAAGACTGAACTTGAAATTCGTCTTGACCGACTTGTCGAAAATTCTAATGTTGGGATCCTCTTGTTGATTCACTCAAGATTCTTTTCCATATAGAGTTAGGTGTGTCTTCATTTGCTGAGACTTAGTCTTACGAAGTTAGAAGAAACCCATTAATTCCTCATGAATTGCATCGAATTATCTTTTGTTATGTGCTTCACTAGCTCGATTAAGCATTCTGCAATATTATTTTGAGTCAACATATCGTATCGCCATCTCTCCACAAAAGAATTGGACTAGAGTTGCATCCCGATTGCATGAAGATAGTTGTAAGCCTGTTGGTTCACAATCCTTATAGTATCCATATGCATCTCATATTCACATGTCCTATGAGTTTTAGCAGCACACCAGAACCTTATAACAATGGCTTCATCCTTAAAAACCTTGATTACACATTCTTAGCAATATGACGACAATAATAATAGTGGTGGGCACTTGTGATTAGTTCTTCTATGGTAGGAAGAAGACCTTTTTACCATTCACCTAGAGCAAGGTGAAGATTTGTAAAGAACCATGCCCAACTATTTCGTTACTCAGCTTCAACTATGTCAAAGGTAGGTGAGAATTACTAATGGTTACCATCAAAAGTAATGACTACAAAAGTTTTGGGTTCGAGATCTCTAGGTTTGTTAACTCAACAAAATAGCCTAAAAGTGTGCTAATAAAATAACTATGCAGCGGAAATAAAATCACAAGCACACATCACAAGGACACCAGATTTAGCATGGAAAACCCTAATCGGGTGAAAAACAACGGATCCGAACTGGATCAACAATCAAGCATTATGAATCTCGCAATTACAAAAAATCCAGATTTCTTCCCCAGATTTTCCCTACCTAAGGACTGAAGTTACCTTGTTTTTTCCCCAGATATCCTCTACCTAAGGATTGAAGTTATTTTGTGTCGCTTCACGCTTTAATGACTTCACACCATTGATTGCAATAGACTTAATCCTGCTCTTGACTCCTCAAATCTTTTACGCAAGAAGATGATCTTCTACAAGGAATGCAGAAGAAACCGGCTCTTTAGAGAACTTGGCAGCACAACTCTTTAATAAATCTTTAATTTAAAATTTGAGAGATGATCTATGTCCCTTTGGGTTGAGAGAAACACCCAATATATAGCCCTAAACCAATGCTTAAACTCATAATAATAATCCACTAAGAATATCAATTTGTCTCTAACTTCTGCTTAGAGTCTTGATCCAACTGGGCATTCTGCGCCACTCTTGCTATAGCAAGCTTCATTGTCGCTATAGCGAGAGCCCTCTCTGGCTCTGATGCACTTTTGGCCTTACAAAATATCAATATAACACTCATATACTTACCCTGAAGGTGTGCCCCATCTACGACTATCATTGTCATCAAGGATGAATGGAAAGACTAGATTCATACTCCAAATGTAAAAAAATAATATTCTAAATAAGTCTTCTTGATCCTTCAACAAACCAGTTCCTTTTCCAGGATTCATCATTTCTAATTCCGTACAATAATGGGGAATAATGCGGAAAGACTACTTGAATGAACTCGTATTTTTTTCATTATAATCTCTTTTCCTAAATAAACCTCCTTGTAGTTGACCAACACCTCGAACTCCATGTGGAAGTCATTCATAATATCCTTTGGTATGTGACCATGATTAAATTGAATCCTATCTTTGTCGAGCTTTGCAATAAATGACTTTATGAAAAACCAAGTGGGACAATCTAGATCCAACCCTAGGGTTAAATACGGTCCCAACACAGATTTTTATATGGAAATAATAAAACAATAAACTAAGTTATCAACCAATCAACACAAACTATCTAAAGAGATGGACACGCGTTTTTTACTTGTAAAACCCTAAACAGGAAAAAAGCCACTGGATCTAACACCGGTCCAAAAAGATCAAGCACTATGTAAATCAAAGGTTATAAGATATACTGACTACCATTTCCAGTTGAACACACCCTAGGGACTGTAGTTGATCTTGCCGACGACCACGCCGTTCACCTTTTCCAGCACTTGAATCTCCATGCCTTTGCACAAGACGAATCTACTTGGAAAGTAGAGGATGGGTCTCCAGAAGAAGAACGTTTCAGCACATAAATCACATAAAAGCCCTTTGGAGGGGAGAAATCTCTCTGGGGATATTCTAGGGCTTAGAAGAATGAGATAGGTATGAGGGACAACTCTAGGTTTAAGAGAACGTGTCTTTAAATAACTATTGGTTTGTGTAGAAGAGTTGGGGTTCTAATAGGAGAAGTATTTGGAAGTTTTACAACAATTGGAAATGACTCGGATTTGAAATTCGCCGCCATTGATCTGATCAATTGGACATCCAAATAACTGTGAGGTCGCTGAGGACTGATCGGTCAGATAGTCTTCTAACTAGGAACTATTCTAGCTCCGATCGATCGGATCATCTATCTGATCGATTAGATGGTCCGATTCGATTTATATCCAATTTCGCTTCGGTTCTTTGGACTTGGCTTCATTCTCTTGTATCTTTGATCTGGTCCAACTAAAATAAAGAAAAATACAATTCATGGACCCAAGTTTTGTCGAGCCCAATGAATTTGCCAACACGCAAATCCTAACAATCTATTCCTTTTGCAATTCATGGACAAAACTTCCTAATTCATACATGTTACCCAAAAAAAAAAAAAAAAAATCTTCATGGTCTTCAATGTGTATAATCTTGTATCCTGCAGAACCTGTCACGAACCATTCTTGAGAAATGATCCAGTTAAAACTCATGAAATTAAACGCAAATATAATGCTCTCACTCTCATTATCTCTCCCCCATTTCATAAATTGACAAAGGGAAGAACACTCAACAAAAGCGATAATAAATGCAATGACCAACTTTTGAATTTTCCTACTCCCCCTTTTTGTTCAAAAACAAGCAATCATATGAACAAAGTTACTCCCCCTTAATCCAAAATTTCATGCTCAGGTCCTTTATTTTGGATGATTTGGAACTCACGAGGATCACTGTGACTGATCATAATCTCAAAAATAAGCCATAATCACCAGATTGAAAAACTAGGAAGAGGAAATGCAAAATTTGAAACACTATTGTATCCCATTATAGGTGTCTCGATACAAGACAAGGATTAATATGGCAAAGGATTTATTATCATTATTATTATTATTATTAACCATCCGATTTCATGGTCATGTTTGGCGCACCACTATAATCAAACCACATAGCTTCTTTAATATCCCACACATGGCATACATGTACATGAACAATGAGATAGGTGTGGACTATGCAGTGTTATCAATAAGCCTCCGGCCTTAAAATTTACCTAAAATATGTTAAATTATTATGCCCATCTTCAATTTTTCTATTTTAATATTACTAATTCTATAATTTAAAAGACAGGACAACATCTAACTTATAGCACGTTTCTTTTCTTCTTTCTAAAATCTCAATGAAAAATAAAAATGGGTGGAAATTTAAAATTTTTTATTTGGTTTGTAGGTTTTGTAAGTTTATTTCAATTATTTCTTTTTTTATGTCTAGTTTTGATGCATCGAATATCAATGATGATAGATAAATAATTTTTTTTCTTAAAGATATAGTTTTTTTCTCCTTTTTTTCTTTTATATCTTAAAATATTTTTAGAATAACTTAAATTTAATAATATATTTTTCTTTTTGGGCCCAAGCTTAGCACGGGCCTTTGTAGTTAAATCTCTCCTTAAAATTTGGGGAATGACTAGCTTACTTTTTGAAAGCAAACAAAGGGCAAAAGTAACCTAAAACACTTCCTAAATTCTCTCCTTTAATTAAAGAAAAAAAGAGGTTTTGCTCGTAGCTTACCTTTAGATGACTTTCCGTCCTCCTTAAAAAAAGAAACTCTAATTTTTTGTAAACCTTCTCTATGCTACGAGAAATGATAAAACCACCTCAAACCTTTTTCCTAGAGGCATCTCCATTCCTTGCTTTTAACTTTTTCTCCCTTTTGGTATAATTTCTCTTTTCTTCTTTATTTACCAAACCTTTGGTTATTGTGACCTATGTGTCCGACCTTTGTATGTACGATCCACCGTTATATATTGAAGTAAATTTGATACAATGAACATATTAAGAGTGGTTGTTCATACGATTAGCTTTGAATAATAAAAGATGAGCTTAGAATATGGTAAATTAATTATTTTTCATTTCTTATTTTATAAAAATTATTGTTTGTCACATGATCCGAAAATGTGCATTTTTTGGTCGTAACACCAAAAATTACATTGATTGATAGATGGTGAGTGAAAGGACCCGTCCCTAGAAATACCTAGTGGGACTCAATTTGACAAAGTCAACCTTAGGTTATCCTATTTAATAGGTGATTAGCATAAGTAGTTAGTAGTTCCTATTAATTTAGCCTAATTTATAGGATTAAGACCCTTGTGAGATTAATAGTGGTTTCCAAATGATTATTTAGATAATTAGGGGCCTTAGTTGTAATCCTAATTTTAGACGGGTTTTCCTTAGAGAGTTGTGCAATTAACATTAGAATAACGCAACTATCCATGGCCTAACCCATTAGCCCATTAATTATATCTACTTTAGTCCTTCCAACCACACATTTTCTATCCCTTTTGGAAATCCAAATACCTTAAGTGACCTTGGCCTCCTTTATTATCAACCAAGTAAACATGAGCACTTTTGTCATTATAAATAGCCTACCTTTATTGCCCTTAGACTCCTATATTCACAACCACTCATTTTAGGATACTTTATTCATTCTACCATAGTCCTTATCCTTTATTTCTATTAGCAATCAAGGACCCTTTGATCATTCCATACTAACATTCCCTAAATACCCCCATCCTTATCCTAAACTTATACCGGCAAAAGAGGGCGTTGTAGACTATAACCCAATCAATTCCTATAAAAGAAACCCCGTCATCTCTCCCTCTCATTTTACTACAATTTCTCTCCCATCTCTCTTTCTCTAAGTTAGAGATTATAATTTCTCTCTCTAGATCTTAGCCTTCCAATTACTAGAACCAAGAGTCTCATCTACATCTAGCCATCTACATGTTAAGAAGCTCATCCCATCTCCTAGATCTTTCTTCCCTCTCTAAATAAAGGTAACCCTCATTCCCACTTTCCAATTCCCTTATAGTATAGTTCTTTCTTTTAGAATTTCCTTTCTTATGCATTTCTCTCTTTGGGAATGGGTATAGAGATTGTAGATTCAGCTACTGGGGTGATCTTAGAGCCATTGGAGTGAAGCCAAGCTATTTGAGGAGCTTTCTTCCTAATTAGGCAAGTAGACATGCTTAGATTCTTTAATTAAATTGATTAAATTGCTTAGATGCTTAGATTGTTAATTACTGTCTTTTATAGTTATTTGGCATGATTTTTGTTTTTGGATGGTTGATTGGATGATATGATGTGTAGAATTGCTAGTCTAAGCTCTTGTATTGTGTTTTTGGCCATTGATGAATGAGAATCTCCCATTTGGAAAATCAATGGCCCATTTGTGATGAGATTATGATGTATGATGTCTGAAGATGTTTGGTGAAGATTTGGGATCCATTTGATGGATATGATAGAATATTGAAAATCAGGGTTTCGTGTGTACTCGGTCGACCTTGTCACTCAGAATGTCGATCGGGCACACAGGGGATTGCCCCTCAACTGAGGGCAGAAAATCACCTCAGGGTGCAGAAACCAATGTACCTGGTTGACTAGCCAAGAGGCCCAGTTGACCGGCCACACTACAATTCTCAATCTGCCAAATGTTTGATGTAATGTTCCTAGTTCACCCAATCGACTAGAGGGCCCTTGAGGTCGATTGGGGACACTGTGGACTGAGTTTTCTTACTCCCAACTAGCTATCCACTTTCACAGAGTACCAGGTCGACTCATGGACTCATGTACCTGGTATACTATAAACAATAATTTTCCAGATTTAGTTTCCTTTTATGATCTGATCATGTGTGGGCCCCGTTGACCTTCAATTTAGACCGTTTGGGATACGCTAGACACGAGTCAAGGGCTGGGCTTAATCTTGACCCGTGTAGCCGCCTAAGTAGGGTCTTGGGTTGTAAACGGAACCCGATTCAATGGTTATGAATGTCCTATGATGCTAAACACCTACAGGAGCACCAAGAATACTTAATAAGCATCTGGGACTCCATGATCACTATCTTAGGTGAAGTGGGACCCTAGACCTGAAGAGAGGGGCAACGATTATTAATGGATTGAGACATGTGATACTTATATTATTGAGAACGAACACTATGGCTGGCTGGTAGGTCCGAACCTTGGATGTTAGCCTTGGGAGGTACTAGAAATCAGGGCATCGCACTTAGGTTCAGATCCATGATCATGGTCCGTATTGGATGAAATGTCGGGACATTGCACTTGAAGTCCTGACCTGTAATATTGGGAACTTAATGGTAGATATTGATAGATGGACTGTATAAAGAGATAATGTTAATTAAATGTATCGAGAAGCGAAGTTTACAAGGGTATGGATTATTAACTGTTGGGAATCATGAGAATGGATTAGTTATACCCGAGCTCTGTGACTTATTCCCTTGACTAATACCGTCTCATATTAATGATGATAAGGCGATCCAGTTCGGAGTACCCCCACCTAGTGGTCTGTAGGATTTGTGGATGTACGATTGGTCTGCCGAGGGATATGGTGCCGGCATGGACATTGATATTGCAATATTGTTGGATGACACAGTAGGTACCGTGTGGGAGGGGTACTGAGACCGCCGGCGCTCAGACCGGGTGTGTGGATGGATATTGATGTTAATCTAGCACGTAAGACCAATGGCTAGGACTTGGTCGCGGCTATGGACATTGTTGGTTAAGATAGCACATAAAACTAATGGCTGGGATTTGGTTGTGGCTATGGACATTAATGGACTCTTGTACAGTCCTATTCTATGAGATGGTAGCGATGGGTAGCAATGACCACTGGTTGATGTCCATTGACAGTTATTGGGATGACGACGATGGGCTGGCTTTGACCCCCCACGTCTTTTGTACTTCAACTGTGGACGTACCTTTGTGTGCTCCTATATATATTGGGTGTATGAATATTATGTATTATGAATGTCGTTGTCTATTATCTTTAATTGTCGATGTTGATAGGGTTGGATCTAGATATGGTTACGGATATTGTAAGGTTACTTTCACAGGTTACTTCTGTTACCGGTGACTCTGATGTGCTTGTATGAGTTATATGATGTCTTAATGATGATGGCTTCTCTTATCTACATGATATGTTGTATCAAATATCCATTATATAAATATCTCGATTATTGTTCATGTACTACACTCCACACTGTTTTCTGTTGCACTATGATATTCTATATTATTATCGAGATACTAATCACGCATGTACAGCTGGGATCATGTATGGTCTTCTTCCCTATCTATTAATATAACGTATTGCCATCTAAACATGCCTATTTGCCTGGCTCATCGAGCCCGACCCAATCTTTGGTGTTTTCAGGTATCTCCTCTTTTGCTTTCTTTGATTTGTGGTTTGCTTGGTGATTGATCCGTTGCCGCAGGGTTCGGAGAGTGATGCAGTTGATGCATCGAGAGGTGTTTATCACATAGATATATATTCTTTTCTTTTCTTGTAGCTGGCCATGTTGGCCTAGAATTGTAGTTAGTTTAATTGTGGAAAGTACCTTATAATCCATTAAAGTGAAATAAAATTATAGGGCTTTGTCCATTTACTTGCTCATGCGAGATTCACACTTGATTATATTATTGGATTTTCCGCTTCTCTTGGGTACATACTCGTAGCGCCCTGAGATTCGAGGTGCCTGGATTTTAGGGCGTAACAGTGAGGATGGAGGACTCATGAAATTTTAGCTGCTTGTCTTGCATATGGCCGATTTGATTGTATGAAAATAATTCTTAAGAATCATAAGGAACCACTTTACCATTAATTTCTTATCTTGAACATATAGCAGGACTTGTTTATTTGTATTGCATTGAATTATCAAGGATTTAAAGGAATGAATTTATTATCATTAAAATAAGATTGAGCTAATCTATTAGTGTGGATTCGGATTTCTAAAATTTCAAAAGAACCCATTATGCTAGAAAGTTAAACCTATTTATTCACATGAAACTGAATTCTTACAAATCCGTAGGAGCTCATTTTACCATGACAGCTCTTATTTTTAGAAAATCAATGAAACTCACTTTACCATGAATACCTTATCTTCAAAATATAATTGGAGATTTTTTATTCTCATGGAATTGAATTCCTCAAAAATGCTACTAGAATTAAATATTCCGTTAAGATTCCAAAGAATATAAAAATTTAAAACAGTTTTTACTTGTATTCTATGCAACGGAAGAAGCTAAGGAGGGGCAAACAAATTAAAACCCCACCCCCCAACCCACCACTCCCGGACTGGGCAGTAGCTCCATCAATGGAAAACTCAAAACTACAACTCCCGTCAATAGAAGAAGCTCCTTTATCATTTGAGGCCACATAACCTCTAACAACATCAAATCTCTGCATATCACAATACCCAACAAAAACAAAACCCATGCCAGAATGTAAAACTTAAGCTGTACGTTAACGGAATGTGAGGTGCTTCCCATTTTTGAATGAGTGCCAAAAGACAACTGAAATTTGAAACTCCAAAAGAAAACTAGAGAAAGGAGAGACGAGAGAAGAAGATGAAGGTCCGTGTTTGTTTGTAACTTGGGTGGGGCTGAAATTGGACCAAACTAACTAACCTTAACCCGATTTTTGGTCGGATTGAGTTGCATTGCACCCTTATCAAACCTTAATATGGGATCATGTGGCCCAGCTAGGACTGAAAATTGATCAAACCATACCCTACAATAAACTAGAAAGCTTGCCTCTTGTTCCTGGTGAAAAGTATTTAACTTATATTATCATGTAAGAGTTCTTAGTCTTGACCTAATCATCATGCAACACATGACAACATTAATTGGGCACAAAGGTTCTAGAAAACAAAAGAGTAGTGTATTTGAAACCAGTCAAAAAAATCGGCTTCATAAACCATTGCCAGCAATCAAATCCAAACGAAATTACCAGTCATGAACTGCTTTAGTATTTATATTATTTGTTATAAAGCCTTTTAGATCAATTACCTAAAGCTAAAGATGATGATGTAATCAAACTTTGTACGGGACTTATTAACAAACTTAACAAACACCCTTTGTATTTCCTCTAGTCAATTGTTCCTATCAACATGTCACGTGTCATGTTATTAGATCTTGAGATGAAACTAATAGAGACCTACATCTAGCAGAATTTTCTCTTGTGGGAGTCCACAGGGGTTATATTCACGAAACTGCATCCCCAGCTTTAATGCATGGCCTTGCCCTTTGCATTAAAGATAGGCCGTGAGCATTTCTCCCTACATGTAAACCTAAACCTCAACTTGGGCCCAGGTTACAAGTCCTGAACGTACGTATACCAGAATTCAAACCAAAGATAAGAACTTAGGACTCGAACCATAAGTAAAGGCATGCACTTCGGCCCTAACCAAAAGTAGAGGCATGCACTTCAGCCCAAACCATCCAAATATTTTTGTACTAATATGTCAAATCTGAAAATGTAATATACTTGGGCCTAGGTGCTTCCAAATGTTTGGATTATTTATAGGTGGACTTGTTGCTAGAGGTAAGCTACAGTAGATCGATAATGTAACGTGTAAGATTATAGTAATAAGTAATATTCTTCCACACCAAAATAGAAAGAAAAATAAAATGGAACAGCTTGCTTGTATTGACAATTATCCTAACAAAGGATAAGCATGGAAGTGGTAAACCCACATAGGTGGCTCCTTCACAGGTCCAACTTCTCTGCTACCATCTAACTTCAAAATTCAAACATGAATTATATAACGGATAGCTAGTCTACATACGCAAAGCCACGTCCCAAGGCATAGCTCTATAAATACCCGCCTCTGTTCTTTCATAGCCATTGAGATCACAAGGCAAAAAAGAAGAAAAAGATGGCATCTGAATGCACGGGTAAGTATCCCTTGTCTCATAATGCTAGTCTTCCACATATTACATTTGATCGTCCCGCAGTATATAATTTTTAAGCGTGTGTCGGTCTTAAGTTCAAAGAAAGGAGGGTTAGTGTCCGATAAGATCGACATTTTAAAACTGCGCAGCTGACCACCCCCTCAGTCAGAAAGTCGGTTACTTTTCCGCTTTTTTGCTGCAGCAAAGATGAATCTAAATTAAGATTCTTACTGTTGCACGAAAACCCTCCTTTTTTTTTTACTTTCTATGCCTTTTTAACAGAAAAGCATGTACACAACTGTGACTTGCATTGCTGGAATGAGATAGAGCTATAAGTTACTTGATCCCGCTAATTAAACTATGTTTATCTTCTATATAATCATAGCTAATTTAAGCTAATGTGTGTGTTGATGGTCTCTTTTAGGCAAAAGCGTGTGGCCGGAACTGTTGGGTGTGGCTGGGGAGGTGGCCAAAAGAACGATCGAGGAAGAAAATTCATTGGTTACAGCACAAATCGTGGAGGAAGGAACGATCATCACCACGGATTTTCGTTGTGATAGGGTTTGGGTTTGGGTTGATGAGACGGGTATTGTAACAAGGGTGCCTCAGATTGGTTAGAGCTTATGATGAAGTTATGATTCAAAACTGGGAGTGTTTATGTAATTTTACAATGTGTATCTGTGTGTACTAGTATAAAAGGGATGCCCATATAAAAACTTAATTACTTGTTTCTCATGTACTTATCCTATAAATAAAAGTTGGAGTTCTATTTGTTCCATCACTTCAGCCTCAATTTTACAGTTAAGATTGCATAGCTCCCTCCCTCCCTCCCTTCCTCTCTCTCTCTCACACACACACAAAACAATGAGGCTTTATAATCATTAGCTGGATTTGGTTTGACATCTTCATCAATATTTAACTCAAGTCATCGTAATCACGTGCTGTTTTGATGTTTTGGCACCTTGTATTTTGCTTAAGCTGAGTTATGTTGACAAAATCTTTGTCCTGCTGGAAGGGTGCTTCCTGGCCATTCACTTGGTCAGCACAATGAGTTATTATTAGGGTGTGGTGAGGTCCGGTTAGGCTGTATAGATTTGATTGACCACTCTAATAGCATTTATCAACTCAACCCAGAAAGGTAAAAGTTAAAAGGGTCAACCCAAGCCCTTTTGCAACACTTATGTTGGTCTGCATGTGTATGAGCCTTTTCTTTTTCCTTTTTTTTTGCTAAATGCAAATTGTATTAGAAGAGGAAGGAGAAACGAAAGGCAAAAAGCCCCCTAAGAGGAGCCTACAGAGGCCACTATAAAACAAAGAAAGAGAAACAGAAAACAAAAATCAAATAACCAGAGCTCTGGCTAAAAATGGGTGACAGAAAATTGCAGAACCGCTGAAGAGGTCTGTGTATGAGTTGGGTTTAGGCAAGGTTTGTGGGTAGAATGGGTTGAGTTTAGGCAAGGTTGGTGGGTAGAATAGCAAGTACGGAATTGGAACCTTACCATTTTTTGATCAGGTCAAAAGTTTCAACCTGAATCCAACGTGATAATAAAAACGGCAACTCTAAAAACGGAATTACTGATTTAAGTTCAGATTGGGTTGGTGGGTCTGCTAAGAAACTGCCACTCTTGAATTAGGATGCTTAGTTTTTCAACCGATTTGAAATAGTCAAATGTCCAAGGTGCAAACAGCTTAAAGAAAAAAAAAGCTTTACAATATTCTACTAGTAGGGAGGCCCGAATGCCCAAAATAAGGAAATGTTTAATTCATATATCAGTCTCAAAATTCTATGAAAAGATTTATTTAGGAGGAGAGAAAAGTAAAATTACTCAAACTAAGATGTCTTGGTTTCTAATTTTGGGGATTTTTGTAGTTTACGTCCCCTTAATCCCATTTTCCATGAGTTAATGATAACATTTTTAAAAATGTCACGAGAGTCGTTTGACTCTGGTCCCTTTTCTCTTTTTTTGGTCTTACCCATTAAGCCATCGTATCATGGGATCTACAGTAAACCTAATCCGTTTGTTTCCCTTACTTGTTCTCATATATATATATATATATAGATATCTAGTAAACAAACAACTCAAAGACTATTACATAGATGATTGTAGCTACTATTTCAAGAATTTTCTCTATTTTCAAGATATTAGACTTGATTAATTCCCTATTAAACTACCATGTTCACTCCACTTCTGAGTTAGCTTTCCAACGGCTTCTACAATGGCTCAAAATGAGTCTGGTGCATGAGGTTATGCCTGTTTCATTAAAACTGTCCATTTTGTATGCACCTGAACATTTGCAGGCATTTCTCAAAAGGCTATAAGTATCTGGAAGGAGATCTGGTAGTATTTCTCATGATTGAACATGTGAATTAGCCTTTTGGAACATCAAGAATCATTGTAATCCGGATTTTGTACAATTTATTGAAACTTTGTAAGGTTTTAGAGAGTTGGCTAATTCATTGGTTATGGACAAAATTGGAATTCTTAAAGAAGTAATTTTATTTAGATTGGACTACCTGAATTTGTCAGCAAAGAAGAACAGTCGTTCTGGGAACTGACTGTGTTCACTCGAGCGATGTCTCATTCGCTTGAGCGAACCCATTACAGAGACTTCATCGCTCGATTCATCTTTTCTCTTCGCTCGAGCCATCTTTCTCCTGAATTGATCGACTGAGACAGAGACGAGTCCACTCGAGCGAACCTGGGCGAATTAGAGTTGCATCTGGAAACTCCTTCCTAAATTCTCATAAGATGCTTTGCTTATCCTAATTGTATCAAAAGTCTTGAGACACGAGTTCAGGCTTATTTATAGCCATTCTCTCTCCATTCCAAATTACTCCTCGTCAAGATTAAACCCCATAGAAGATTTTGAGAGATCCATTATCCCCACCCCCCCCCCCCCCCCCCCCCCCCCCAAAAGGCCTCTACGTTCGTATGCTGAAGATCAAGCGTTTGGTCTGATTCCGTTCTACTCTTCAGAAGTAGAGACATCTTGAAGACAGATTCAATGTGGTTTGTTCAAGCACGGTTAAAGGTGAATGGCGAGTTGTCGAACAAAGATCAAAGCAGTCCTTAGGTTGAGTTAACAACTAGGAAATGGTTGTAAGTTCTTTTGTAACTTTCGTTTTTATAGTGCTTGGTTGTTGTTGGCCTAGACGGTAAGGCCTCGAGGTTTTTTCCCGAGTAGGGTTTTCCACGTATAACTCGTGTGTCCTTCTCATTATGTGGTTGATTGCTTTTAATCTGACTTAGGACTAATTATTAGTTTAATCACGCGTGGATTGATATTTAATAGAGATCTAGTTATCGGGACTTCTGTCTATATCAAGGCAGGATTTTTCAATTGGTATCAGAGCAAGTGACACTAATCTACTATGTGATCTATTTAATACTGGTCTCTAATGGATATCAATAGAGAATGAACGTCTACTAACAAGCCCCCTCTTCTAAACAGAACCAATTATAAGGATGATTGCTTTTCTTAGGGCTATTGATGATTAGGTTTGGGACATAGTTGTGGAGGGATACACTGGTCCCACTATTGTTGTTGATGGGCAGACTAAAATGAAACGCAAAGCCCAATGGACTGCTGATGCAAAGACTAAATCCGAAGTGACTGTGGTTGTGGATCTAAAAAATTCTGTCGTCATGGAATCCGTAAATGTGGTTGTGGATGATGTAGGTACGTCTGATTATTTTTCAGATGATGATGAAGGCATGACTTTTTCTCCTTCTTCTGAACAGGTCATGGATAAAGATGTGGACAGTCCATCTCAACCTGAATCTGAAAATGAAAAGAAGATGGAAACAACTGCAACTGAAGAACCTGCAAGTCGAAAGACATCTTCTTCATAATTTATTGTGTCGGATATCATTTGTCAATTTGAAGAGAAAAATGCAACTAAAAGCTCAACTTCAGCATCTAAAGTCAAGCCAATTTCACATATTCTTCAAACTCTTGGAAAAGATGCATCTCCATCTGCTGTTAATCCACAATCCCAAAGAGGACATGTACTGAAAGATCATCCTCTGGATATGGTTATAGGTAAGATCTCCGCTCCCTTAAAAACTAGACAACAGGTACGTGATGAGGTAAGTCATTTGTGATATGCTTCTACTCTAGAACAAAAAACTATTAAAGATGTTCTTGTCGATGATTGCTGGATTAATGCTATGCATGATGAACTTGCTCAATTTGAAAGAAATCATGTTTGGAAGCTTGTTCCTAGACCATATCACACAAACGTCATCGGTACAAAATGGATATTCAAAAATAAAACCGATGAATCGGGTCAAGTGATAATTAAGAAACAAAGCACGTCTAGTTGCTCAGGGGTATACTCAAGTTGAATGTATTGATTTTGATGAAACATTTGCCCCTGTCGCTAGAGTTGAGTCTGTCCGACTTTTTCTTGCTATTGCTTGTTTTTTGAACATTAAATTATTTCAAATGGAAGTGAAAGGTGCTTTTCTAAATGGTTTTTTAAATGAGGAAGTTTATGTTGAACAACCAAAAGGATTTCAAGATCCTCATTTTTCGAATCATGTTTTCAAGTTGAGAAAAGCTCTTTACGGTCTGAAACAAGCACCTAGAGCCTGGTATGAAAGATTGACATTGTTTTTGCTTTAGCATGGTTTTTAAAGACCTTGTTCATCAAACAAGACAAGAAAAACATTGTTATTGCATAGGTCTATGTAGATAATATCATTTTCGGTTCAACTTCTGAGCTTTTGTTGGATAAATTTGCCGAAAGAATAGTTAACAAGTTTGAAATGAGCATGGTTGGTGAACTTTCATTCTTTCTGGGATTACAAATCAAGCAGACTCCTTCTGGAATCTTCATCTCACAGCCAAAATATGCCAGAGAGTTACTGAAAAAGTTTGGCATGCAATCATCAAAACATGCAAGGACTCCCATGAGCACAACTGTCAAAATCAGCCTTGATAATGATGGATTGGACATCGATGGAAAAATATGCAGGACTATGATAGGTAGTCTTCTCTACCTTACTACCAATCGTCCTGATATTGCTTATAGTGTTGGTGTTTGTGCAAGATATCAGTCTAGACCAAAACTATCTTATGTTCAAGCGGCCAAAAGAATTCTGAAATATATAAGTTGCACTGTTGACTATGGCATCTGGATGTCCAAAGATACCAACACTACCATTGTTGGTTTTTCATATGCTGATTGGGTTGGGTGTGTTGACGATCAGAAAAGTACCTCAAGTGGCTGTTTTTTTGTTGGAAATAAATTGGTGGCCTTGCATAGTAAAAGGCAAACTTCGACATCTTTGTCGACCGCTGAAACTGAATATATTGCTGCTGGAAGTTGTTGTGCACAGCTTCTATGGATGAAACAGATGCTGCAAGATTACGGAATTGAGCAAGAAACAATGATTGTGTTTTGTGACAATCAGAGTACTATCGACATTTCCAAAAATCCGGTATAGCACTCTCGAACCAAACACATAGACATTAGGCACCATTTCATTCGTGATTTTGTGGAGGATGACATAATTACTTTGCGTTACATTCCTACTGAAAGTCAATTTGCAGACATTTTCACTAAACCATTGGATGCAACACGGTTTGAATCTCTTCATAAATCACTAGGGATTTCTCTTATTCCCTAAACTCCATAAATTTTTGTTAATTTAAGTGCACATACACACTTTCACATGACCACAATTTTTTTTTTTTGATTTTTTTGGTGCACTACACGGATCGTTTTCGATTCTCTCACAGCTAGCTCCGTCTTTATTCTTTGAGAGATATTATGGTAATCAGTTTAAACCAGAGGATTAGGGCTACATAAGAATGTTTGTGATAGCTTCCACTTGATTGAAAAGTTTCATTTAGAGAAGGCTACCATGTTCATTAGTGTGAAAGTCACCCATGATGGTTTAATCCGTCCCCCAACATTATAAAAAAAAAATAAAAAAAAAAAGAGAAAAAAAGAAAGGGAAAACTATTTTGCCTAACTATCTTGTTGATGGGTGTGCTCCCCATGCAACACTTCAGTTCATCTCAAGGAGATTCAGGGGGAGTGAGTCAAACGATTTTTTTTTTCTACAATATTTTTGTTTGTTTGTTTTGTCTTGGTCATATTGTTCACTTTCTCATTGTGCGCTTAAATTTATGAAAGTTTCTTCTTACTACATTTCATGGAGTGATTTGACCAAACGATAGACGTTGAAGTATTTTTGCCGCGCTGCATTGCATTTTTTCAAGAGTTTGACACTTCGCTCAAGAGACCACTCACGTTCGCTTGAGCGAACCTGCAGCATTTAAGTCCGCCCGATCCTCATTTTCTTTTTTTCTCCCTCACTTCTTCTCCTCTTCTTCCAAGCCCTAGCACCCATTTTTCGTTCACCTCTTCCTCTGCTGTGTGCACTCATTCAGACCTCTAAACAAGTATTTTTCCTTTTCACCATTCATCAAAATTGTTTAATATTTGCGTTTTGAATTCCATTTTTCACTTTCTAGAACGATCCTTGGATTTGGGATTTTGTTTCTTTTTTCTTTAGGTATTCCTGGCTGCTAATTTCTTCATTGTGGATCCATTTATATCTTCTACTTCCTTTCTTACATCCTATGTCTGTTGTGATTTGCATTTGAAGGTGTTCGTTGGATTGGATTATCATCTCTGATTTTTGAGTCTTGGATTGGATTACACTCACTAGGTTTTTTTAAAGACGAACGGTTGTTTATTGTTTAAAGACTAACCTAGGTGAAAGCCCACTCTTGGCTGGAAGCAGTGCTTCAGAAGTGTGATTTCTTGTTTGCTTTTGGATTCTATAGTTTGTTTGTCTTTGAGACTTTTTGACCTTCGGTTGGAAAAAGCTTGGTTTGGAACATGGTTTAATATGCTCTTGCATTATTTGTAATGCAAACAATCATCTTGAGATGTTGCTCTCTGTTGCTTTGCTTGTTTTCTCGATTGGTTTGGACTGTGGTTTTTGAATTCTGGAAATTGGGAATGAGTCGTTATGTTTGAATGGTTTTTGAATGGTTTATCTATGGCTATATTGACTTGGATATTCATGTGTAACCTTGGTCATATTGAGCTCTATTGTATGACACATGATTTCTGAACATTAGACAATGGCTCCCAAAAAGAGAACTCATGTTGAGTCTTCTTCATCTCAGCCTTAGTTTGATAGTCATCGATTTCCTTCTCTCTCAAAAGCTACTCAATTCAATGAACAGTTCATGAATAGAATTGTTGAATCAGAAAGAGAAATTGCCGAAGAACTTCATGATAAACCAATTTGTAGGAGCCTTGCAAATAGGAATTTCTTAATGAAGTTTGAGACATCTGTGGTCTACACTAACTGGGTCAGAGAATTCTACTGTAACATAGAGTTTGTTTCACCAGCCTCTCTAAAAACCTTTGTTCAAGGAAAATGGCTCACGATCTCTGCGTTAGACATTGCTGAATTTATTGATATTGCTTGCGTAGAGCCTTGTGATTATCCTCTTCCAGATGACAGCCAGGTCCCGATTGATTATGAT
Organism: Camphora micrantha; assembly: GCA_003546025.1. Taxonomy (NCBI): domain Eukaryota; kingdom Viridiplantae; phylum Streptophyta; class Magnoliopsida; order Laurales; family Lauraceae; genus Camphora; species Camphora micrantha. Next base: position 44,009,596 of record QPKB01000006.1, on the reverse strand, counting down.
ATGATTGGAACAACTCTGTGTGGCGAACAAACACTTTGGCCTGGTGGTACTCTCCCTCACGGTAGTTTAACAGAAGAATACCATTTCCTCAATAGGTTTGTACATCAGCGCTGAGGTCAGCGCCTTTTTCCTGCGGGCTTTGTTACTGGGCTTCTTTGCTGGAAGGGTCTGACCTGACCTGACTTGACCCAACTTGGATTGGCCTGGCTACTGGGCTTCTGAAACGGGTCAGGCTTGACTTGACCTAGGACCAACCCAGAAGCGCTACAGGCCCAGGCCCACGTCTTCTTCTTCTCTGTTCTTGTTTTTGCAATAGAAACCCAGAACAGTTTCCTTTTTCTGGTCGTCTTCTTCTTCCATTGCAACGGGATGACGGCAACGACCCTTCTCTGGCAACGTGCGACGCTCGACTCCAGCGGCTGTTCACGGCGATGTAGGGCCTAGCCTCAAAATCAGATCGCTCTCTTCTCCGGTCTACATAGTAATAGAAAAACCTAACGATTTTTTTTTCTTCTAGTCAAAGACGGCGCAACAACGGCGAGAAGCTACTCCGGTAACCACCCTCTTCTTCAGTCACGACGACTGCAAGAAAACCAGAAGGAACCCAGTTCTCTTCTCTGTGCTTCTTCCAGCGACGGCTGCAAGTCCAGCAGCCCTCTAGAGACCGATTTCGGCGATCGTCCACTTCGGTAGTGTCAGGGATTCTCGTTGTCGACGGCACAACGGTGTCCTCTTCTCTACAATCTGTGTGGCCCACCGAGATCAAACAATCTGCCTCCGCACGATCCCGAAAAACACTATCTCAATCTTGAGATCTAATTAGTCGATCGCGCAGCCACAACTCTAGCCCTTTGAGATCCGATCCGTCGAATCTCCTCCGATCACGCGCAACACTTTGATACCAGTTTGTTGTGATCTAGGGCCTATGAGAAGAGATCAATCACGCACCAAGAAGACAAGAGATTTACGTGGTTCGACTTTTAGCCTACGTCCACGGGAAGACGGGAGAATCACTATGCAATCAGAAGATGTTGTACATCCTAGATATCCTTAATCTGATATTTATAATATCAGCCCCAAAACCCTATTACACCCAAACACTACTTATTAATCACAGTAGACCTATAACAAGCCTACTTCTAATAACAGTAGAACATGGACACTTCATGGGCCCGGTTTACCAGATTTATTAGCTTCTATTGAGCCATACAAACTAACAAAATATGGGAGATTCTTAAAGCACTGAAGCTTAACCCCAACCAGATTCCAAGGCCCCACACTCTTCATCTAGGAAAAATCTGGTTAGACCTTTTCCCAACTTCTCAACCTGTTCACCCTTCAGCATACCCTTCCTCTACCTTGTAAGAAAGCAAGTTGGCCATGAAGATCCCTTCTAATATGATTGAACCTAGCAGTAATTCATTCTCCAACTCAGCTATTGGGCTATTTATTGGTAAAAGACCCTCTGTAGAATGGCTTTCATAGTATTCAAATACCTATTGGAACCTATCAAAACCTTGTCCCATCTCTCTAACTGAAAGGTTTTTTTGTTTTTGTTTTCTCTTCAGAATTGAATCTAGAGAAGACAGAGATCTCCTACTTTCTCAATCCCTAATTTCAATGGCAAACAAGAAGCTGCATATTTTACCTTGGTCTCCTGGCCAACACTCTTTTGAATGGCTATCCCTCACCCCCAGTCTAGATTAGACTCCAAGAAATCCCCTACCATTGTTGGAGCAGTAGTATCCTCCTCCCTATTGCTAGCTCAGTTGGCTTTCCCCTCAAACTAGATGAAACAATTGCATCCCAGAAAATACTAACTTATGCAAGAATTTTGATCAACCTAGATCTCTCTAAAACAAAAGCTCAGGAGATCTTGGTTGATCTAGAAGGAGAGGCAAAGGTTTTGGTATCCATTTCCCATGAAAATGTGCCCTGTTCTAAGTGCTTCTCAAAGGGACATTCAGATGGAAAATGTAGGTGCACTCCTCAAGCCTAAGCTGTAGTAGAAATCCCCCAAGAAGTCCAACGAGGAGAAGGTATCCTTGGTAAGACTCCCAGCCCTATTGTCATCACTATAAAGACTCCTGCTCCTAACTCTAAAGCTTTGGCTTCATCCGGTAATGGCTCAAGTAGTGTTGCAAAATCTGCTGGGGTAATAGATGCTTTCCACATAGTCTCTACTTCGATAGCTGCGGCCATTTGTTCATCTCCTGCTGGTTTTCAAGTTCGGGCTCAATTCCAGATGCCGGTAGTAGATCTCTCCCTTTAGAATCACGCTGCAGCAACCCAAGGCTGTTGTTGTTAATTCTATTGTAATTGATGCTGCTCAACAGATCCCGATTGTGGAGGTTGCTATTGCTGGATTACATGCTAGGTTGCTGGAAAAGAAACTATAGAGGAGGAAGCTGCTGGTCAAACTTGTGTAAGTACTTTAGTAAACCAGAGGCCTTCCCTTCATTCTCAACTTACATCATGTTGGATGATGTAGGGAGAATTCGAACTCCTCAGGTGGATACCTCCAATATCTTCGACATGTTGGAGCACTGCTCCTTTGCGGACCCAACAATCTCTGTCTTGCTCCATTCCTCGTCAATCGGAAGAGGCAACCCACATTAAAGAATCTCTACAGGTAACCAGCCTTCTTGACCTTACCCTTTCAAGGGAAGGAACTAGCTACTTCTCACATAGACCTTCCAATTTTTATTACTGCAGAGGTTGAGGCTAGCACTTCTCAGGATAGGACAGAGCATGAGAGCTCCCTGTTTGTAGATTTTCTTAGTTATCCCAAGAAGCATAAAAGGAAATCTAGAAATAAAGGCCCTCCTACTAGTGTAGGTCCAAAACCCAGACGATCGAACCCACCACCCCCTCATAAATGATTAGGATTTTGTATTGGAATTGTAGAGGCATAGGAAATGCTTCGACTCAGAGAATGTTGCACCACTTGGTCCACCTACGCTACCCTGGCATCATCTTTCATATAGAGCCGATGACTAAATTCCAATCCTTTTACTCTACCTCTCTAAACCACATGGGATTCGACTCCTTCCTCTCAAACTAACCTTTATCTAATCCTAGCTCTCTTTGGTGCCTCTTTAGGAGTAGGTCTAAGTACAAAATATCTAAAATTGACTTCTCTTCTCAACATATCTCAGTTAATTGCCTTGACACTACCTCAAACTCTATAAGCACCATCACAGGAAACTAAGGGTCTACTAACTATAGGATTAGAAGATAGTTATGGGACCTCCAAGTCCAAGTATCCTCTTCTCCCACTCCTTGGTGTCTAATTGGAGGTTTTAATGCAAACCTGTCCACTCATGAAAAATGAAGCTTCAGACCTCCTTCTCCAACGTTGGGAGAGAACTTAGTGAAATGGTGCTGAATGCAGGCCTCAAAGACTAGGGTGTTGTGAACAAAATAATAATCCGCAAGTGCATGGCTGCCCTTTTGAGATAGTGGTAAATACGGGTCGATCCCATCGAGAGCGAATTATGAAAAACACCAAATTAAGAAAAACTGATGTTAAAGATGACAAACTAGCAATTGTGAAGAGCATAAAATTAGAAATAAAAGCAAGCAAATAAAAAGATAAAACTACCAAACTCAATGATAATGATCATGTCATAGGAATCCACTATGTTATCAAAATTCTTTTCAATTAAGAAAAAATCCACTTGCCAATTTCTTTGCTTCAGATCAAGACCAAATCAATGCATTAAGATCTGGATGATTTAACTTTAGAAGTCCTTTTCTTCTCCAATTTAGAGAAATCAATTAAAAATATTCAAATCCCAAGACCTCATTCCCTTAATAAAATTATTAAAATTATTTAAGCATCACTCATCAAACATAAGCATAACCCATCAAAAAAGTCACAGTCCTAAGCATATCCTATCAAATGTAAGCATGAATGATCAAAAATATTTTTTAGTTTTGAGAACTATGCATGGAAGGTACCTACTGGTATGAAGACAAGCCCATCAATCGGTAAATCAGTAACATGAATGTATTAGAAGAGAATAACTTAATTAAAAATAAAGAGACACTTAGCTTAATCCATAGCCTCAATCACAAGCTTAGCCACCCATTGCACCGAAGAGAAACTAATATTTCATTAATATGTTCTTCAGTACAATCTTCTCCTAAAACTAAGTCTTGCTTGGACAGAACCAAGACTACCTTTAAACAAAATTAAAAAAAACACAAAGCGGAGAACTAGAACTAGAATTCTAGATCTAGAAGAGAAGGAAGAGAGGAAGATGGGAGAGAGGAGAGAGAGGGGGTGGGGGGGAAGCGGTGGATGTCCCACCTAAGGGAGAAGAAGGTTTGGACGTCCCATGGGGGATGACATCCTTAAATAGATTTTGGCTCACAGTTTGTTTCTATCTTGGACCCTTTAGACTTGAATTGCACTCCAAGCAATCTCTTATCTTTGGAATATTGTTTTGAAATTTGAATTATTTTTCTGCTCATCTTAGCTTTCTGTTGTGTAGATCTTCCATATTTTGGTCTTACCAGAGATCTCTCATGCAAAAAAGAGAGCATTTCCTTAAGTCAAAATTTTGTGGAGATGAGAGAGAGAGACCCATGTGGGACGTTCAAGGGGATGTGGCCCCCCTTGTCAAACATCCAACATCCCTTGAGATTTTTCTTTCTTTATTTTTTTTATCTCCTTTACTTTTTTGAACCGATTTCCTCTTCAATCTTCCTAGGCTTGAATTATTTCAAATCTTCTTGGGAGAGCTTTCCATTTGAGACTCGATCTTCTTAGTTTTGAATTGGCCAGCTCTTAACTTAGCAAAAGCTAACCTCCATAACCGGTTTAATGTAGAATCCACTCATTGGAAGCAAAAAAGCTAGAGTCAATTGGCAGCAAAGTGCAGACAGGAATACTGGGTTCTTTCATCTGTCGGCCAAGACAAAGGGATGATTTAACTGTATTGACTTTATCACGACAGAGGGGTCTCTTCTTCAAGACCTGGAGCAAATTAGAGACCATGTTGTAGAGTTCTACTCTAACCTATTTAAAGCCCTTCCTGAAGATCAAGATGAGGAGTTCTTCAATTTGGAGGGGCCTTTTGTTTCGGAGGGGCAAAATGTCTTTTTTTCAACAGTCTCGTCTCCCTCTGAGATTAAAGAAGCATTTTTCTCTCTCAAGAAAAGCAGCTCACCAGGGCTAGATGGGTTTTCGGGGATTTTATTCACTTCAACTTGGAACATTAATGAGAAGGATGTTGTGGCAGCGCCCGCCCATTTTTTCATTAAAGGTCATCTTCTTAGAGCTTCAAACTCTTACTTCCTTGCTCTCATCCCCAAGTCCGGCTCCCCAAAAACGTTCTTTTACTGCCGGCCAATTAGTTTGCTAAACTTCACCTAAAAAATAATCTCAAAGATTCTAGCCAAAAGACTGGCTTCAATTATGCCCAACCTCATTTCTAACCACCAAGCTGCCTTTGTGGGGTAGATCCATTAATGACCACTCTACATTAATCCATGATCTCTTCCAAAAGCTAAACTCCAAAGTCAACAGGGGATCTGTTTGCATCAAGTTGGACATTTCAAAGGCCTTTGATAAACTCCTGTGGAGCTTCCTCTCCAAGGCTCTTCATTTTTTCAAATTCTTCCCCTCTTGGATAAGTATGATTAGAGAACTCATCTCCACTACTAAATGCTCTATGATTATCAACAAAAGTTCTTGTGGGTTCTTCAACTCTTCTTGTGGCTTGCGTTAGGGTGACCCTTTATCTCCATATCCTTATATCTTAGCGGAAGAAATTCTTAGTTTAAGATTGGAGGCATTGAAAAAGTAGGGTCTCATCCACCCGATCTCCCCGGTTCGTTCAACTCCTTGCCACTTGTTTTATGTGGATGACATTCTATTATTTGTCAAGGCCTTCAAAGGGAGCTTTGGCTCCATCAATAGCATGGTTTAAAATCGCGGTATTGGTAGATCCCAAAAATCGATACGGTATCGGTATTGGTTGCGGTTCACGGTCAATCATGGTCGTCGTGGTGTGAGATTTTTTTCTACCTAAAAAAAATTGAAAAAACATCCAAAAAGCTCAGAACATTGTAAAATGCTTGAAAAAAAATATTTTCTTTCATTAGTAACAATTATGAAGCAAAATATTGGTCCCCCATGTTAAAACATTCTGTATGATCGTTGTTTAATGTTTTACTTTTTAATGTACTAAATTTTTAGTAGTTTTTTTGCTTTATAATTTATAAATCCATCAATGTGGCATTGATATAAATCCAAACCACTCAGAGTAAAGATCAAAATAAATGTCTCCTCCAATAGAGTCTTCATAAATTTCCATTTTAAAGGACTTAAGCAACTATCTAATTGTCTATTTAAAAAACAGTTGATTGTTTTTCTTAATATTTATTAGCATGTAAAAGATTAATTTAATAGTAGGTCCAAGTCATATTATAGGAAATTTATTGAGGGCCTATTCAAATATGGGGCCACTTATTTAGTGTTTAGTACCTTTTACAAATAGAATGCATTATAGCATTAGAATTGAAAAAGAAAAAAAATTAGAAGTTTATAGAATAAGGCCCATAAATTAAATATCTAAACCTCTCAAATGGTCTTGCCTTGTCTTGTATGGGTCTTAGCCTCATTTCATTCTAATTGAAAATTGGCCCACTATTAGATTGATCAGATTTGATTGAGTTTAAAAAGTTGACAAATTAGAAAGTGGGCCAATACCCAATTAAAATGAAACTTATATGGGTTCCACCGAAGATAATGACAGCAACAATATACATTATGGGTTTTCAATTGGTGTGGCCTAATGAGGGCCCCACGTGTGTGCAACATGTATCAACCAAAGGAATAAAACACAAGTGGAAAAAAAGGCCGGCATAGAGATTCGCGTGTTCCCTTCCAAAAAGACCAAACACTTCAAGTTCCAAAGGTTTCATTTGCATGGACGGAACATAGAGAGGGGAAACGAGAGATGGAAAACAGTAAAGGAGAGGAGGAGGAAGAAAGGAGGAAGAGGAAGAAGGGAAAGAGAGAAATATAAGAAGAAGAGGAAGGGGGCGGTGGCTGGCGCAGCAGGCGGAGGCAGAGGCCGCGGCAGGTGGTGGTGTAGGTGGCAACAATAGGCATTCAGGCATCGGACCTCCTCGTTTCTTTGTTTCTTTTTCCCCTTTAGCTCTTCTCAGGGTAGAATAAGATTTTTTTTATGAGGAAGAAGACTGTTGTCCATATCGTATGGACAGATATTTTCAATATATGGGATGATAGTGACCGATGTTATTGCGATATTTTATAGATCTGATATTGTTACCGATACACATCACCATATTGTTCGGTTAGGGCTGATACCGGTTCAAAATTTTAAACCATGATCAATAGGCCTTCTTGCTAGACATCAAAATCTTTTAGGCCAATGTTTCAACCTCCAAAAAAGTCATATGTTCGTGGGTAAGTGCAGTGCTCAGAGACACCCTATGATAACCACCCATCTTGGAATACTTGAAGCTTCCATCAAGTTAAGCTACCTTGGGATTTCTTTATTCTTTGGTAGCTCCAAAAATGGGCACTTCTCTAAGCTAATGGACCACTTGCGTGCCAAACTAACCAGATGGAAAATGAAGACCCTTGCTTTTGCAGGAAGATTGATAATGGTCACGCATGTTTTGTCTACTATTCCTATTCATATCTCTCTCTCCCCATTCTTATTCCAAAGAAAATTTATTTTCTTATAGAAAAACTAATGCGAAGCTTTCTTTGGTTAGCGGATGAAACCAAATCAAGAAGTAATTTTGCTCGTTGGGATAAGGTTTGCCTCCCCAAAGTGGGCTGGGCTGCTGGGCATAAGAAGAATGAAAGATGTCAGTGATGCATGCATGCTCAAATTCAATAACTCCAAGCCTTCGTATCTTAGAGCTAAGAGGCTCCTTTCAAATTGTCTACTAGAAACTTTTAGCACTCCCCCAAATCAAGCTCTCAAGCTCATAAGTCACCCCAATTGCACTTTCTAGAACATATCCCACTATATAAAAGTAATTGCTAGTCTTTTCAGGTAATCTTGTCTCTTCACGTGGGGGCTCGGCCCTTGTATTGGGGGCTTTAGCCCATCTTCCTTTATTCTTTTAATACAGTTTACCTTAAGCTATATATATATATATATATATATACACGACCGGCTCTCCTAATCTGGAGCTTACCTTATCCTAAGCTAAAATAGTGCCCGTCCCACAAATCAAAGTCAATTATCGTTGTTTTTTGCATGATAATCGTCTCCAAAATCAAGATAAATCCAATCAGAACTGGATTTTTCAGTTATATCATGCAAAAAAACAGATATAATCAACTTTGATTTGTGAGACCAACACTATTCCAGTTTAGGATAAAGCACTATATATATATATAATAGCAGGGCTCTTCTAAGCTGCAGCTTATGTTATCCTAAGATGAAACGGTGCTGGTCCCACAAATCAAAGTCGACTATTTCTGTTTTTGGCACGATCGAACTGGAAAATCTAGTTCTGATTGGATTTATCTTGATTTTGAAGTTCATGATTTGAGGCAGTTTAAAATGGAGATGATTTTGCAGACTGTTTCAGCTTAGGAGAGCATTTATATATGAAAAATATTCATGTGCATCCATCCCTTACCATGTTAAGGTGAGGGCCAACATAGTAGGATTGACTTCATAACACATCCGAACCATCCACACACATGGAACCCCCTTAAGTACACTAGACCCATTCAATTTTCTCCTATCGAAATGGATTAGACCGTTGGATCAAGGGTCAAATTTGTTCCTTTAATATAAATTCATTGAATTTGTGGGTCACGAATGAAGGAGTTAGAGGCATGGGATTGACCCCAAATTTGATATATGGTCTCATCTAAGGTGTCTTTTCCCATCCCCCACAAGTCCCATGATTAGTGGGTCCCTAGGTGGGCCCCATTAAGTTTTTCCCTCACCATATGGTGAGGGAAGGGTGCGCGCACACAAACATATATAAAGGTGAACTATCGATATGTGAAATCCATACTGCTTGAAATAAATGGCCTCTTCTTAATTGAATTTTCTGTAAATTTTACTCAAAGAGATGTTGGCCCCACCAAAAGATTGTACACATCATATCTTTAAACGTAAACACGGTAGGACTAACTCCAATTTGAATCCAACGGTTAGCCAAGATGCCCAATCCAAGTAGTTGTAAAGGTAGGCTTTTCTGTGGAGGATATACCATGGAAACTTCCATTTTGGGAGAGAAAAAGGGCCCGGAGATAAGAAATGATTTACTTCAGTTGATTGATTGCAACTATCCTTAAGTTGACTGATAAGAGGTTTTTCTCTCTAGCTTACCATTAGAGATGGACTTTCCCTCTTCCTTCCCAAAAACTCTAATTTTCCCTAGGAGAGCTTCTATGCACACCACATTTTTCTTTGCACACTCTTTCTCCCTGCACTCACCATTGAAGTTTGGGAGTTTTAAAATTTTCATTGCAAACCCTTATAATACCTAAACTAACCCCAGCCCAGCCACCACCACCCCCTTCGACAGCACCATCGAAGGGAGAGGGAGCGAGAGAGAGAGAGAAGGAGAAGGAGAGAGAAAGAGGGAGAGAGCCAGGGACAGGCAAAGAGGGAGGAGCCGCTCAATGAGGCAGAGTGAGGAAGGAGGAACTGCTCGGTGAGGTGGAGTGAAGAGGAGTGGATGGCTGGGTTGGTGGTGGAGATGGCGGTATCTAGGGTTTCTGAGGGGAGGGTTAGGGTTCTAAGGGTGGTTTGATCAGAGGAGGTCTTGCAGCCGAAAGTAGAGAGGAGGTGGTGGCGGAGGTCGGATTGGGAGATAGCGTCATCAAGGAAGGTGGTGGCGTGGCGGAGGATTTCGGAGGAGTTGACAGTGGTCATGGTGGTGGTTGAGAGAGGGAGAGAGAGACACAAGGAGAGGGAGAGAGGGAGACAGGGTTAGTTTGGGGATTTCTCACAAGGGTATACTGGTAATAGTTTTTTTAAATGGTAATTGTAGAAAGAAAAATGTGGTGTGCGTTTAGAAGTTCTTTCTCCTTAGACGTTCTCTATGCTAGGGGAAATGACAAAACTGTTTTTTTGAGGCACCTCAGTTCCTTGCCTTTTACTTTCTTCCCTTTTGGTTAGGGGTGTACATGGGCAGTTCAGATCGGTTTAGAGTAGGAACCATCAAACAAACCAAACCCATCGATTTTCTATTTTTCCAAACCGAACCGAACCGCCCATGTGCTCAAACTGAACCGAACCGAAAGGAACCGGTCAGTTAGGTTCTGTTACTGTTTTTTTATTTTTTTTATTTTTTTTCACAAATTAATGGCAGTTCAATTGGTGAGAGACATTGGACTTCAAGTAACGGAGTGAGAGTTTGAGTCTTCTTTAAGTAATTGGTTCGATTTGAGCAGTTTAACTGTACCTTCAAACGAACCGAACAATTTGATGGAAATCCGAACCGTGATCGAACAGGTCTACTACAAAACCGATCCAAACCACCGGGTTCTGATCAGTCCGGATCGATTTAGCCGTTTAGCGGGCTTTTTGTGCACCCTACTCTGGGTATAATTTCTATTTTCTTCTTCATTTACCAAACCTTTGGTCATTGCAACTTGTGCGGTCCACCTTTGTGTATACAATCCACCGTTACATATTGAAGTAAATTTGATACAATGAACATATTGGGAGCGGTTGTTCATATGATCCCGTTTTGAACAATGAAAGGTGGGCCTCAAATAAGGTAACTTAATTATTTTTTTATTTCTTCTTTTTATTTAAAAAATGCTCTTTTTTCAATGATTTGAAAATTTACATTTTTTGGGGTCATAACACCAAAAATCACATTAATTGATAGATGGTGAGAATGGAAGACTCAAGTAATTTTAGCTGCTTGTTTTGTATAGGGTCAATTTGATTGCATGAAAATAATTCTTAGAAATTATACGGAACTACTTTACCACGAATTCTTTATCTTTAACATGTTGCAGGGCTTGTTTATTTACATTGAATTGAACTCTCAAGGATCTAAAGAAATGAATTCGTTATCATTAAAATAACATTGGGCTGATCAATAATTAGTATGGGTTTGAATTTCTAAGAGTTAAAACAAACCCATTATTCTTTGAATGATAGGATCTATTTGTTAACATGAAATTGAATTCCGACAAATCCAAAGGAGCTCATTTTACCATGAAAGCTCTTATCTTGAAAGCTTAAAATATGTCTGTTTGCATGAATATAATTCTTTGAAAATCAAAGAAACTTACTTTACCATGAATTTTTTATCTTGAAAATATAATTCGAGATTTTTAGTTTTCATGAAACTGAAATCGTAAAAAATGTTGTTAGACCCAAACATTCCCCAAGATCCCAAATAATATATGAGAATGCATGTTAGATCTGTTAGATTGTATGGACTCAATCCATCATATGATGTAAATAAACTGATTAATTTCTTTATTTATCAATACTATCATGCTTTCCTTTCATGAGATGAATGGTGTTTTACTACTTAATACACTTGACTAATACAAATGACATAAATGGTTCATGAGATGAACCGGGTCCCGTTAGTATATTAGATGTGATATATGTGTCTGGATAAGATCCACACACAGGAGACATTTGTCACAAATCTTATACTTAAACATCTTCACAACCGGTGATGAGACTGGGCATCTCATCTGATAAGGTTGCAGCGCTTTGATCACTATAAAATAGTGTGATTTGTCTCGATCATCAGAATGTAAGATTCTAGATCACGGTGCTGGTACATTGGATGTATTGAAGGACCATGAGAAGCACCTTATGGAATATTGTCTCGAGTTTAAGGTTTGCTCTCATAATTCCCTAGCAATAGGCTCTCAATCCTGAGACATTGATGAACTCAAGTTTCTATCTATTCATTTGCTTTGAGTCACCAATGAGTGAGGCCAACTGTAGGTCAACACCTCGGTGTCTTGGGTATGTGGTAGTAGGACTATGGGAACATCCAATGGTCAAGATGGAATCTATCTATATTATCCCCTTGTGCCAATTAATGGATTTATCATTAGTAAGTGCGCACCCATCTCGATTAAGAGTTAATTGGATGGTACTGATGATCACTGTGATTAATTGGGGCTCAAGGATAATAAGATGTGGATCTAAATTGGTGGGACAGTTTTTAGTCCAATTAATCCATGGATATTGATAGAGGGGCTTAATTGTGGTAATCGGGAAGTTTAGGGTCTTCATTGTAATTTATTCCTAAGACTGGAGTGCAATTGCATTTATATAGTGGTGTTATTTGCAATTAACTGTGGGCCCGGATTGCACATGAGATGTGGGGTCACGTGTCCCAGTTGGAGCCAGCTTTCTATGGAATCCCTAGTGGTCCCCACGCTAGCCCAAGTTATTGGAAAGATACTAATCCTACTAGAACTCTAAGATGAAGGAATTAGGAAGTTACTATTTCTATTTGAAGTGGGACTTCTAATAGTGGTAATAGTAAGGTTACTATTTGGTGTAGAAGTAAGACTTCTATTTCAATTAGTACAAGAGAAGGAGGTTGCTTAATGCTATAAAAGGAGTAACAAAGGGCTGGAATAAATACACTCTTGAAAAACGTGCAGCCCCCTTAGTGTGCAATAGTTGCACATATTCTCTTCTCCTTCTAGTTCTCTTCTAGTTTCCTTGAGAGCTTCTAGTAGTTTTCTTTAGGAGATCCCACCCATCTCCTTTAGAGAAGAGTTCTGATACGGGCCATAGCGTGGAAGGCTAAGAGGGCTTGGAGATCCAAAGTTGTTTTCTTCTCCATCAAAGTACAAGCGGACAGCAAAGGTATAATCTGCTTCTCTAATGTTTTGTAGATTATTTTGCATGGTTTTGCTTGTAATATTGCTGTACATGATATAAGAGTATGAGGGATTGCATCCTGGATATGGTTAATGGCCTTGCGGACGTTTGATCCCTGAGTCAAGTGGGTCAAAAGTTTTGAAATCACATCCACGAGGCCCACCTATTGCCAACAAGATCACCACTGTTTACATAATTATGCTATAGATTCTCATCCAAACCCATTTACACTGATGCATTTTCTACCCACAAATGCAACAATACGGGCACGTTTGTGATGCCCATTTCTGCAGAAAAGGATGTGGTTTTCTGCGGAAAACTTCTTTTTCATGTGTTTGGTGCAGCAGTTTTCCACGAAACTGCTTTTTCACCACGTCATCTTTTTTCCTTCCTTGGAATAGAAACAGACTTCCTATGAGGGGTGGGGTGCGTATGGAAAGTCCATTTTCACAGAAAACTGAACACCCATTTCCTCAGTCCCACTCCACTCTACCTACCCGCCCACTTTCTTCCCCCTGCCCTCCTAACCCCACCCACCCACCCACCCCACACACATACCAACCCACCCACCCAGTAGTTTTCACCAAATTAACAGTAGTTTTCACCAAAGAAATCCGCTGCTACACCAAACAACATTAGCACCAATTTATCGAGGAAAAACTTTTTGCACCAAACATGAATTTCTAATTTCCTCATAAAACCTTTTGTGATGTATTTAAAAACTATAGAATTTGCTGATGTAGCAATTTCATCTTTCCATGAAAGTTGCCTCTACACAAATATGCCCTACAAGTTTGAATGTTTTCGTTGACCAGAATTTCAAACCCCACACTAGGGTGTTCTTAGTCTTAAAATGGTTTAATTGTATATGGGGAAATTATATTCAAACTTGGAGAAAGGGAAGAGAAAAGTCATCTCTAGAGGTAAGTTAAAGGAAAAAAAAAAAAAACTCAAGAAAAAAGAAGAGGTGATAAAAACTGTAAGAAATCAAAATAACCATGAAAATTTAAAAAGTTATCACTTGTATTCTAAGCAACCGAAGAAGTTGAGGACTTGAGTGAATGTTTTGTTCTGAAAAGATATATATGGTATAGTTAATTAAAGGCGTTTCTGCAAAAGCTACAAATCAACTCAAAGGCAAGTAGCCAGGAACTGGGGGAGTAGCCCCATCAAGGGAAAACTAGAAGCTACAACTCCCATCAATAGAAGAAGCTCCTTTATCAAATCTCTGCACATCACAATACCCAACAAAAATAAAACCCAGAATGTAAAATTTAAGCTGTTAACGGAATGTGAGGTGCTTTCCATTTATTTTTGAAGGAGTGCCTAAAAATAACTGAAAATTGAAATTCCAAAAGAAAACTAGATCGGGAAAGGAGAGATGAGAGAAGTGCAAATGAAGGTTGGTGCTTGTTCGTAACTTGGGTCGGGCTGAGAAATCTGATTTTTGGTATGGTTGGGCTGCTTAGGCCTTACAACTATAACTAGGACTGAATTATTTGGCCCATCTAATCGCACTTGCATTGCACACTTCTCACACCTTAAGATGTCATCATGTGGCCCACCTAGGACTGAAAACTGATCAAACCATACCATACAATTAACTAGAGCTGGGGAAAAGTATGTATAACTTGTCATGTAAGATTTCTTAGTCTCGACCTAATAATCTTGTAACACATGAAAATATTAATTGGGCCTAAAGGTTCTAGAAAACAAAAGAGTGGCGTATTTAAAATCAGTCTAAAAAACCGGCTTCATAAAACATTGTCAGCAATCAAATCTAAATGAAATTACGAGTCATGCACTGCTTTAGTATTTATATTATTTATAAAGGACTAATTAACAAACCATACAAACATCCTTTGCATTTCTAATAAAAAGAAAACGGAATCGAAACCTGCTCTGATACCATGTAAGAAATCTTATACTAATCCAGAAGTTTAAGCTGATAGGTGGAATGCCCATACAGGTATATTAAGACATGTCAAGCCTATTACTTAGGCGATGTGGGATGTGGGACTTCCCAACAACCTAAACCTCAACTTGGGCCTAGGTTACAAGTCCTGTACGTATACCAGAATTCAAATCAAAGATCTGAACCTAGCACTCAAACCATAAGTAAAGGCATGCACTTCGGCCCAAACCATAAGTAGAGGCATGGACTTCGGCCCAAACCAACCAAATATTTTTGTACGAATATGTCAAATTTGAAAATGTAATATACTTGGGACTAGGTGCATCCAAATGTTTGGATTCATTATAGGTGGACTTGTTACTAGAGGCAAGCTACAGTAGATAATGTAAAGTACGTGTAAGATTATAGTAATTAATATTATTCTTCCACACCAAGGAATAAAGAGAAAAATAAAATGGAACAGCTTGCTTGTATTGACAAGTATCCTAACAAAGGATAAGCAAGGAATTGGTAAACCCACATAGCTGGCTCCTTCACAGGTCAAATTTCTCTGCCACCAGCTAACTACAAAATTCAAACATGAACTATAACGGATAGCTAGTCTACATACGCAAAGCCACGTCCCAAGGCAAAGCTCTATAAAAACCCGCACGTCCCAAGGCAAAGCTCTATAAAAACCCGCCTCAGTTCTTGCATAACCATTGAGATCACAAGGCAAAAGAGAAGAAAAGATGGCATCTGAATGCGTGGGTACGTGTCCCTTGTCTCATAATGCTAGTCTTCCACATACTTTTTAAGATAAGACAGACATTTGAAAAAAAGAAGAAAATATGCTTGCTGAAGCTGCGCCACTATCCCCTCCCTCATAAACGTGGAAAAGCCAATTATTTTTTTCGCTTTTTCTGCACCAAACATGAATTTTACTGCTGTATGAAAAACTGACTTTTTTATTTTTTTTATTTTTACTTTGTATGCTTTTTTAACAAAAAAAACATTTACAAAACTGTGACTTGCATTACTGGAATAAGTTTAGATTTCTAGTGAGATAGAGCTATAAGATACTTAATCCTGCTAATTAAACTATGTTAAACTTCTATATAATCTTAGCTAGTTTAAGCTAATGTGTGTGTTGATGGTCTCTTTTAGGCAAAAGCGTGTGGCCAGAACTGTTGGGTGTGGCTGGGGAGGTGGCCAAAAGAACGATCGAGGAAGAAAATTCATTGGTTACGGCACAAATCGTGAAGGAAGGATCTATCATCACCGCAGATTTTCGTTGTGATAGGGTTCGGGTTTGGGTTGATGAGAGTACTGGCATTGTAACAAGGGTGCCTCGGATTGGTTAGAGCTTATGATGAACATATGATTCCAAATTGGGAGTGTTTATTTAATTTTATAATGTGTATATGTGTGTACTAGTATGAAAGGGGATGCCCATATGAAAACTAAATAACTTGTTTCTCATGTACTTATCCCATAAATAAAAGTTGGAGTTCCTATTTGTTCCATCACTTCAGCCTCAATTTTACAGTTAAGATTGCATAGCTACTCCTCTCTCTCTCTCTCTCTCTCACACACACACACACACACACGTAAAAGATGGAGGCTTAGCTGGATTTGGTTTGACATCTTGATCAATATTTAACTCAAGTCATCATAATCAGGTGCTGTTTTGATGTTTTGGCACCTTGTATTTTGCTTAAGCCGAATTATGTAGACAAAATCTTTGTCCAGCTGGAAGTGGTCGTGGCCATTCTCTTGGTCAGCACAATGAGTTATTAGGGGGTGGTGAGGTCTGCGGGTTAGGCTGCACAGGTTTGGTTGAGCACTGTAATAGCATTTATCAGCTCAACTTGCAAAGGTAAAATTAAAAGGGTCAACCCAAGCCCTTGTAACGCTTATGTTGGTCTGCGTATGGGTTGGGTTTAGGCAAGGTTGGTGGGTAAAATAGCAAGTATGGAATTGGAGCCCTAGCAATTTATTGATAAGGTCAAAAGCTTCAACCTGAACAACGTGATGATAAAAATGGCAAGTCTGCAAAACTGAATTACTGGTTTAAGTTCGGATTGGGTTGGTGGGTCTGCTAAGAAACTGCTACTCTTGAATTAGGATGATTAGTTTGTCAACCGATTTGAAGTAGTCAAATGTCCAAGGTGCTAACAGCTTAAAGCAAAAAAAATAAAAATAAAAAAATCTTAACAATATGCACTCCTATCCCCTGCTTAAAACAATCCCCGATAATACTCAATTTGCTATGATATCATTGAATGCGCTCCTGCTCTGGAATTAGGTTGGTTTTATATTCCAAAATGCACTGCCCGACAACATCATGATATGGAGGCTTTGATGCAGTCCCAAATTGCAAGAATTAAATGATTGTTTCGCTCGTACATTATGAAGTTGATTGAGACCTGAATACTTGATCTAATTTTCAAGCATTCTTTCTTGTTTTACTTGGATTTCATACATCATGTCGCCCTCTCCCGATCATTTTTCTTGTTCAGATTGTCACCTAATTAATTTTTGCGTGGTTAATTGAATATTTCAACCTTTTCACATGAGTGGCGAAATTGTTCAACAAGCTATCTAAACTACTTCCGTTCACATATGCTTTCTATGAAAATTGTCATGATTCTTTGTTTCACTCTTTAGATTGTGTAGTCAAGTGACAGAACAAGAATGGCTCCAATTGTTGTTATTCTTTTTAGGGGGTTTGACATATTAATCTCCCATAAACCCTGCATCCCTAATTAAATGACTGAAAATCTATTAATGTCACCAAAGTCATTTGACTTTGGTCCAAATGTAAAAATTTGAAAAGTCGTACATTAAAAACTCTAGACCGTCTTCTTATCTAGACTTAGATCTCATGATATCATGGGATCCAAGGCAGAAAAGTAAAAAAAAAAAAAGTGGACCAGAGTTAAACGACTATGGTGACATTAACAGATTTTCAGTCATTAAATTGGGAGAACAAAGTTTAAGGGGAATGAATATGTCAAATCCCCTTGTTTTTATAGTAGTCAGGCGACAGAACATCGGGGATTGTTTTAAGTGGCCAAAGATTCCTCCACAAACTATAACAAAAGAGGAAGTGGATGTAATATCATGATTCTACCCTAATCGTATTTAGTATTTAATTAATCCTAATTAGATACCCAATTGATGTTGTGAATGTATTTGGGCTTGATTAGTTAGATTAGAAAGGAGTTTGACCATTGACTAGAAAGCAATATGGCTTTTGAGTATTTTGGTTTTATTGAGTTCCGTGTGTATGTTTTCTATTCTCTTGTGATTTTGGGTGCATTTCATAGGTAATGAGTCACTCTTCGATTTTTGTATTTTGACCCAACTCATTTGAGCCCGTTTATACACATTTAGGATCCAAAAGCCTTAGAAGACTGTAAATCCTTATTAGATTTTGGACTACTCTGCAAATAATAGAAAATCCATCATATATAACCCTAGCTAAAACCCTAACCATATCTCTTCATTTCATTCTTATCTCTATTAGTAAGAGGCACCCAGGGTTTCATCTCTTCATCATTTCCCCATCATTTCTTTCCATTTTCTTGCTAACAAACACCTAATAGAGAGATTGAGAGTCTTTTATTTCATCTTTTTCAAGCAAGAACCCATTTCTTTCAAGCACCCATCTTCTCCAGGCCTTTTTTTTTTTCTTTCATCATTTCATCTACTTGGGTACGCTATCACTCCCAAACTTCTTATTTATTGGTTGGAAATCATTTTTAGATGCCTAGATCTTGTGAGACTAGCCATTTCAATCATCATCCATATCTTTTATGTATAGGGTTTTGTTTTGGGAGCTATGGATTGGGGGGTTTTTGTTTTAGAAGCTTGATAGCAAGTGGCTAGGGCTTGGAATTGATAGATATTGGTTAGTCAAGCACCCAATGGCAGACCCAAAATTTTAGTTTGGGTGGTATGGCATATAGTCAAGTGAAGGCGTTAAATAATAAAATCCAATTTTATAAGATATTATCTATCTCAAATCACGTGGGTGCGACTGCACCCGCGTGCTAACACTTGGGTCTGCCCCTGCAAGCGCCTTAGGCAAGTAAACACTTATAAAATGTGCAGTTTTCTCTTCATTTTTTATTCTTTTATGGCTTTCATGCTAGATTACCCAAGTTAAAGCTCAGTTTGTTCATTTGATTCAATTTGTCCTTTTTGATTTGTAAAGGGGTTTGATAATAAACTGAGTCAGGGTTTTGATTTGAGGAAAATATTGTTCAAATAATGGTTTTGGAGAGCGTTGGAGGCTCTAATTGTAGGTTTTGAATCCATGCATGGAGTTAGGAAGAAAAGGGTTCCGAATACCCTTGTTGTAGAAGGGAACAGAGCTCAAAACGCATGAATATTTAAGAAGATGACCGGCTCCATTCCCAGGTACCCCCTTCAAATCCCTTGGTAAGATTGGGTTTAAAGGCTGACTTTGGGTTTAAATTTAAGTGACTTTGGATGACTTAGTTTTGTACGATTTGGCAACTGACGGCGATTTCGACTTTATTTCGGAATTCAAAGGAGTTTTGATTGATGTAAGTTTTTGTTTTAGTGTTGTTTTAGGTTCTGGGCTGTTTTTACTTCAATGTTTTAAGTCCAGAACTCGAAACGCAACTGAAATTCATGACTTGGACCAGACAATAGACTTGGGATCACCAATGTGGGCGCCTAAGTGGTTCTGTATACTTGGGTGCACCAACAGTTGCACTTTATGGACATAAGTGTAGAACTCTATAATTTGTTGGGAGGAGATTGGTGTCA
Organism: Camphora micrantha; assembly: GCA_003546025.1. Lineage (NCBI taxonomy): Eukaryota > Viridiplantae > Streptophyta > Magnoliopsida > Laurales > Lauraceae > Camphora > Camphora micrantha. Next base: position 43,990,060 of record QPKB01000006.1, on the reverse strand, counting down.
AAAGTTTTTATAGACCATCTATTTTCAATGATACTAGTGAGAAAGTGAAGCTGATTCATGACAGATTGAAAGTTTCTCGAAGTCGTCAGAAGAGCTATGCTGATCTTCGTAGAAAGGATCTTTAGTTTCAGAAAGGAGATTTCGTGTTTATCAAGGTTTCACCAGTTAGAGGTACGGTGAGATTTGGACAGAAAGGGGAGTTAGCACGCAGATACAATGGTCTAGTTGAGATTACTTATTGTGTTAGAGAAGTGGCTTATAGTTTAAGGTTACCAGGACAGCTTTCTAGGATTCGTAATGTATTCAATGTTTGAAAGTTAAGGAAGTACATTGCTAGCCCTTCTCATGTGCTACCATATCGACCTTTGGATATTCAAGAAGAAGCTACCTATGCAGAGCAACCAGTGAGAATTGTATATACTAAAGAGCAAGTGCTAAGAATGAAGACTGTCCATTGGGTCAAAGAAAAATGGGAGCATCACAGTGACCATGAAGCCACTTGAGAGCTGCGAGATCAAGTGAAGAAGGATTACCCACATCTTTTAGCAGATGTATGTTTAGTTTAGGCCTTTGGAGGACCAAAGGTTCTTTAAGAGGGAGGAAAAGTAAAGTCTTGAAACTCTAAGTGTGTGATTAGCCTAGTTAATTACATTATTAGTTAATTAAGTTCGTTTAAGAGCCAAATAAGTCCAAATTAACATTAGAAACGTGTGTGCGAAATTTCGTTGAGATATGAGTTCGTTAGACCATAGTAGGGGGTTAGTGTGTAAATTAGAAGAGTTTAACGGAGTTTTTCGGATTTTAGAGTTTTGAGAGTTTGGTGTCATTGGGCAGGTAGATGTTTTAATTTCATTCATATTTGTCTTCTATCTCATTTCAATCTGGACCTTAGATCATCATCAAATGGGACCCAAATCGGATTTTTGACTCAAATAGAAATATTCATGAAAAGTTGGGTTTAAATGCAATTTTTCCGTAAGTCCATGTTCATCACCATCGATCCACACTTTACTCATTTCATTCCAGCATACTTCATCTTTCATTTCCTTTCTTTCTTCTTCATTTTCCTTGGAAAATTCTGATGCATATGAGCTTTGAAGTCATCCTCATCCCAAATTCTCTTCAACATCCTCCTCCTTAAGGTTCAAGCTCTCCTTTGATTCATTTTGTTGTGGAATTCCATCACTTCTCCATCAATAGGTAAGAGATTCTTCTTGATTAGGTTAGGATTTGTTTGGAGTTTTTTATTCTAAAGTTATAGAAGTGTTAACTAGCTTGGAGACTTTTAACTAGAAAGCTAGTTAACACTTATATAACTAAAAGAAAGCTAGTTAACACTTCTCCATCACTATCCGGACTCTTAAATTTGGAGACTTTTGTACGGGCAACCTATTGGTCACTTTTGTGGGCACCTGTCGATCACCTTTGTGGTTAACTGAGCTGGTCGGTTAACCGAAGACTATGTAACAGAAAACGTGATTTTTTCCTTAGATTTTTATGACCTATTTGCTACCCTTTAAAGCCATTTTAGATGACTTATCACCGATTTAATGGAAATTGTATTTTTATTTTATTATTTTATTTAAAGTATGCATTTCTATTTATTTGAATGAACACCACTAAGCTAATCCACATATGAATTTGAAGAATGAGCAGCTCGATTTGAATAGGGTCATAGATTCCCGTGAAAATATGAGAACGGTTGATCACCGTGAAAAGAAAATATGAACAGGGTAACAGATTCCCGGATAGTTTGAAGAAAAGAATATTTGAATAGGGTCAGATACCTAAAACATCTGGTGGATACAAGAAATTATGGACAAGGCAAGGACCAGAAGTACCATGACATCTTGTCATAGTAAAAGCCTAAGTGGTGTATTGTATTTTATGATATGAAATTGTGATTTCTTTGAAACTTATAAAATTGATTTGATTTGGAAATTTAGAGTTTCTGATTTTAATTGTTTTCTATTACATATCTGTCACAAATTATGTATGTCTACTTGCAAATCTTTTGGTTAATGGTACTATGATTGATAAACTTGTACCGAACCCACCTACACCCAGGAGGAGGAGACGTTTTAGACATATCAGTTTGATGAGCACGAGTGGTGTGCAGATGATGTTAACTGATACGTCATAACTAGGGCTGCACAGAAAATCCAATATATATAACAGCAAAACCGAATAGAACCGACCGAACCGGACGGTTCGGATCGATTTTATGCAAATCGGTTTTGTCAACAGTTTGAAAATCATTGAAACCGCTTTATATCGGTCGGTTATCGATTTGAACCCACGGTTAACCATCTAAATTGAACCGACCGTATGTATTAAATTGAGTAATATTCTACTTGCATGTTACTTGGTTTGATGACAGTTATACAAGAAGTGTTCTTTATTGGGTTTTTAGCGTTGCCGAGGGATTTGGTATGACGAAAGAGAAAGTGAACTATGAAGAGGCACGTCTCAATTAGTTCAAAATTGGGGCTACATTCCACTCGAACCCATGTTGCTGGAAAAAAAAATAGTTCCTTTTGTGTTGAATTCATTGGTCTGGATGAAGCAATATAGTTTAGTCCACGTTTTATGCAGAGAAATAGGTATGTGTCTGACCGTTTTATTGGTGTATTTTGCCAGAAGATTCGAACTGCTTCAGCTCATTAGCCTGAAAAGTTGGTCGAACCTGGCCTGGGCCATTCAATCACACGATCGAAGGATGGATGGAAAGAGTTCATTCATCGTTTGATGTATGCTTCCTTAGTTGAAACGAATTATGAAATATATTTTAGTATTCATTACAGCTTCTCATCATTCCATTTGATAAACCAAGTTTGAATTGTGAATTTTTATGTGAAAAAAATAATAAAATAAAAAAACAAAAAAAATTGTAATTGAACCAAACTGAATCGGTTCGGCACCGGTTCGGTTCGGTTTGAGCACATGAGCGGTTCGGTTAGGTTTGGAGAAATAGAAAACCTCCGATGGGTTCGGTTTGGTTGATAGTTTTCCCTCTAAACTGATCCGAACCGCCCATGTGCACCCCTAGTCTTAACCGCACAAGAGAGCCTCACTCCTAATATTGAACTTTATCAATTTGTAGATTTGTATATTTTTAGATCTTTGTGATTAAATTATGATGTGATTTGTAAACTTTAATCTTAAGTTTGTTATGGTTTACTCTGATGATCTATAGTAACTTTTGTTAATATAATTTAAATGATTTTATCACCTCACTACGGACTTCGATCCTGTGGGCTATGATTGAGGGTCAGATTAACATTTATTCATATTTATATATTTCTAATTTGACTCTTAATCTCAGGTTAAACCTAATGATAATATGGGGACGTGACAGATTATTGCATGAAACTACATCCCCACCTTTAATGCATGGCCTGGCCCTTTGCAATAACGGTAGGCCGTGAGTTTTGCTCAGGAACTCCAAGACGTCCGGAGTAGAACATTTCTCCTTACTTCTAAACCTAAACCTAAACTTGAGCCTGTACGTATACCTGAATTCAAATCAAAGACTTGAACCTAGGATTAGAACCAAATAATTAAAGGTATGCACTTAGGCTCAAGCCGACCAAATACTTATGTACTAGCATGTCAAATTTGAATATGTAATATATACTTGGGCCTAGGTGCATCAGAATGTTTGGGTTAATTATAGGTGGGCTGGTTGCTGGAGGTATTCTACAGTAGATAGTGTAACCTGTATAAGATTATATTAATTAGTATTATTCTTCCACATCTAGAAATAAAGAGAAAAACAAAATGGAACAGCTTGCTTGTATTGACAATTATCCTAACAAAATATAAGCATGGAACTAGTAAACCCACATAGGTGGCTCCTTCACAGGTCAAACATCTCTGCCACCACCGAACTTCAAAATCAAGCATGAACTATAACGGATAGCTAGTCTACATACGCAAAGCCATCCAAGGCATAGCGCTATAAATACCCGCCTCAGTTCTTTCATAACCATTGACACCACAAGGCAAAAAAAGAGAAGAAAAGATGGCATCTGAATGCATGGGTACGTATCCTTTGTCTCATAGTGCTAGTCTTCCACATATTACAATTGATCGTCCCGCTGTACATAATTTTTTAGCGTGTGTCGGTCTTAAGTTCAAAGAAAGGAGGGTTAGTGTCAGATAAGAATTAAGACAGATATCTGTGCTTCCTGGAACTGCTTGTGCAGCGCTGCGGAGACCCTGGTCCATAAATTTTTTTCGCTTTTTGGTGCACCAAACATGAATTTTACAATTGCAAGAAAACCTTTTTCTTTACTTTCTATGTTTTTTCTAACAGAAAAGCATGTACACAACTGTGACTTGCGTTGTTGGAATAAATTTATAGCTCTTGTAAGATAGAGCTACATAAGTTACTTGATCCTACTTAACTATGTTAGACTTCTATATAATCATAGCTAATTCAAGCTAATGTGTATGTTGATGGTCTCTTTTAGGTAAAAGCGTGTGGCCGGAATTGTTGGGAGTGGCTGGGGAGGTGGCAAAAAGAACAATCGAGGAAGAAAATCCATTGGTTACAGCCCAAATTGTGACGGAAGGATCATCCATCATCTTGGATGTTCGTTGTGATAGGGTTTGGGTTTGGGTTGATGAGACTGGCATTGTAACAAGGGTGCCTATGATTGGTTAGAGCTTATGATGAATATATGATTCAAACTGGGAGTGCTTATGTAATTTTACAATGTTTCTTTGTGTGTATTAGAATGAAAGGGGAGGCCCATATGTAAACTGAATAACTTGTAATTCATGTACTAATCCTATAAATAAAAGTTGGAGTTCCTATTTATTCCATCACTTTGGCTATTACATAGTTACTCCTCTCTCTCTCTCTCTCTCTCTCTCTCACACACACACACACACGCAAACACACACAACAATGAGGCTTTTAGAATTATTAGCTGGATTTGTTTTGACCTCTTTATCAATCATATACAATCAGGGGCGGACGATTTTAACTGGGGTCGGGTGGGGGGAGGGGGAATAACAAATCAAGATGGCCAAGATAGCTAATATTTTTTTATATTTTTTTCTGGACATATCTCCAAGTTCAAGCATGATAAATATATTAATTAAAATTAAAGACTAAATTTTGTATTAAAAATAAAATAAGGATTTGGTTGACATAAATAATTGTATTTTAGTACATTCCAACTTCCATAATCCATCAAAATGGAACTCGACGTTCTTTTAAATTTGAAAGTCTTCAATGATTGATTTTGTACTAAACTTCTCCGCAATTTCCCTCTTAATGTACACAAGACAAGAGTCTGTGAGAAACTCATCATCCATTTTGCTGCGAAGTCTAGTTTTAATAAAGTTCATGGCTGAAAATGATATGCACTAACAAATCAAATACAGGGTGAGAGAGGGTTAAAGGAGGAAATGACAAATTTTCATACTCGGTGAAGACAGGTGGTTTTGGGGTACTGGAGGGTCAGATGAGGGAGGCAAGAAATGGCCGCGAGCCGCAATTGACCGCCATCTCTATGTGGACAGAGCTGTTTGGACAGGACTTAGGGTTTTGGGAGACGTCAGACGAGGAGAATAGGAGATGAAAATATGGTCTTTTCTTCTTTTTTTTAATAACTTTGTGTGTGTGTGTGTGGGGGGGGGGGGGGGGGGGGTCGGGGGGGGGGTCGCTACACCTAGGTCCGCCCCTGTGGATCGACAACTCAAGTCATCATAATCACGTGCTATTTTGATGCTTTGGGGCCTTGTATTGCTTAAGCTGAGTTATTTAGACAAAATCTTTGTCTAGCTAGAAAGGTGCTTCCTGGCCATTCACTTGGTGAGCAAAATGAGTAATTATTTGGGGCTGGCGATGGGTCTGGGACTCAGGTTAGGCTCTACAGGTTTGGTTGACCACTGCACTAGCATTTATGTGCTCAACCCGCAAAGGTAAAGATCAAGGGGTCAACGCAAACATTTTTGTAACAGTTACGTACGTTGGGCTGTGTATTAGGCAAGTTTAGATTTGAGTATCGTATGGATCTGGAAACGTAGTTTAGATTTGAGTATCGTATGGATCTGGAAACGTACGTAGTCTTAGATTCAAACTTCCCTTCGGTTGATTTGGTCCTGAAACGAAACGTGATTTCTGGACAATAATTTTTTTTTGGGTAAAGGTCTAGACAAGAAATTGAAATCCTTCTTATCCATGCAAAACAATTTACAATAACATCTCCACCGGAGTTTTGTGGTAGGGTCAGGTCCAAATCTCACATGCCACTCTAGTTATTGGTTTTACATGTCATAATTGTCCCATCAATTTAAAAAATCATATAAAGAGTTTTAAGATCAAGCATCAATATTGGATTCTTTATCCAGTTGTAAAATTGATTTCGTTTTTAAGATTAATGATTTTTTTTACAGCATTCAGTATATTATCCCTTTTTCTTGGGATTCAATTTTTAAAAGCTCTAACATATGCCTATTTATCTGAGAACATAAAATTGAAATATAAATGTAAAGATCTACAAATGACTAGCAAATAATCACCTATAGTTGTCAGCACGACATCAAACTGATCTCATGTAAGCCCATCTCCGGTTGGAGAACCGGTCGAACGAGTCTAGAAACTCCCTATTTTTTTAATAAAAATTATGAAATTTTCCATATGGTCCCTCCAAGATTTCTGAAAATCTCATTTCTCGTTAGAAAATTTTATGAACTTTTACACGTGTCCCCTCCAGAATTTTTGAAAACCCCCTTTTTCTTTAGAAGACTTTATAATTTTGTACATATGGACCCCCCAATATTTCTAAAACCCCCCTTTTTCTTTAGAAAGTTTTATAATTATTTACATAGGGACCCCCAAAATTTGGAAAAATGCTACTATATATTTTGAAAACTACATGCATTTTTCATGTGGGCCATCAAGATTTTTTTTCTACACAGTGGCCCCCAGGGAAGAATTCTTTGATCCTCCCTAGTGTTGGAGTAAGATTTTGTTAGGGATGTGCAACCAAAGTCCCACATCGGCTAGAAATGGGAAAGATCATGGGCATATAAGTTGGACTAAGTACTTCATTGGTATGAGGCCTCTTGAGTAGAGTCCAAGAGCAAATCCATGAGGGCTTAGGCCCAAAGTGGACAATATCATACCAATGTGGAGTTTGTGATGGTCCATAGTTCCTAACAAGTGGTATCAGAGCGCCTAGGCCCAGACTTAGCCAGAAGAATCCTTGGATTGTCGAACAAAGGTGGTGGGCCTCGGTGATGCGCAGGAAGAGCGCGGTACTCACGATTGGTGGATCCATGGTGAGGCTCTCGAGTTGGCTCTTCTCGATGGAGCGGACGGATGGATGATCGTTTGAGGGGAGGCCCGGTAAAAATATCCAAAGAGATATGGTCCTTTGTTTGAGGGGATGATTGTTAGGGATGTGCAACCAAAGTCCCACATCGGCTAGAAATGGGAAAGATCATGGGCATATAAGTTGGACTAAGTACTTCATTGGTACGAGGCCTCTTGAGTAGAGTCCAAGAGCAAATCCATGAGGGCTTAGGCCCAAAGTGGACAATATCATACCAATGTGGAGTTTGTGATGGTCCATAGTTCCTAACAGATTTGGCCAAGAGCTAAAACATGGGAATATGTAATTTACTGAGTAGTCTCGAGTGTTAGTGCACGATTGGTCTGGATTTTAAAAATTATAGCTCTATAAATGAATTTTAGAAATTATGGCTAGGGGGATTAGTTTTGTCGGGTGAAATACCATGGGGTCCCTCGTCAACAAATTTTTTTAATATATATGGAGAAATTCTCAAAAACTCTCCATTTTTTAGAGGGTTTTTTTATTTAGTGTTTTGTTAAAAACCCCTATATATCTATTATATTATATCTATTATTTATTTTATATATTAATAGATAAAGGGCTAGGTCGGGCCCCCACAGGCCGGCTAAGTCAAGCTCTATTTAGGCTCCCAAGTTTGGGCTGAGGAACATTATCCTAGTTTTTTTTTTTTTTCTCGCTCCATCATCTTCTTCCTTTCCCTTTATCTCCTTAGCAGCCCCTCCTCGTTGCCTCCTTCTCTTCCAAGTTCCAACTACTCTTTAAACCTTCAAAAATCATTTTATTTGGTAAGATAAAATCAACTCAACTCACTTATTTTTACTATTATGTGTTTTTAATTTGTTTTGTTTTTTTAGAAAGAGCTTAGAAATGAATGAAAAGCTCATCCGCATGTTATTTATGGCTTTGGGTTGTGTTCTTCTCTTAAATCAACACACTTTATACTAGATCTACTCATATACATACATGATTTTGGATTTTTTTTTAAATCTTCTACTTTCATAAATTTTAGTATGTTATCTTCGTGCTCTTGATGTTCACAACTAATTATTTGATGATTGAGTGACTGATAATTGATATGTACATCTTCATTTTCTTATATTTTACACTAACAAATAGATCATGAGTAAAAATAATAGATACCTTTTATGAAATACTGGACAAAACAGCAACACATAACTCATTACTTACGGTGACCGATATTTTAATATTATTGTTGTTACTAATGGGAAAAAAAATTATTTTCCAATATTTTCTAATATTTTAGAATTTTTGGATATTTTGGCCGATTTTTTTGGATTAAAAAAAAATTCACACACCAACGACTGCGACAAACTGATAATCGCGACCGATACTGGTGCCGTATCAGTTTTTTGGCCTGGCCGATACCGCGACAGTGGTAGCTTATATGCACAAAATTGTATCCTCACCTTTAATGCATCGCGAGCCCTAGGTAGGCCGTGAGTTTTGCTCGCCATGAGTAGAACATTTCTTCCTACATCTAAACCTAAACCTCAACTTGTGCCCAGGTAACAATTAGGCCTGTGCGTAGTACCTGAATTCAAATAAAAGATTTGAACCTAGGACTGGAACCAAAATAGAAAGGCCACTTCAGCCCAAACGGACCACATACTTTGGGACTAGTATGTCAAATTTGAATATGTAATATACTTGGGCCTAGCTAGGTGCATCGCCCAGGTTATAAAGGCGTGTACTTACACCGGAATTCAAATCAAAGATTTGAACCTAGGACTAGAACCATCGGTAAAGGCATGCACTTCGGCCCAAACCAACCAAATATTGTGTACTAATATGTCAACTTTGAAAATCTAATATACTTGTATGCATCTTAACGTTTGGATCAATTATAGGTGGGCTTGTTGCTGGAGGTATGCTACAGTAGATAAGGTAACGTGTAAAATTATAGTATATTAGTATTATTCTTCCACACCAAGAAGTGAAGAGAACAACAAAATGGAACAGCTTGCTTGCATTGACAATTATCCTAACACAGGATAATTAAGCATGGAAGTGGTAAACCCACATAGGTGGCTCCTTCACAGGTCAAACTTCTCTGCCACCACCCAACTTCAAAATTCAAACATGAACTATAATGGATAGCTAGTTGCATACGCAAAGCCACGGTCCCAAGGCATAGCTCTATAAATACCCGCCTCTGTTCTTTCAGAACCATTGAGATCACAAGGCAAAAAAGAAGAAAAGATGGCATCTGAATGCATGGGTAAGTATATATCCCTTGTCTCCTCTGATCTGAGCAAAAAAAAAAAAAAAAAAGTATCCCTTCTCTCCTAATGCTGGTCTTCCACAGATTACATTGGATCGTCCCACTGTATATAATTTTTAAGTTCAAAGAAAGAAGGGCTAGTATCAGATAAGACAGACATTTGAAAAAAAAGAAAGAAAAAACTTGCTGAAACTGAACTGCTGACCCCATCCAACAGAAATGTAGAAAAAACGATTACTTTCTCTGCTTTTGAATTTCAGGAATTTCCCTTTTGTACTTTCTATGCTTTTTTGACAGACAAGCATGTACACGACTGTTACTTGCATTGCTGGATTAAATTTATAGCTCGTGAGATAGAGCTATTAGACACTTGGTCCTGCTAATTAAACTGTATTAAACTTCTATATAATCATAGCTAATTTACACTAATGTGTGTGTTGATGGTCTCTTTTAGGCAAAAGCGTGTGGCCAGAATTGTTGGGTGTGGATGGAGAGGTGGCAAAAAGTACGATCGAGGAAGAAAATTCATTGGTTACAGCCCAAATCGTCACGGAAGGAACAATCGTCACCCAAGATTTTCGTTGTGATAGGGTTTGGGTTTGGGTTGATGAGACGGGCATTGTAACAAGGGTGCCTCAGATTGGTTAAAGCTTATGATGAACATATGATTCAAAACTGGGAGTATTTATGTAATTTTACAATGTATATCTGTGTGTACTAGTATGAATGGGCCGGGATGCCCATATGAAAACTAAATAACTAGTTTCTCTTGTACTTTTCCTATAAATAAAAGTTAGAGTTCCTATTTATGCCATCGCTTCACCTTCAATTTTATAGGTAAGATTACATAGCTTCTCTCTCGCTCGCTCTCTCTCTCCATCTTGAACAATATCCAAGTCAAGCCATCTTAATCACGTGTTTTGGCACCTCGTATTTGCTTAAGCTGAGCTACGGAGCCAAAAATTTTGTCTAGCTGGAAAGGTGCTTCCTGGCCATTCCATTGGTGAGCACAATGAGTAATTATTAGTGGGTGGTGGTGGGTCAGGTACTCAGGTCAGGCTCTACTAGTATGGTTGAGCACTGCAATAGCTAGCATGTATGGGCTCAACCCACAAAAATAATGTTAAGAGGGTCAAACCAAACCCTTTTGTAACACTTACATTGGTCTGTTTATGGGTTGAGTTTAGGCAGGGTCGTTGAGCAGAATAGCGAGTACGGAATTGGAGCCCTAGCCATTCATTGATCAGGTAAAGTTTTGACCTGAACGAAACGTGATAATAAAAAAAGGTCAGTCTGAAAACTGAATTGCTGGTTTAAGTTCGGATTGGGATGTGGCTGGTCTGCTAAGAAACTGCCATTCTTGAATTAGGATGCTTAGTTTGTCAACCGATTTGAAATAGTCAAATGTCCAAGGTGCTAATAGCATAATAGTATTCTACTATTAGTAGGGAGGCCCGAATGCCCAAAATAAGGAAAATGCTTAATTCAAATATCAGTTTTAAAACTATGACAAGATTTATTTAGGAGGAGAGAAAAGTAAAATTACCCGAACTAATAAGTCTAAGTTTCTTTTGAGGATTTGTATCGATTACTTCTCCGTAATCACATTTTTCAGGAGTTAGTAACAATATTTGCAAAAATAGCGTGAGAGCCATTTGACTCTCGTCCCTTTTCTCTTTTGTTAGTCTTACCCATTAAGCCATGATATCATGGGATCTACAGTAAACTTAATCCGTTTGTTTTCCCTACTTGGTCTCATATATCCCATAAACAAACAACTCAAAGACTATTACATAAATGATGGTAGCTAGCATTTCAAGAATTTTCTCTGTGTTCAAGATATTAAGTATAAATATAAAAGTATTTGGGTCACAACTTGGTCCCAATCTATGCGTCTACTGGGTCCATTTAGATTTGAGTATCGTATGGATCTGGCATCATAGTCCTGGATACAAACTTTCCTTCTGTTGATTTGGTCCTGAAACGGAACGTGATGTCTAGACATGAAATTGAAGTCTTTGACTTGAGAAATGCGAAGATGAACAAACACGATATGTACAACATGCAATGTGCATTCTTTCTCATCTACGAGAAAAACTGTAGTCTACAGCAACCCAATTTACAATAACATCTCCCCAGGAGTTTTGTGGTTGGGTCAGGTTCAAATCGGGGGGCATAATTTCTAAAAACACCCTTTAAAAAAAAAATCCAATGAAATTTTACATATGGTCCCTGCAAGATTTCTGAAAATCCCTTCTTTCATTAGAGAACTTTATAAACTTTTACATATGCCCCTTCCAAAATTCCTGAAAACCCCGTTTTTCTTCAGAAAGTTTTATAATCTTGTGCATATGGACCCCCCAAAGTTTCTGAAGACGCCTTTTTTCTTTAAAAATCTTTTCTAATTGTTTTTATATGTGGCCCCCCAAGAATTCTTTTTCTACTTAGTCGCCCCCAAAGAAGAATTCTTGGATCCGCCTTGGTGTTGGAGTGAGGTTTGACGAAGAGCTGAAACATGGGATTACGTAATTTACTGAGTAGTCTCGAGTGGCCTGGATTTTAAAATTTATGGCTCTATAGATGAACTTTAGAAATTATGGCCCGGGGGATTACTCTTATCGGGTGAGGTACATGAGTGGTTTGGGATTTTTTAAAAATTTATGACTCTATAGATGAACTTTAGAAATTATGGCTAAGGGGATTAGTCTTGTTGGGTGAAATACCATTGGGTCCCTTATATATAATTGTTAAATATCGAGAGAAATTCTCAAAAACTCTCCATTTTAAAAAGGGAACTTATGCCTCTTTTGATTTGTCCAATTAAATTATGCCAGCTTATGTTTATTTATAGAAAATAAGTTCAATTTATTCTGAATACGTACACCTATTTTGAAGGAGATCTTCTCGCCCCTAATATATATATATATATATATATATATATATATATATATATTCTAGCTAATTGTGTATCACCCCAGCCATTGTAGTGAAGTTTTGCCCAGTTCCAACATAGAGGGTCCATTTTGAATCAATAAGTTGATGGATGGCTGCTGGCAGCGTCAGACAATTGCTCACAATTGTACCTGTATAAATTCACTGTTGATCACCGAACTGCATGATTGGGCCATGGTGAAGTGAAACCCACCTTACGATAATGAGGTGCATGCCTTTCCAACGTGATCATTATGTACGTAATCGTTGTCCATAGAGAAGTGAAGCTCGAGGCGGCCCACTACATCACCATGGTGAACTTAATCGTCCATATCTGATGGGGCAGCCCACCATGATCTTTAGAAAGATATGGGCCCTTTAGAATGATGATGAGGAACTCAGTACATTTAATTCCAAACTGTAATAGATCCTATGATCCCATAGCCAAAACTGGCTTCAGAAAGAGCTTGCCTGAGCGAAGGGCCCACTAGAGACACAATCTAGATCACGATATATGGATTGCAAGCCTCCTCTCTACTTAAAAAATATGGCAAACTATTCTTGATCTGCAACATACTAATAAATGCTAATTTCATGCAACATAATGCGAAAAAGGTTTGTGAAATTGAATCCGGATTCCCTGACCGTCTACTACACGCTTTCCATGAATGAGATATGTAGAACATCACTGTGGGGGCACACTTATAGATGATTCATATGCTCAAAATGAATGTCCTCTCCTCCGGTGATGCCCTTAAATTTTAATTTAATAGGAGTTGGTTCACCATAAAATTGAGCACATCTAGTGATAATGTGATTAATGTATATAATTCTTCTAATCATATTATCATTCATGTGCTCAATCTAGAACAGTCAGTATTATCAGGAGGTGAGCTCCACAATGGAGTTCCACAAATCCCACCCATAGAATGCATATAGAGAGCCACAGAAATTTGGAGTCCTTGCAATGTTGCGTCATCGAAATGCATCTTGGTCATTTTGTGTCTACCACACAACTGGTGACTCACTAATTCAAATCCGCCAATAGTTTCCTTCAAAGAAAAAGGATAAAAAGAAATAGAGAGAAGATGGTGGGATGCCCTGAGGGGCCGGAATAGTGATGGGTTTGATATCATTAATTAAAAGAAAGGATTTTAGAGACTGTATGTTTGCAGACTACATCTCCATAAATTTATTATTTTCAATTTCACTAAGAAATAATGAACAGTAATGAATGATCGAGTTCTTCAATACACACACTTACCATCAATATAGAAAAAAGAAAAACCAAACAATGAATGAGATAAAATAGCACACTTAATCTAATTAAAACTCTAATTCAACCCTATTGAAAATATATCTTAATATGCCTAAACTTAGTTTTAAGAAGGGATTTTGGCCGTACAATTGTCCTTAAATCCGACTTTTGAATGATAGCTGTTAACTTTTGAAAAAATTTTTGAATTGGTTGATGAAAAATAAGATGGTTGAAAAATCACATTTTTGCTCTTACTTTGTGCAATATCATGTGTTTGTCAGATTTCAAGCATATACAACTTTCCATTTTAATACGTTTTGAAAAGTCCTTTTTTCTATGCCTTCTCCTTTTTAGTTTGTGAAAACCTTAATCGGAACTCCTGTAATATTATTCTCCTCTCCTCCTCACTCATCATAAAAAGGTATGCATGCCCTAAACACATAGCTTCGAGAAATAGGAAAGGGAGTTTAGCGTGGTATAAAAAAAAAAAATTCTCTGTCTTTCATGGATGAAAAGTCGAAATTTAATTTCGTGCCATATGAGGGGCATGGTGGTAAGGTGAAAAGAAAGAATATGAAAAGATGGAAGAACATTTGCAGTAAAACTAAATTTTTCCAAATAAACTTAGGGCTCTTTTGGGGTTTTAAGAGGAGGAAATTTTTTTTTATTTTTTAAAGGAGGATTTTGTTTGATATATCGCACCCGATATCAAATTTCTTAAGGCCAAAATGGTAATTTCGCCAATCCTATTTGGAAGGAACCTATGCAGAATTTTTTTTTGAAAGTCAACAGCTTTGAAGCAAAAGCATGATTTTTAAGGGCACTTGTCTACGTATGCAAAACCCCTTCAAAAAATAATCAAAGCAAGGGGCTGGAAACAAAAGACCTTCCTCTCATGGCTTCCTTCTTTTGTTATGGCAGTCACCACCACCTTGACCTGGGACGTTCGTACAATGGGAGTTCCCTGAAGGTGGCACCGGCGCTTGAAGAACGACCGCATCTCTTTGCAGTGACAACTCCCTTTCCAGAGGCCTCCATGCTTGGAGGGTTCCCACATTCATGATCAGTAAGAGAAAGATGAGGACTGTTGTTTCTATTATGCAGAGGCCCATCTTAACAAAAGAAGACATCGGTCCTTCTCCTCTTCTTCTTCTTCGTTTTCTTTTCTTTGATGAGGAGGAGAGTTAGAGAAAGATAGAAGCAGTGGTCTCTTAGATCTGGTTATAGAAAGTTGGGAATGCGAATAGGAGATGAAGAAACATAGGAGGATAGGATGCTTATAAGCAGGTAACGTGAAGGAGAAAGGGGTCGCTTGTTGATTCACAGAAGAAGAGAGGAAGAAGCCTCGGAGATGAGGGGGAGAGTATGAGTGGCTTCCTTGCAAGTGAATGGAAGAGGAAATGAAGGAGTGTAGCATTTGGGAGAGACACGGCAAAGGCTCTCCCGTATGTTATTTTTCAGGCTTGTGCTTTATGAAAAACAATCAGGTCGATTGCTGCACCTTCTACAGGGCCCACAAGGAGGAGGAGCGCCGTCATCTATAACTAGTGGAAGGTTGCGATGTGAACTCCACATGCACGTCGGTGGGTCTAGTTCGTAGAAAGAAAGCAGAGGATTTCTACTGAGCGCGCGAAGACTTACACAGATGGCATGTTTTCGTGACGGAAACGCGTCTGGGTGACGGAAAGAGGCAGTGATTTTTCATTGTAGATGAGTGGATGAAGCTGTGCACTTTCGAAAGGGAGGATTAAGCCTTGCAGTTGAGAGAGAGTCATAGTGGTTTCCTTGAAAATTGATGGAAGACGGAGGCTGCAGCCCTGCATTTCAAGACGGTCACAGTAGCTTCCTTGAAAGTGGATGGAAAACGAGAAGATTTAAGTCCTGCACTACAGAGAAACAGAGGAGTCCGGGTCCCCTGGGGAGCCTCTCTGAATCCACAGAGGAACCCATTTGTTGAGAATCTTAGCCACTTAAAATCAATTCCGGCCCGGCCTGTTCATGGATGTCCTCAATTTTATTCCAAAATGAGTTTGCCACATAATAATTGAGCATATCATTGATAATACGAGTAACATAATCATATGCATTATTAATCATATTCATTAATTGTGTCACCAATGATATACTTAATTTTACAAAGGGACGAACTCATTTTGGAGTAAAATTTAAAAACATCTCATAAACATGGCAGATATTTATATTGAGATGTTTGGATTTTCATTTAGGCATAAGCCCGTGGGTTCACTCATTCCAAACACGAGATACGGGTGCCAATCCATACTCATGATTTTTCAAGACTCTAGTTTTATGATTTTGGTCTGTCAGCTAGTTGATTACTGAACCATTTCTATCGGGCCCATAACATGAAGGGACCTCTACCTGGTGGAAGGATGTCCTCCAAAATGAGTTTGTCACACCATAATTGAGCATATCATTGATAATATGATTGACATAATCGTATGTACTATTAATCATATTCATTAATTGTGTCATCAATGATATACTCACTTTTACAATGGGACCAACTCATTTTGGAATTAAATTTAAAGACATCTTATAAACATTGCAGATACTTATTTTGAGTTGTTTGGATTTTCATTTAGGCAATAGCCCGTGGGTTCACTCCATCCAAACACAGGATACTGGGTGCCAATCCATACTCATGATTTTCCAAGACTCTAGCTTTATGATTTTTGGTCTGTCAGCTAGATGAGAACTGAACCATTTCTATTGGGCTCATAACAAGAAGGGACCTCTGCCTGGTGGAAGGATGCGATGGAAACTCAGCATATACATTGGACTGTCTGGTCTGGTTTACACAGAGCAGAGGATTTCAACTCGGCCAAGAAATGGACAGGATCCGTCAAATCCATTATTTTAATAAGAAACATGTAGGCATATTTATTTGCATAGAATATATATTGGAACTCATGGTAAAATGAGACCTCACTTAGAGGTGAGGAGTGAAGGACATAATATGGGATGTAGATGAGACTTTGAAATTCTTATGCACCGGGTTTTTGTATTGTTTTGTTGTTGTTTTCCTTTATTTATCACCACTTATAGAAGTACAAAGTCTTAGAAGTCCTTGTAGTTTAACTACTTGAAACAAACATGCTCTTATTATGTAGTTGCATTCAAATGCAGATTTTAGCAATGACCCTTTTTTTTTTTTTTTTTTTCTCTCACCCCAACATAGCGGGCTGGAACCTAAGAGCCCATTGAAGTAGGAAGAGGAAGCCCACAAACTGGAAATGATAACATATATAAGTGGAAAGAGAAGCCCACAAAGTGAAGGGGAGCCAACACAGGTGCGAAGAGTAGCATACCCAGGGATAGATCCTGGATGACTGAGTGACATGTGGGATTGACAATCAACTGAGAAACTCCTTGTCAAACTTCAGCATAATATTGAAATTTACAAATATATATGTGCAATCTTTATGCAAACAAACTTTTGAAAATGCCTTTTGAGTTTCATACATGAAGCTTACCACTAATAATTCCAAACTTTCACAAACACACTGGCTCCCCATTAATTGATGTTCCAAGCATTATTTACTTTTAGATTTTATTATGAAAGAATTGTACAGTGTTTTTACCAAAAATAAAAATTTGTTGAATAAGAGTATGACAAGCATAATAAAAGAAAGGAATATAGAGAGGAACGAAGAATTGCTTGATGGCTTTCTCTCTTAATATCTCTTCTGCATCCCAAATTCAGAAGGATATTCATATCTACTAATACTTGGTTGCTGCCTAAACCAAAGAGGAAGTCTGAAGAATCCGAATGAGTGGAGTTAGCCATAGAGGAGAAGTGATTTACTGCCAGGGACTGAATTTCTTTATGGACATCCACCCAGATTCCCTCAGATTGAATTCTGTCAATGTGGTTAACTACCCCTCTGGATTTAGCTGAGGCATGAAAGAAGTTGTGTTTCTATCTCCCCCCTTCAGCCATCTAATTCTTGATTTTTGGGTCCAGTGAGTCTCTTGAAATTAGAGGCAATTGTGACGGGGAAGCCTACGCCTCTTCGAGGGATTGGTGAAGAGAAGATGTTGGACCAGCATCAAGAAGCTCGAGTCTCCTGAACTTGCCTTTCTGCTCCTTGAACCTTGAGCCTGATGTCGCCAAAAACATTTTTGTTCCAGCCTTTGAGAACATGTTTCAAGGTTTTCAAGTTCTGAGCTAAGGCTTGTTGATAGTTACCTGCAATCTCTGGGTTCCAAGTTTCAGCCACTAGATTGAGGAAGTCTGGGTGTTGGATCCACATTGCTTTGAACTTGAAAGGCACGATTGGAGATAGAGGCCGCCAGTTCTGAGTGAGAAACAGGGGACTGTGGCCCGAGGAGTATTTTGGTAAGTGAAAGAGCTGGGGGACACTGGAGTTAGAGAACCAAAGGCGGTTGCAGAGGGCTCTGTCCAGCCTAGCTACAACATAGCTAGTGCCCCTTCAGTTGTTGGACCAAGTAAATTTATTTCGGGTGAATCCCATGTCTTGAAGCCTGAGGAGAGAATCAGCTGCTGGAAGTCTGTGATGAGGAGGGAAGACCTCAGGCTGAGTTTCTCAGAAGCAGAGATGATGGAATTGAAATCGTCCAACACACACCAAGGAAAGATTGTGTTAGCCTGAGATGATAAAAAGTGCCATAGATCCTTTCTCTAGACATAATTAGTGGAGGCGTAGATACACATGAAGACATTTGGTAGCATTTGAAGGGTTGAGAAAAGAAGTGGTCAAGAATTGGGGTAGAGAATTCGGTGAGGGATATACCGAGGATGGTGTTTGTTTTGAAGCACCACCAAATGGAGGCAATAGAAACATGGTTATTTGAGAAGAAACCATCGTAACCCATAGAGGACAGCTTGGGGTTTGGGGTTTGGGGGGGGTGTTGATTTGGTTCAAAGATGAAAATGACATCAGGGGTTATGGAGGAGGCCAAGTGTTGGAGAGCTCTGATAGTTGGGGAGTTTGCAGCTACCCTGCAATTCCAGAAAAGGGAGATGGCCATTGCAACCAAAACTCATTTTTCGCGACGCAAATATTTGTCGTAGAAAATTATAAAATCGTCACCCAATATATTCTACGACAAAACCAATTTTGTCGCCAGTCCGTTGCTTATTTGGCACTAGTGAATGTTTTTGCCGACGATCACAACTAATCGTCGCCAAATATCAATTATTTACAACACAATATCGTCACCAAATGAACTAAATTGCAACAAAGAAGAATGTCGGCAAAAAGGATATTTTTTGTCGCCAAATATCTAGAATTTATCGAAAAAATGAATAAAAAATGGTGAAAAAGAATTTGGCGACAAAATAGAGTTGTTGCTAAATTATATCTTTTACCGACAAAAACTATATTGTTACTAAATAGTGTGTGAATTGCCATGAGTTATAATAGGCGACGAATGAGTTTTGTCGCGCATAGTTTTCAGACATTAGGCAACCCCTTAATTCATCGCCCAATATTTAACCTTGCTACAAATTCTCTTAGGCTTCAAATTATATACATTGGGGATAATATGCAAAGATATATTTATTCTTATTAGGCGACAAATAAAATTCGTCGATAAAAATAATAGATTTATTTTATAAATTACAACCCGACTTCGAGCATGTCTTCATAAATGGCAAGATCGCCCGAAGAGTCATCGCAAGCAGGCTCGTCCGTTTCAGCCCGACGACATAGCATAGTGGGAGGAATATGATAAGAAGAAACCATCTTCAAAATGTCGCTGTTAGTGTTGAATACACTAAAAATGGTGCTTACCTTAGATACGTCGTCGTTGACAACCACTTTTGCCCTATATCTTTTGCGATGAGAACGTACAGCGCCCGCAGCCACAGTGCCCACCTCGCTGCCCGCACCACCATCGCCCGTTGCAGCAGCGCCCAAGGGGGCGCCCCGCCGTCCGGCGTCCATTAGCGCCTCGCCCAGCGCTGCAGCAGGGGCGCCCCGCCCTTCGTTCCTCTTTGCAGCAGCAGCCGCAGGGGCGCTCTGGCTGGCGCCCCTGCCCCGTCCTCCGTTGCCCGCAGCAGCGGGGGCGCCCCACCGTCCCTCGCCCAGTGCTGCAGCAGGGGCGCCCCGCCTTTCATTCCTCTCTGCAACAGCAGCCGCAGGGGCGCCCCACCGTCCCTCGCCCAGTGCTGCAGCAGGGGCGCCCCGCCCTTCGTTCCTCTCTGCAACAGCAGCCGCAGGGGCGCCCTGGCTGGCGCCCCTGCCCCGTCCTCCATCGCTCGCAGCAGCAGAGGCGACCCGCCATCCCTCGCCCAGCGCTACAGCAGGCGCTGCAGCAGGGGCGCCCCGCCCTTCGTTCCTCTCTGCAGCAGCGGCGACAGGGGTGCCCTGGGTGGCGTCCCACCCTTCCTTCACACCGGCAGCAGGCGCTGCAGCGACGGGCGCTGCAGTAGCGGCGACAGGGGCGCCCTGGGCGGCGCCCCGCCTTTCTTTCACACCAGCAGCAACCGCTGCAGCGACGGGCACTGCAGCAGGGCGCCTGTCCGGCGCTGCAGCAGGGGCACCCTGGGCGGCGCCCCGCCTTTCCTCCACTTCGGCGACTGGCGCAGCGCCCCTGGCGCCCTCTTCCCCGGTAGTAGCTGCAGGCTCAGTAGGGGCGCCCAAGGCGGCGCCCCGTCCACCGTCTTCCACGGTCAGCCTATCCCTTCCGCCACCCACCTCTCCTGCTTCTTGTCGATCCAGCACCTCCATGGTGGCTGCCTTCTTTCCTTTTTCTTTGAACAAGAAGAAGATGCAAGAATTCCAAGTGAAAAGCAAAATGGGCAAAAGCCATCTTTATTTATAGCCTTTACTCTAGGGTTTTAAAAGTAGAAAAGAGTCCTAAGTCTCAAGAACTCTGCTGTAAAATTCAAGAAAGGAAAGAACCTGAGCATAAATTAACGGACAGTGTCTGGGAAGGCCAGGAGTTCTTTGAATGAAGAAAGCTTGATATTTAAAATGCCTCGCTTTCAAAACTTCCTTTGGCGCGAGACATTGAGGGGCAAATGATGGGTCAGGCCCAAATGACTTGGTTCATAATGACGGGTCAGGCGCAAGAGACTCAGTTCACAATGGTGATCATCTGCAACCCAAGGGACTACATTAAATTAGCGTACCCAACTGTCTGGCCGCCCAAATGAGCCAACCCAGCATCCACAGGGCAACCAGACCCCCTTAGCTCACCCAAAGTGGCGCCTCTTGATGCCTACACGCCAAGGCCAGCCTCTCCCTGGCGCCCAGCTCGGCCACTGCTGCCTCTCAACACTGAGCGCCAGGGGCGACAAGTTCGGCCGCTGCTGCCTCTCCCTGGCGCCCAGCTCGGCCGCTACTGCCTCAACGCCGAGCGCCAGGGACGGCAAGCTCGGCCGCTGCTGCCTCTCTCTGGCGCCCAGCTCGGCCGCTGCTGCCTCTCCACCCCGAGCGCCAAGGGTGCCCAGCTCGGCCGCTTCTGCGTCTCCACGCCGAGTGCCAGGGACGCCCGGTTCGGCCGCTGCTGCCTCTCCCTGGCTCCCAGTTCGGCCGCTGCTGCCTCTCCCTAGCGCCCAACTCGGCTGCTTCTGCCTCTCCACGCCGAGCGCCAGGGGCGCCCAGTTCAGCCGCTAGTGCCTCTCCCTGGCACCCAGCTCGACCGCTGCTGCCTCTCCCTGGCGCCCAGCTCGGCCGCTGCTGCCTCTCCTAGGCCGGCGCTCGCCGCGTTTGCCACTCCAACGTCGGCTTCCGACGTGCCTCCTGACCGTACACCTTGAAACCCGTCGTCGTCTGCACTCCGGAACCTGGAGTTTCCATTCTCGCAAGAAGAGAAAGAACTTGAAAATTTGAAATGTCCCCCTTTCAAAGTTTCTTTGAACGTGGGACATTGAGGGGCAAATGATGGGTCATGCCTAAATGACTCGGTCCACAATGACGGGCCAGGCCCAAGAGACTCAGTTCACGATGGCGGGTCAGGCCTAAGTGTTTCGAGGCCATGATGAGCCCAGGTCCAGATCCATTCGTTGAAAGTCGGGTCCGGATTCACGAAGTGACGAAGTCAGCACGTCGTTCTTTTAACCCGCTTTTACCAAGTCCTACGGAAGAGATCCTACCTGCCTCGTCTGTTGAGGGCGGTTCGGAGACTTCGCCAAAAGAAGCATCCGTTGCTGAAGAGTCGTCCCCATCTATTAGGGGAAGACTATAAAACACGGAGCCCCACCGGCACTGGGGGCAAGCTATTCCTATCAGTCTTTATCACATCTTTCTATATTCTTTAAGTCTATAATTTCTACACTGTAAAAGTAAAATCTCCAGTTTGAAGTGGACGTAGGTCACACTGACCGAACCACTATAAATCCCCTCTCTCTCTCTCAATTTTCACATTAATTACTCACTACTTGACCGGTGGTGCCCGAAGACACTTTTTGGCATCATCAAAGATTAATGAATTTTTTTACAGCATTCAATATATTATCCCTTTTTCTTGGGATTCAATTTTTAAAAGCTCTAACATATGCCTATTTATCTGAGAACATAAAATTGAAAATATAAATGTAAAGATCTACAAATGACTAGCAAATAATCACCTATAGTTGTCAGCACACCATCAAACTGATCTCATGTAAGCCCATCTCCGGTTGGAGAACCGGTCGAGCGAGTCTAGAAACTCCCTATTTTTTAATAAAAATTATGAAATTTTCCATATGGTCCCTCCAAGATTTCTGAAAATCTCATTTCTGGTTAGAAAATTTTATGAACTTTTACACGTGTCCCCTCCCGAATTTTTTAAAACCCCCTTTTTCTTTAGAAGACTTTATAATTTTGTACATATGGAACCCCCAATATTTCTAAAAGCCCCCTTTTTCTTTAGAAAGTTTTATAATTATTTACATAGACCCCCAAAATTTGGAAAAATGCTACTATATATTTTGAAAACTACTTGCATTTTTCATGTGGGCCCACAAGATTATTTTTCTACATAGTGGCCCCCAAGGAAGAATTCTTTGATCCTCCCTAGTGTTGGAGTAAGATTTGGCCAAGAGCTAAAACATGGGAATATGTAATTTATTGAGTAGTCTCGAGTGTTAGTGCACGATTGGTCTGGATTTTAAAAATTATAGCTCTATAAATGAATTTTAGAAATTATGGCTAGGGGGATTAGTTTTGTCGGGTGAAATACCATGGGGTCCCTTGTCAACGAATTTTTTTAATATATATCGAGAAATTCTCAAAAACTCTCCATTTTTTTGAGGGTTTTTTTATATAGTGTTTTGTTAAAAACCCCTATATATCTATTATATTATATCTATTATTTATTTTATATATTAATAGAAAAAGGGCTATGCCAGGCCCCCATAGGCCAGCTAAGTCAAGCTCTATTTAGGCTCCCAAGTTTGCAGAGCTTCTCAAAACTTGGGCCCTTCCTAACCTTCGGCATTTAGGTCAAAACATGAATTAAAATCTCGGCCGATACCAGTACGATATTTTTGTGAGATACCGATCTCCGTATCGACCACCAAAATATCCCCAAAATATAGGCCAATATCGGTCGATATTTTCAAAATATCGGTAAAAATATAGGCCGAGGAACATTATCCTAGTTTTTTATTTTTTTTTCTCACTCCATCATCTTCTTCCTTTCCCCTTATATCCTTAGCAGCCCCTCCTCGTTGCCTCCTTCTCTTCCAAGTTCCAAATACTCTTAAGCCTTCAAAAAATCATTTTGTTTGGTAAGATAAAATCAACTTAACTCACTTATTTTTACTATTATGTGTTTTTAATTTGTTTTGTTTTTTTAGAAAGAGCTTAGAAATGAATGAAAAGATCATCCGCATGTTATTTATGACTTTGGGGATTGTTCTTCTCTTAGATCAACACACTGTATACTCGATCTACTCATATACATACATGATTTTGGATTTTTTTTTTTTAAATCTTCTACTTTCATAAATTTTAATATGTTTTCTCCGTGTCTTGATGTTCACAACTAGTTATTTGATGATTGAGTGACTGATAATTGATATGTTATCTTCATTTTCTTATATTTCACACTAACAAATAGATCATGAGTAAAAATAATGGATGCCTTTTATGAAATACTGGACAAGACAGCAACACAAAACTCATTACTTAAGGTGACCGATATTTTGATATTATTATTGTTACTAATGGGAAAAAAAATTATTTTCCAATATTTTAGATTTTTTGGATATTTTGGCCGATTTTTTTGGATTAAAAAAAAATTCACACACCGACGACTGTGACAAACTGATAATCGCAACCGATACCGATACCGTATCAGTTTTTTGGCCTGGTAGATACCGCGACAGCGGTAGGTTATATGCACAAAACTGCATCCTCACCTTTAATGCATCGCGAGCCCTAGGTACGCCGTGAGTTTTGCTCGCCATGAGTAGAACATTTCTTCCTACATCTAAACCTAAACCTCAACTTGTGCCCAGGTAACAAGGCCTGTGCGTAGTACCTGAATTCAAATAAAAGATTTGAACCTAGGACTGGAACCAAAATAGAAAGGCCACTTCAGCCCAAACGGACCACATACTTTGGGACTAGTATGTCAAATCTGAATATGTAATATACTTGGGCCTAGGTGCATCGCCCAGGTTATAAAGGCGTGTACTTACACCGGAATTCAAATCAAAGATTTGAACCAAGGACTAGAACCATCGGTAAAGGCATGCACTTCGGCCCAAACCAACCAAATATTTGTGCACTAATATGTTGTGTGAGGAGCTTCCTAATCGTCCCAAAATTGTTTTACTAATGGCTTAATCTTCAGTCCGGCTGAGCGCGTCCCGGCCGCGGTAGTGGAGCGCCCGCCGGGGTGCGGTTGATGGTCTCGGCCCGGTTGAAGCCGTCCTCCGCTAAGCCCGGTTCCGACACACATCCCGGCTGCAAGATTGCTAGCCGAGGTGCGTGTTTAAAATATCTCCTGCCTCCAGGCGCACAGTGACAAGACAGATGTCATCCTGGCCGTCCAACCCTCTGACAGGGCAGCATCCAACGGTCACACCCCCATCGGGGGAGGCCCAAGAAAGGATCCAGTGAGATCTTCGCCTGCCATCGAGTCCAATCCGATCAGGCCCAATATGACTGGCATTTAATGCTGTGCGGGCTGATCGGACTGGCAATAAATGCGATGTGGGCTGTGATGGACTTCCATTTATTATTTTGTGAGCTGATGATCTCAGCAGCCAGATCATCAAGCCCATGACAAAGTCTCCGGTAACACTCATATATAAGGGGGAGATAGCATCTGAACAAGGTACGCATGAAAAAATACACATACATACTGTCTCTCTTCTTCCCCACTGGGATCGGAGGATCATACTAACTGAGGCATCGGAGAGCCCTGTGCTGCCACAGCCAGGGTCCTTTGACCTTTTCTCTCTTTTCTTTCAGGTGACTCCGAACCACTATCAGTCAGCTCTCGACGGTCATTCGGTTAAGTCCTCTAAGGCACCCTCTTATCTTGTGAGTTACCGTTTTTGCACTTACAATTGGCGCCGTCTGTGGGAAGAACGTGATTGTCAATCTTCCTTCATACTATGGCTGGGAGAGCTGCAAAAGGTGGAAAGGCACCTGAAGCGGGCCCCTCAGGGACCATGGTGAACCCTTTCCATGAGTCCTTGAGGTCCACTCCTATCTACTTGCGGGGGGACCAGTCCTGCCCGCGGTCATATCCACAGGAGGTGGTGACTCCCCTTCCGCCTCCGAGAGAAAGAGATCTTACCTTTAGGCAGGCTCGACGTAAGTCTCCGGTTTCGCTTGATCACCGAAGACACAGTGAGGCTCATGACTCTGATGAGAGTTTCGACCCCGCTTACGAAGAAATTCAGGCGCAGAAAGCTACCATCCGAGAGAAGGATGCCCTCATCAGGCGTCTCCAGCTACAGCTTAAGGAGACACCTGAAGCAGCCGTTGTTGCTAGGCAGCGTCTGCAGCGAGCCAGCGGAGCAGGTTCGTCTCACCACCGGCAAATCACCCCTCCCCAGAGGGACCTCAGGTTTCATTTGAATGAGAGGAGGCGCAGTCAAACCCACGACGAAGTCTCCAGCAGCAGCCGCGGTCTATCTAGGAAGAGGTTGGAAGGCAGTTCCGAAATCCGCCATGACACTCAGGGGTGGCTTGAAGAGCAGATTCAGCAAGCGGTCCGGCGGAACTTGGAGGTGGCTGGTCTCACTCGAAGTCATCAAGACGCTAGCCAGTTCGCCGACCTCGGCGCTTCACCTTTCACTGGTGATATCAGAGATCATCCTCTTCCAAAGAAGTTTACCGTCCCAAGATTCGTCACTTATGAAGGAGCGTCGGATCCGGCTGCGCATCTTCGACATTTTTCTCAGAGGATGTCTGTCTGGGGGGATGAAGGTCGTTTGAATTGCAGGGTTTTCTCGTCCAGCCTGGGCGAGCTCCCTTTGAAGTGGTTCTGCGGTCTTCCAGAGAACTCCATCTCGACCTGGCAGCAACTCCAGCGTTCCTTCATAAACAAATTCCAAGCCTACAGGGTTATTCCAAAAACAGATGCCGACATAATGGCTCTAAGGATGAGGCAGGGCGAGAACATTACTCGGTTTGCCAAGCGATTCTGGACAATCTATAGCCAGATCGACGGCTCTAAAGATGAAGTGGCGATTTTCGCTTTCCAGAACGCCTTGCTGCCGGACAATGACCTTCGAAAAGATCTGGCTGGTAACCCTGTGACCTCGATGTCGGCATTGATGGCCCGGGTGAACCGCTTCATAGCTCAGGAGGACGATCAGCTCCGAGCTCGGGAAAGTTTCGATGTCGGCCGAAGGGATAGGGACGGCAGACCCTTGAGGCGGGAAGATCGGTCCTCCAGGAGAGAAGACTCGAGCCGACGCAAAGCCTCGACCAGCTCGGCGAAAGCTCATGCACCTTCTTACAGAGATAGCAGGAGACTCAAGCTGTCTTCAGACCCTTATAAGGCTGTTGACACCATTTTTAAGGAGCCTATTCACAAGATTATGAATAAGATCAAGTCAGAGCCATTTTTCAGCTGGCCGCAGCCCATGAGCAGCGAGTCCGCCAGCCGTGACCAGAGCAGATTCTGCGCATACCACAAGCAAAACGGTCACGATACAGAGGAATGCAGAACACTCAGGTCTCACTTGGAGAGACTAGTCCGAGAAGGACATCTTAAAGAACATGTTAAGGCGGGCACCCAGAGCGAGTCCCGGGCTCGGCGCCGATACAAGAGAAGTCAGGACAGCGATGAGTCCGAAAAACTCATTAGCGTCATCCATCTCGCCCCCCCTCCCAGGGGGAGTGATCAGGCGCGCGCCGAGGCGAGACGGGCGTCCCGTGGAAAACAAGTAATGGCGGCCGAGCTGGAACCGGTTGCGAAAAGGCCTCGTAGTGAGCGGCCCAAGATCTGGTTTTCTGATGACGACCTGGAGGGCGTACAACTCCCACATAATGATCCGCTTGTTATCACTCTGAAGCTGAAGAATTGTAGGGTCCAGAGGATCCTTGTCGATCCCGGCAGTTCATCCGAGGTCATCTACTTCGACTGCTTCAAGAAAATGGGCCTCTCGGAAGCAGACCTGCAAGAGGCCCGTACTCCATTGATAGGCTTCAGTGCCCAGCCTGTATACCCGAAAGGGAAGGCGACCCTTAAAGTCCAGGTTGGAGGAGCCTCCGTGATGGTGGATTTTCTGGTGGTTGACGCGCCATCTCCCTACAATGCCATCATGGGTAGGACTTGGCTCCATGACATGGAAGCGGTGCCCTCCACTCTACACCAAAGGTTGAAATTTCCATTGGAAGACGGCGGCAGAGTAAAAGTAGTGACCATTCGGGGAGATCAGCAAATGGCTCAGCGGTGCTTGATGGCCGTGGTTCCTGGAGAACGCGAGCCCAAGCAGGTCAACATGGCCGAATTAGAGAAAGAGCTGGATAGGGTCGGCCAAGATCCCGAGAAGAAGAGCGTGGAAGATCTAATCGAGATCAGGGTCAGTCCTCTTGACCCAGAGAAGTTCTTCCTGCTTGGCGGCCAACTCACCGAGCCAGAACGGTCCGAGTTGGTCGAATTCTTGTCCCAGAACATAGAAGCCTTTGCCTGGACCCCAGAAGAGATGCCTGGCATTGATCCCGAGGTCATATGCCATAAGCTGAATGTAGATCCCAAGCATAAGCCAGTGATGCAGAAGGCTCGCAGGACCGGGCTGCCCCAGACAGAAGCCGTGGTTGAAGAGGTCGGCAAGCTACTCGCAGCCGGGGCGATCAGGGAAGTGCAATACCCGGTCTGGCTGGCCAACACGGTGGTAGTCAAGAAGAAGACTGGCAAGTGGAGGGTGTGCGTTGACTTCACTGATCTCAACAAGGCCTGCCCTAAAGACAGCTTCCCACTCCCGAAGATAGATCAAATGATCGACGCCACCGCGGGCCACGACCGGATGAGCTTTCTTGACGCATACCGGGGCTACCATCAGATACCTCTGTACGCTCCGGATGAAGAGAAGACCGCGTTCATAACGCCCAGGGGCATCTACTGCTATAGGGTAATGCCTTTCGGTTTAAAGAACGCGGGCGCCACCTATCAGCGCCTGGTCACCAGGATGTTTGAGGCGCAGCTCGGCAATACTATTGAGGTATATATTGACGATATGGTCGTCAAATCCAAGCAGGCCGTGAACCATCTGTCTGATCTAGCTGAGGTGTTTGCCGTCCTGAAAAAGTACAAGCTGAAATTGAACGCCTCCAAGTGCGCCTTCGGCGTCGGTTCGGGCAAATTCCTAGGGAGCCTGGTCACGAGGAGAGGGATTGAGGCGGATCCGAACCAGATTTCCGCCATCCTCAGAGTGCAGAGCCCGGCTACTGCGAAAGAAGTCCAGAAGCTTACTGGCATGACTGCCGCACTGAATCGATTCATTAGCCGATCTTCAGATAAGTGCCAGCCCTTCTTTAAGTTGTTAAGAAAAAGCTCTAAATTTCAATGGACCCCCGAATGCGACCAGGCCTTGCAAGCACTCAAGGCCTATCTCTCTTCACCCCCATTACTTTCAACCCCAAAACATGGGGAATTATTATATTTGTACCTGGCGGTCTCGGATCGAGCTGTGAGCTCAGTCCTCATTAGGGAGGAGGAAAATCAACAAAAACCGGTTTATTACACGAGCAAGTCGCTCCTCGATGCCGAGACCAGGTATACTCAGTTGGAGAAGCTTGCGTTGGCGTTAGTCAGTGCCTCTCGCAAGCTCTCCCATTATTTTCAAACTCATACTGTGATGGTGGTTACAAAGCACCCGCTAAAGTCTGTCTTTCGAAAGGCTGATTTTTCAGGAAGGCTTTCGCGATGGGCGGTTGAACTCGGCCAGTATGACATTCAATACCAGCCCAGAACTGCAATCAAGGCTCAGGTTCTGGCAGACTTCATCGTGGAATTCGTACCTCCGGCTTCGGCGCCAACTCAGCTCCGCCCCGAGCCCGGGGATGACGATCCCGAAGTACCACTCCTGGAAGGTGAGCTACCCCAAGGGCAACTTCCGGCCTCGGTTTGGAAGGTCTTCGTAGACGGTTCGTCAACCGCCAGGCGAGCTGGAGCCGGTGCCGTCCTTCAGACCCCAGACGGATTGGTTATCGAGCAGGCCCTCACTCTGGATTTCAAAGCATCGAATAATGAAGCGGAGTATGAAGCTTTGTTAGCCGGACTGAGCAGCGCCAAAATCCTCGGGGCTCGGCATTTAATTGTCTTCAGTGATTCTCAACTGGTGATTAACCAGCTGACAGGAGACTATCAAGCCCGAGACGATAGGATGTCTGCCTACCTCGCCCTCACAAAGAAATCCCTCTCAGAATTTCAAACTACAGAAGTCAGACAGATTAACAGAGGAGCAAACTCCCACGCCGATGCCCTGGCCAGCTTGGCTTCCGCTGTTGAGGCAGGGAAGAAGAGAACTATCGAAGTAGGATCGCTGGCAAGACCCAGTATAGAGCTTCAGCCACCCCGGGAAGTCCTTTGCCTCGACCTCGGCCCAAGCTGGATGGATCCAATGGTATCCTACCTTAAGGACGACAAACTCCCAGACGACAAGATTGAGGCTCATCGGCTTAGATTGAGAGCTGCGCGGTTTTGGTTATCCCCCGAGGGTAAACTCTACCGAAAGTCATTCACTGGCCCGTACCTTCAGTGCGTCCATCCGAGCAAAGTTGATGACTTTCTCTATGAAATACACGAAGGAATTTGTGGAAGCCACATAGGAGGAAGATCGTTGGCTTACCGAGCGATCAGTCAGGGGTACTGGTGGCCATATATGCAGAGGGATGCGCGGTTATACGCCAAGAAATGTGAGAAGTGCCAGAAGTTCTCCCATTCCCTCCATCAACCAGCACATGATCTGAGCCCACTCTCTAGCCCATGGCCCTTCGCTCAGTGGGGGCTGGACATTGTAGGACCACTCCACCGAGCTCCGGGAAATAAGAGATGGTTAATAGTGGCGACCGATTATTTCACTAAATGGATAGAAGCAGAGTCGCTGTCTTCCATCACCGAGCGCGATACGAAGAACTTTGTATGGAAGAACATCATCACTAGATTTGGTATCCCGCGAGTCCTCGTCTCGGATAATGGCACTCAATTTGATTCTGCCACATTCAAGAACTTCTCCAAGGAGCTCGGCATCAAGAACCGCTATTCTACCCCAGCATATCCTCAGAGCAATGGCCAGGCAGAGATCTCCAATAAAGTAGTACTCGACGGGCTAAAAAAGCGACTGGATCAGGCAAAAGGAAGATGGGTAGAAGAACTTCCGAGTGTCCTATGGGCCTACAGAACGACTCCTAGGCGTTCTACCTCGGCGACCCCGTTTTCTCTTGCTTATGGGATGGAAGCGGTCATCCCCCTTGAGGTCGGCCTTCCGACCCTCAGGTCGGAACTCTTTGACCGAGGCCAGAATGAGACTAACATCGCCCGGGAGTTGGATCTCGCTGATGAACGCAGAGAATTAGCAGCCATCAAACTGGCCGACTATCAGCAGCAACTGGCCAGAGGTTATAACCGAAAGGTCAGGGAAAGAAGGTTCTCAGTTGGAGAATTAGTCATGAAGAAAACACTCCCAGGAGATCGAGATCCAGGCCAAGGCAAGCTGGCACCGAATTGGCATGGACCGTTCAAGGTAGTAGCTATTGCTGGACAGTCGGCCTACAGGCTTGTAGATATGGACGGTCGACAGTTACCGCGACCGTGGAATGCGTCACACCTCAGAAAGTTCTATTTTTGACTCTGTATACAAGACGCTCCAAGATTTTAATGAAAGCAGTTATAATTCTTAATTCTTTCGCCAGTGTCAATTCAAGAACAGAAGTCAGCGACCCGACGACAGAAGCCTGCGGGCAGCAATTGGATTGCCTGAGAGGTCGGTCCACGCACCACCTCGGCATGAAGCCTGCGGGCAGCAATTGGATTGCCTGAGAGGTCGGTCTCGGCATGAAGCCTGCGGGCAGCAATTGGATTGCCTGCCAGTCGGTCACGCACCACCTCGGCATGAAGCCTACGGGCAGCAATTGGATTGCCTGAGAGAGAGGTCGGTCCACGCACCACCTCGGCATGAAGCCTACGGGCAGCAATTGGATTGCCTAAGAGGTCGGTCCACGCACCACCTCGGCATGAAGCCTACGGGCAGCACCTCGGCATGAAGCCTACGGGCAGCAATTGGTTTGCCTAAGAGGTCGGTCCACGCACCACCTCGGCATGAAGCCTACGGGGCACGAGGACTGTCTAGAGGTCGGTCTACGTACCGCTTCGGCATGAGTCCGTTGCGGCCACCTCAATACCTTGGAGGCCTCGGCGTTGAATTATGTCTATCTCTTTAATTACCCGATATGGCTTTGTTAAAAGACAAGCACAAGCACTACGGAGAAATCAAACATGCAAGCAAAATGGGATGAAGAAGAATGATAGGGAAAATTAAATTTATTAATTGTTGGAAGAAGTTTACATTTTGAAGCACGAATTACACGGGTAAAAAAAAAAAAAGGGGGAGAGAGAAGCAGATCAAAAGCACTGAAGGCCTCAGAATTCCGGCGAAGACGAGCTGCTGGGGACATCGGCTGGAACTTCCCGTGGGTCTGGGCCGCTGGGGGCAACGGCCGTGTGTTCGATGATGACCGTGTTGTCCGGGGCCGACGGGCCAGGGCAGCTCGGCGGGTTGACAAAGGAGGGATGGTCCTCTGAGACTCCTGCCTCCCTCAAGGCGGCACGCCATGCCTTGAGCCACGTCTTGTCGCGGACGCGGAACACCTTAGCGCCGTAGTAAACGGTCGCTTGGGTGGCCGCATCCTGGAAAGCGGCCTCGCTCTCGGACTTGGCTTTGGCTTCCGCTTCGTCCGCCCGCTTCGACTCCGCCTGAAGGTCGCTCCTCAGGCTCTCCACCAAGGCTGCGAGGTCGGCGTTTTTCTTCCTTTCATTCTCAACTTGTTCTGTCGCCTCCCCGAGCCTCGCTCGCAGATCGCCCTCGAGCGCCTCCAGTTGGCCCACCCTCGAAGTGCTAGCTCCCAAAGCGTCTTCGAGCCCCTGCTTCTCCTCAGCAAGGCTCTCCACCAAGGGACCTTGCTTATTAAATCTGTCGATGAATGCCATCGACTTTTGCAGCGTCTGCCAGAAGAAACCAGATGGAAAGGTTAGTGGCTGGGATGGGATACCAATGTAAAAGAGATGGCTAGCAGTCAAGAAAATTACCTGAAAGCAGGAGTGCAGCAGCGACGTCATTAACTTTGGGTCGCTCATCTTCTCCAGCCGCTTCATATCTCCCGGGAGCGCGCAAGCATGGCTGAGCGCCTCGAGCACATGGGCGTCTGGCCTCTTGTGGATGCAGTCGTCCACCGTCATTGGCCTCCCCGACTCGAGAAGGAAGCTCGGCGCCCAGAGCGCCGGTTCAGCTGACCGCGGCTGCAACGCCTGCCTCGAGCTCCCCTCGTCCTCCCTCGGTCTTTTCCTCGAAGGGCCCACGTCAGGCACGACCTCGGGCGATTGCCGGGTTCCTGGGCCCGGACCCGGAATCAGTACCTCCTGCTCGACCAGGGCGGGCTCAGGAAGACTGGGGGCTGAATGCCCTGCAGAGCCCCTTATTTCCGGCTGGGGAGACTCGTCGTCGCTCCCGAGCGCCAATGCCTCCAGGTCCACGAATGCTGGGACCCGTGTCATTTCTCCTGAATCGGTACGGGGACGCCGCGCTCTCCTCACCAAAGGAGTGCCGCTTGACTGCGGCTCGGAGGAGGGTCGCTGTTCAGGCGATGCTTCAGCGCCGGCAGCAACTCCGGAAGGCCCCCCCTCTTCAAACACCGCCTCCGGACGGCCGCCAACAAAGGGGTCACTGGTCCCTGGATCCTCTCCTTGAAGCAGCGCGGGGAGCACCGCGGATCTCTTATTGTAACCCCTGTACCTCGGCTCGTAGCCTAGTAGCGCCCAAGCGGATCTATTGGTGAAGTCGGTACACCTCCTGATAGCCTGGTACCACTCTTCGTTCTTCCTCCAGCCCTCCCGCCTGGCTCGTTGCTTCCTTTCGCGAGCAGCTGCAAAATGAACCAGAAGAGTATCAATCCGGCAAGCCCTGAGGCAGAAAATGAAATGAGACAATAGTAAGCAAAAGGAATTACTTGGGACGACCCCGGGGTGGCGCGGTACCCTGTGCACCCTATCCTCCTCGGCGCCGAACTCCCAGTTCCCCGAGACGCACACGAGGTCGTCTCCGGCGTATTTGCTGGAGTCCTCGAGTGCTGTGACGAAGGCTGTACACCGGGGCCGGACTCGGAGGTAATAACCATCCTCCTTGGACTTGCATATGTCATAGACATCTTCGATGTCATGAACGCCGAGGTCGATGCCTAGGCTTTTGTTCAGCACGGCTGTGCCCATGATGACCTTGTAGCCATTAGGCGACAGCTGACATGGACTGAGGGCCCAAGTACTGAGGCAGGCCCTAAGAAGTGGATTTAGGGGGAACCTAACTCCGCCCTCTACTATGGCAATCAACGGGAAGGGCATCCAACCCCCCGAGTACGAGCGGAGTGCATAATCTGCAGGGTCCGCTCGTCTGATCAACACGTCCTCCGGTATCTCATACGCCCCCCTAAGCCCATCTATGGCGGTGTCGTTCTCTACCCAGTGACTGTAAATCCCCATGTGTGGTTAGGAGAAAGAGAGACAGAAAGCCTAAAAAGAGAGAATCTAAAGAAAAAGAGAAGCTCACGCTCGGAAAACGCAACCGGAAAACCCTCAGGTACACGTCGCTGCGATCTGGCTTAGCAGCAGAGAGAGGCTTCTGGACTGGTTCTTCGGATGCAGAGGGTGGGAAGAGCAAGACGACAGCAACCTTTTGTATCAGAGGAAACGCCGCTTCGCCTCGAGCGCCGTTCTCGAAATTCGAAACGCTGCACCAGGCGGCTGTACGCTTCCCATGTCCAGCGGCGCGACCGATCAAATGAGGACACGTGGAATTGTCCGTCTCGCTTCTTCATGATTGACGCGCTGCATTCATTGTCTTGAGCGGGAAAAGAAGTTTGGAAAGGCTTAGACGTCAGCTGTCGCCAGCGTGAAATCTATAACTGCAGCAGCACCTTCGTAGCTTCCGTCTCCGCTGAGTTCGGGATCCCGGGATCCCAGAGGAGCCGCAAGCTAGGGGGCTATTGTGTGAGGAGCTTCCTAATCGTCCCAAAATTGTTTTACTAATGGCTTAATCTTCAGTCCGGCTGAGCGCGTCCCGGCCGCGGTAGTGGAGCGCCCGCCGGGGTGCGGTTGATGGTCTCGGCCCGGTTGAAGCCGTCCTCCGCTAAGCCCGGTTCCGACACACATCCCGGCTGCAAGATTGCTAGCCGAGGTGCGTGTTTAAAATATCTCCTGCCTCCAGGCGCACAGTGACAAGACAGATGTCATCCTGGCCGTCCAACCCTCTGACAGGGCAGCATCCAACGGTCACACCCCCATCGGGGGAGGCCCAAGAAAGGATCCAGTGAGATCTTCGCCTGCCATCGAGTCCAATCCGATCAGGCCCAATATGACTGGCATTTAATGCTGTGCGGGCTGATCGGACTGGCAATAAATGCGATGTGGGCTGTGATGGACTTCCATTTATTATTTTGTGAGCTGATGATCTCAGCAGCCAGATCATCAAGCCCATGACAAAGTCTCCGGTAACACTCATATATAAGGGGGAGATAGCATCTGAACAAGGTACGCATGAAAAAATACACATACATACTGTCTCTCTTCTTCCCCACTGGGATCGGAGGATCATACTAACTGAGGCATCGGAGAGCCCTGTGCTGCCACAGCCAGGGTCCTTTGACCTTTTCTCTCTTTTCTTTCAGGTGACTCCGAACCACTATCAGTCAGCTCTCGACGGTCATTTGGTTAAGTCCTCTAAGGCACCCTCTTATCTTGTGAGTTACCGTTTTTGCACTTACATATGTCAACTTTGAAAATCTAATATACTTGTATGCATCTTAACGTTTGGATTAATTATAGGTGGGCTTGTTGCTGGAGGTATGCTACAGTAGATAAGGTAACGTGTAAAATTATAGTATATTAGTATTATTCTTCCACACCAAGAAGTGAAGAGAACAACAAAATGGAACAGCTTGCTTGCATTGACAATTATCCTAACACAGGATAATTAAGCATGGAAGTGGTAAACCCACATAGGTGGCTCCTTCACAGGTCAAACTTCTCTGCCACCACCCAACTTCAAAATTCAAACATGAACTATAATGGATAGCTAGTTACATACGCAAA
Source organism: Camphora micrantha (assembly GCA_003546025.1). NCBI lineage: Eukaryota > Viridiplantae > Streptophyta > Magnoliopsida > Laurales > Lauraceae > Camphora > Camphora micrantha. Next base: position 43,954,554 of record QPKB01000006.1, on the reverse strand, counting down.
GCCACGGTCCCAAGGCATAGCTCTATAAATACCCGCCTCTGTTCTTTCAGAACCATTGAGATCACAAGGCAAAAAAGAAGAAAAGATGGCATCTGAATGCATGGGTAAGTATATATCCCTTGTCTCCTCTGATCTGAGCAAAAAAAAAAAGAAGGGCTCGTATCAGATAAGACAGACATTTGAAAAAAAAAGAAAGAAAAAACTTGCTGAAACTGAACTGCTGACCCCATCCAACAGAAATGTAGATAAGTCGATTACTTTTTCTGCTTTTGAATTTGAGGAATTTCCCTTTTGTACTTTCTATGCTTTTTTGACAGACAAGCATGTACACGACTGTTACTTGCATTGCTGGATTAAATTTATAGCTCTTGTGAGATAGAGCTATTAGATACTTGGTCCTGCTAATTAAACTGTATTAAACTTCTATATAATCATAGCTAATTTACACTAATGTGTGTGTTGATGGTCTCTTTTAGGCAAAAGCGTGTGGCCAGAATTGTTGCGTGTGGATGGAGAGGTGGCAAAAAGTACGATCGAGGAAGAAAATTCATTGGTTACAGCCCAAATCGTCACGGAAGGAACAATCGTCACCCCAGATTATCGTTGTGATAGGGTTTGGGTTTGGGTTGATGAGACAAGCATTGTAACAAGGGTGCCTCAGATTGGTTAAAGCTTATGATGAACATATTATTCAAAACTGGGAGTGTTTATGTAATTTTACAATGTATATCTGTGTGTACTAGTATGAATGGGCCGGGATGCCCATATGAAAACTAAATAACTAGTTTCTCTTGTACTTTTCCTATAAATAAAAGTTAAGAGTTCCTATTTATTCCATCGCTTCACCTTCAATTTTGTAGGTAAGATTACATAGCTTCTCTCTCTCTCTCTCTCCATCTTGAACAATATTCAAGTCAAGTCATCTTAATCACGTGCGTTTTGATGTTTTGGCACATTGTATTTGCTTAAGCTGAGTTATGAGCCAAAATCTTTGTCTAGCTGGAAAGGTGCTTCCCGGCCATTCCATTGGTGAGCACAATGAGTAATTATTAGGGGGTGGTGATGGGTCAGGTACTCAGGTTAGGCTCTACTAGTATGGTTGAGCACTGCAATAGCTAGCATTTATGGGCTCAACCCACAAAGATAATGTTAAGAGGGTCAAACCAAACCCTTTTGTAACACTTACATTGGCCTGTTTATGGGTTGAGTTTAGGCAGGGTCGTTGAGCAGAATAGCAAGTACGGAATTGGAGCCTTCGCCATTCATTGATCAGGTCAAAAGTTTTGACCTGAACGAAACGTGATAATAAAAAAAGGTCAGTCTGAAAACTGAATTGCTGGCTTAAGTTCGGATTGGGATGTGGCTGGTCTGCTAAGAAACTGCCATTCTTGAATTAGGATGCTTAGGTGGTGTTTGGCGTCTACTTGTCTTAAAACTGTTTTAAACAGTTTTTAGGCTGTTTGGGAACCAAGGTTGCAATGTCTATTTGAAATGAGTTATAGATAGTTTGCCTCCATTTCAAGAAGTCAGTAAAAGGGCCTGTTTTGAATCAGACCTTAATGTCTGAAGTGGAAAGACCAAACATGCTACAGTAAAACGGACGTCCTCATAGGACAGTCTATTTTTTCATTTTTTTTTAAATTTATGGGACCCAAAATCATGATCCGGACCGTTCGATATTTGACGAAGGTCAAACACGGCTACGTGTCAAAATTTCAGCCGTTGATCTATCTCGGATCTCGAGATATTTATAAAAAAACGTGAGCCCTTCGATCTAATATTCTGGACATTGTGCGCCCCATAATCATGATCCGATCTGTTGATTCTATTTGGATGGCCAAAAACAGCGAGAGGTCCAAAAATGAGCCTCTAAATCCAAGTGGATCTTAAGATATTTATAAAAACGTTTTTTTACCGTTGATGTACCATCATTATTGACTGAGTTTTGAAATTGTACAAGGGCAGTGTGGTTTTTTCTTCATTTTTTTTTGTAAATTCAGCCATCAAAAATCATGATCCAAACCATTGGATATATTCAGAAGATCATGCAAGACTATAGGTCCAAATTGTAGCCGTTGGATCATCATAGATTTTGAGATATTTATAAAAAAACCACAAATATTTATATCTACTTTTTTTAAAACTATGGCCCCCAAATGCAAGATACAAACTGTTAATTCTCTTTGTAAGGTTAAACACAACTATGATGTCAAATTTCAATACTTAAATCCTCATGGATCTTGAGATATTTATGAAAAATTTTCAACCATTACTTCAAAAATGTCTACTTCAATCAATTTTTCTGTATAACCAAACAAACTATTTCTACACCATCTATTTCAAAGAGGGTCATTTGAAACAGATCTATTTTATATAAATCCGTTTTATATAGATAAGAGTCGTCAAACAAGCCCTTAGTTTGTCGACCGATTTGAAATAGTCAAATGTCCAAGGTGCTAATAGCATAATAGTATTCTACTATTAGTAGGGAGGCCCGAATGCCCAAAATAAGGAAAATGCTTAATTCAAATATCAGTTTTAAAACTATGACAAGATTTATTTAGGAGGAGAGAAAAGTAAAATTACCCGAACTAATAAGTCTAAGTTTCTTTTGAGGATTTGTATCGATTACTTCTCCGTAATCACATTTTTCAGGAGTTAGTAACAATATTTGCAAAAATAGCGTGAGAGCCATTTGACTCTCGTCCCTTTTCTCTTTTGTTAGTCTTACCCATTAAGCCATGATATCATGGGATCTACAGTAAACTTAATCCGTTTGTTTTCCCTACTTGGTCTCATATATCCCGTAAACAAACAACTCAAAGACTATTACATAAATGATGGTAGCTAGCATTTCAAGAATTTTCTCTGTGTTCAAGATATTAAGTATAAATATAAAAGTATTTGGGTCACAACTTGGTCCCAATCTATGCGTCTACTGGGTCCATTTAGATTTGAGTATCGTATGGATCTGGCATCATAGTCCTGGATACAAACTTTCCTTCTGTTGATTTGGTCCTGAAACGGAACGTGATGTCTAGACATGAAATTGAAGTCTTTGACTTGAGAAATGCGAAGATGAACAAACACGATATGTACAACATGCAATGTGCATTCTTTCTCATCTACGAGAAAAACTGTAGTCTACAGCAACCCAATTTACAATAACATCTCCCCAGGAGTTTTGTGGTTGGGTCAGGTTCAAATCGGGGGGCATAATTTCTAAAAACACCCTTTAAAAAAAAAAATCCAATGAAATTTTACATATGGTCCCTGCAAGATTTCTGAAAATCCCTTCTTTCATTAGAAAACTTTATAAACTTTTACATATGCCCCTTCCAAAATTCCTGAAAACCCCGTTTTTCTTCAGAAAGTTTTATAATCTTGTGCATATGGACCCCCCAAAGTTTCTGAAGACGCCTTCTTTCTTTAAAAATCTTTTCTAATTGTTTTTATATGTGGCCCCCCAAGAATTCTTTTTCTACTTAGTCGCCCCCAAAGAAGAATTCTTGGATCCGCCTTGGTGTTGGAGTGAGGTTTGACGAAGAGCTGAAACATGGGATTACGTAATTTACTGAGTAGTCTCGAGTGGCCTGGATTTTAAAATTTATGGCTCTATAGATGAACTTTAGAAATTATGGCCCGGGGGATTAGTATTATCGGGTGAGGTACATGAGTGGTTTGGGATTTTTTAAAATTTATGACTCTATAGATGAACTTTAGAAATTATGGCTAAGGGGATTAGTCTTGTTGGGTGAAATACCATTGGGTCCCTTATATATAATTGTTAAATATCGAGAGAAATTCTCAAAAACTCTTCATTTTAAAAAGGGAACTTATGCCTCTTTTGATTTGTCCAATTAAATTATGCCAGCTTATGTTTATTTATAGAAAATAAGTTCAATTTATTCCGAATACGTACACCTATTTTGAAGGAGATCTTCTCGCCCCTAATTATATATATATATATATATATATATATATATATTCTAGCTAATTGTGTATCACCCCAGCCATTTGTAGTGAAGTTTTGCCCAGTTCCAACATAGAGGGTCCATTTTGAATCAATAAGTTGATGGATGGCTGCTGGCAGCGTCAGACAATTGCTCACAATTGTACCTGTATAAATTCACTTTTGATCACCGAACTGCATGATTGGGCCATGGTGAAGTGAAACCCACCTTACGATAATGAGGTGCATGCCTTTCCAAGGTGATCATTATGTAATCGTTGTCCATAGAGAAGTGAAGCTCGAGGCGGCCCACTACATCACCATGGTGAACTTAATCGTCCATATCTGATGGGGCAGCCCACCATGATATTTAGAAAGATATGGGCCCTTTAGAATGATGATGAGGAACTCAGTACATTTAATTCCTAACTGTAATAGATCCTATGATCCCATAGCCAAAACTGGCTTCAGAAAGAGCTTGCCTGAGCGAAGGGCTCACTAGAGACACAATCTAGATCACGATATATGGATTGCAAGCCTCCTCTCTACTTAAAAAATATGGCAAACTATTCTTGATCTGCAACATACTAATTAATGCTAATTTCATGCAACATAATGCGAAAAAGGTTTGTGAAATTGAATCCGGATTCCCTGACCGTCTACTACACGCTTTCCATGAATGAGATATGTAGAACATCACTGTGGGGGCACACTTATAGATGATTCATATGTTCAAAATGAATGTCCTCTCCTCCGGTGACGCCCTTAAATTTTAATTTGATAGGAGTTTGTCCACCATAAAATTGAGCACATCTAGTGATAATGTGATTAATGTATATAATTCTTCTAATCATATTATCATTCATGTGCTCAATCTAGAACAGTCAGTATTATCAGGAGGTGAGCTCCATGATAGAGTTCCACAAATCCCACCCATAAAATGCATATGGAGAGCGACAGAAATTTGGAGTCCTTGCAATGTTGCGTCATCGAAATGCATCTTGCTCATTTTGAGTCTACCACAACTGGTGACTCGCTAATTCAAATCCGTCAATAGTTTCCTTTAAAGAAAGAGGATATAAAGAAATAGAGAGAAGATGGTGGGATGCCCTCAGGGGCTGGAATAGTGATGGCTTTGATATCCTTAATTAAAAGAAAGGATTTTAGAGACTATATGTTTGCAGACTACATCTCCATAAATTTATTATTTTCAATTTCACTAAGAAATAATGAACAGTAATGAATGAACGAGTTCTTCAATACACACTTACCATCAATATAGAAAAAAGAAGAAACAAACAATGAATGAGATAAAATAGCACATTTAATCTAATTAAAACTCTAATTCAACCCTATTGAAAATATATCTTAATATACCTAAACTTAGTTTTAAGAAGGGATTTTGGCCGTACAATTGTCCTTAAATCTGACTTTTGAATGATAACTGTTAACTTTTGAAAAAAATTCTGAATTGGTTGATGAAAAATAAGATGGTTGAAAAATCACATTTTTGCTCTTATTTTGCGCGATATCATGTGTTTGTCAGATTTCAAGCATATACAACTTTCCATTTTAGTACGTTCTAAAAAATCCTTTTTTTCTATGCCTTCTCCTTTTTAGTTTGTGAAAACCTTAACCTGAACTCCTGTAATATTATTCTCCTCTCCTCCTCACTCATCATAAAAAGGTATGTATGCCCTAAACTCATAGCTTCGAGAAATAGGAAAGGGAGTTTAGCGTGGTATAAAAAAAAAATTTCTTTAGCTTTTTATGAGGGGCATGGTGGCAAGGTGAAAAGAAAGAATATGAAAAGATGGAAGAACATTTGCAGTAAAACTAAAATTTTCCAAATAAACTTAGGGCTCCTTTTGGGGTTTTAAGAGGAGGAATTTTTTTTTTTTTTTTTTTTTAAAGGAGGATTTTGTTTGATATATCGCACCCGATATCAAATTTCTTAAGGCCAAAATGGTAATTTCGCCAATCCTATTTGGAAGGAAACTATGCAGAAAATTTTTTAAAAGTCAACAGCTTTAAAGCAAAAGCATGATTTTTAAGGGCACTTGTCTACGTATGCAAAACCCCTTCAAAAAATAATCATAGCAAGGGGCTGGAAACAAAAGAGCTTCCTCTCATGGCTTCCTTCTTTTGTTGTGGCAGTCACCACCACCTTGACCTGGGAGGTTCGTACAATGGGAGTTCCCTGAAGGTGGCACCGGCGCTTGAAGAACGGCCGCATCTCTTTGCAGTAAAAACTCCCTTTCCAGAGGCCTCCATGCTTGGAGAGTTCCCACGTTCATGATCAGTAAGAGAAAGATGAGGACTGTTGTTTCTATTCTGGAGAGGCCCATCTTAACAAAAGAAGACATCGGTCCTTCTCCTCTTCTTCTTCTTCGTTTTCTTTTCTTTGATGAGGAGGAGAGTTAGAGAAAGATAGAAGCAGTGGTCTCTTAGATCTGGTTATAGAAAGTTGGGAATGCGAATAGGAGATGAAGAAACATAGGAGGATAGGATGCTTATAAGCAGGTAACGTGAAGGAGAAAGGGGTCGCTTGTTGATTCACAGAAGAAGAGAGGAAGAAGCCTCGCAGATGAGGGGGAGAGTATGAGTGGCTTCCTTGCAAGTGAATGGAAGAGGAAATGAAGGAGTGTAGCATTTGGGAGAGACACGGCAAAGGCTCTCCCGTATGTTATTTTTAAGGCTTGTGCTTTATGAAAAATAATCAGGTCGATTGCTGCACCTTCTACAGGGCCCACAAGGAGGAGGAGCGCCGTCATCTATAACTAGTGGAAGGTTGCGATGTGAACTCCACATGCACGTCGGTGGGTCTAGTTCGTAGAAAGAAAGCAGAGGATTTCTGCTGAGCGAAGACTTACACAGATGGCATGTTTTGACCAAAGTCATTACATGGCTCTCAAAGCCCTCTTTTTTCACACAAAACATGAACGGTAGGTTTGTTTCTATGGAATACATCAGAATTCGTTATGAAAAGAGTTATACCTATAAACGATTATTGAAAAGGTAAGGAGTAAACTATATAAGGCAGCCATGTAAATGAGACTTTGAAATTTCTGTATGGCTGTTAATGCCTCATCTTCTTTTAATTTAATTTTCTCTCTTGCATACAGTATATTGTAGAGGATTTTACGAGAAAAGGCCCGGCCCCTGAGATGTTCGGTGAACGAAAGAGGCCCTAATAAATATATGTGAATGGCCATGGTCCTATGGGCCAATTCTATACATATATATATATATATATATATATATTTATATATGCTCATTTTTTTTTTTCCTTTTTAGTATGGGATCCCAAGCATCAATTTGCACCATTTTCTTTCAACTTTCCATCACCTTTGGAAGCTTTGAAACATGTAGAGGTATCTTCTTATCTCCATCTTCTTCTTTGTGTTATGTAGGGCGATAAGAGAAATGGTTTTTGGTTTAAATTTGTCCACCCACCTCTTTATTGGAGTTAAAGTAATAATAAAACCAAGAAGGTAGAAGGTAAAAGATGGATTTTCAAAAGAAAAACTTGTCTAGACATCTAAAATGGCAAGTGAAAACGTGGATCTACAAATGGGGTTTCAAACCAACAGCACTTGAGAATCGATATTGATGCTCAGGCTAAAAGGAAAAAAATCAAGTGGTGGGAGGGCTTTTACTGTCCGTAAGAATCAATTGGAACTTCTTCCGTGCACCGGACATTTCAGGGATTTTTTTTTTCCAATAAAATCCTCTATTTTCATTTGATGGTCATTTTCTACTATTTAGATTTGATTTTTCATTTTTTACCAGTTATAGAAATACAAACAAGTAGAATTATGAGGAATTCAAATACATGAAACATATGGGGGCTTGGTACATAGATACTTGCATCCAAACCCAGACTTCAAAACTTATAAGCTAATAATCCATTTTTGAAATGCCTCTTTTTGAGTGTTCATACGTGGGGCCTACCTATAATTAATTCAAACCTTTTCATAAATACACTGGCTCCCCTAAATTAATGTTCCAAACATTATTTATAATTTGATTTTATCATAATTAAACAATCATAATTTATTGAATAAGAGCATAACAAGCATAGATTCATCCTTGTTTTAGGTCGGACTTGAGCCGGATATAGAACCATTGACAATGAATGCAGTTTAATGTGCATTTGAGTAAAAGTCGGTGTATAGCCACCTTTGACTAGAGAACTTGGAACAACGACCCAGAATTTTCTTCTCTTTATCGGTAGGTTCGTTTCGCGCCTGTCTCTCTCTTTTGGTGCCATATTCCAAACCCATGACAGTAACGTTATAAACCAAAGGTTTAAACCATATTCAAGCCGTAGTAGATATCAGCTCTTTAGAGGTAGTTTGTTTAGGTCACTTACATACAGGGGTGGACCCAGCTTATGATGACCTGTGGCCCCAGGTCAATCTTGAAATCCCTAGAAATTCAAATGGGGGCCTTGAACCATGCCCCATATATGTGTAAGGAGTCGCCCTACGTCTAAAAGGTCCAAGAGATCCTTCTTAATTTTCCCCCCAGAAATCATTCCTCAAATCAGGCCTTTTGCATAAGAGGAAGAAGGGCTCTCGGTCTAGGTCATGCATCGATCTACTACACAGATCAGATCAAAAAATAATATATCTCTAGGTTCACTAAATCTAAGGAGAAGAGTGCTAGTAACAGGGTGTCGTACTTTAGTTGAGAGGCTTGGATCATGTATAGATCTGGCATTAAGAACGCTTCCGCTCTCCAAGCAGCAAGGAGAGAGAGCTTGGTGGATTTTTTTCATTCTCTTGAACTCAATAGAAGATATTAAAAGAGAGAACAAGGGCGTGCTCTATTTCTTGGAATGGAAACAAGAAAGAGGCGTGTTTAGTCTATTCTACAAAAGAAATTGTGTCTTCTTATTTGTGAAGAGAAGTGGGAAAAGGTATTTTGATTTTTCTCTTTCACCTCCTGTGCTTGAAGAGGGAGAGAGGGTCTTAGTCTTGGTTTGTAGGTCACAAATAGAAAAATGAAGGGATTTATGAATGACTAGTTTAGAAAGTTATCTTAAAGTCTATGTTCTAAATTATTATGTCATTTTTCCCCCACTATAATGTAAGTTTGAATATCTAAAATTAATATTAATTAGAATCATTTTTTATCCATCTAATACTTTTTGGTACTTGTGATTAATATCCATATCTCTTCATTGCTCTATCTCCATTAACTGGTGTGCATCTAGTTGAGTTCTACATAAGTTGGGGTATTTTCTAAAGAAAAATGTCTCATACTATATATTACTACAAAGAACCAAATTTTTTTATTAAAAAACTAATCCATATAGAAAACTATCTAAAAACCCATTGAGTTCGTTCTAGGTATTAAAAATTTTTTATTTAAAAACTAGTTGCAGAAAGAAGGGGCATCAAGCTTTTTTCCATAAAGCATCCTTATGTTTTGTTTATGTGAGTTGAGATGACTTTTGATGAGAGAAATGCATCTTAGTTGATGCAGGTAAATAATTTGTGTCTATTTGAATGGAATATATTTTTTATTTTGCTAATGTTAGTGAGAAAAAAGCCTTAAAAAGCATACAAAAGTTTAGCTCCACCTAAATGAAAATCCTAGGTCCGCCACTGCTCACATACGTAAATAATTTTTCTGTGTAATGGCTACGTCATCATTACATTTGCTTGCACTTATTTATACGATCTGAGTCGTCTATATGACACACTTCCTCTAGAATAGAAGTCCCAAACTCCGTTGTAGGACCCACAAAATAATAATTTGGACTGTTCAGTATGAATCATATTTCATCCCATTCAGTGAGATTCCTCAAATTCCAATTCAGTCGAAGTGGGTCCCAACGTCATAGGGAGAACTTGATCGATAATGTATTTAGCACAATCTTATCCGGTACTCATCATATGCCTTAATCCGTAATCTGTCACGTGCTCATTTTGATAGTGGGACCCACTCCCATTGAAGTAAAATTTGAAGATCCGCCATCGGTGGAGATGACATTCATCTTGACCAGTCAAGATTATCATTATGTTGCCTATACGGAGGAGTTCTGGACATTTGTTACATGGAAAGTATGTAATAGACATTCCAGTCTCCAATTTACACATGGTGTGTAAATGAAGTGTAAAAATAGTGTGTAAATAATGTCATTTACACACCAAAACTTTACACCTGAATAGGTGTGAAAATCAATTTCATACCCTTCCAAAGGCTATTGTCTTCTAGACAATGATTGTGTTTTTTTTTTTTTCTTTTTTGCCTTGTCAACCACCTTTATTTTTTCTCATTCATATCGGCCTCGTTTTTATAATCCAAACAGTTCATTTTGTTTATTGAACTCATATCTTAAGATCTAAAATCCAATTATCTTATGTCTTCATCGGTTTTGTGAAAATTTTAAGATCTAATTTTTTGCATCCTTTGCGGGACCCCAATTCATGACCCAAATTGTTCAACGTTCTTGTATCCTTGTATTTATGGTAAATACCGGGACCTTCTGGTTGGATGTTTGGTGGGACTTGACTGGAAGAGGAAAGGATTAAGAGCTTATTGATGAATAAGCTCTTAATTCATGTATACAGCCACGAAACGTGTGTAGAGAGAGAGAGAGAGAGAGAGGAGATTTTCATTGTAAACTAATGGAAGAGGAAAGGATGAAGCCCTGCAGTTGACACAGAAATTCTCTGTGGTTTCGTTGTAACATCATGAAAGAAAGGATGTAGAAATGGGTCTTTTCTTTTCTTCTCATTTTTCTTATTACCTTGATGTGGGTTTTCAAGAGGACAAGAATTACGGTAAGATGAAAAGAAAAATTTTCTTATTTGATGACTGAATGGGACATGAATAACATTGGTGTGGTCTTCTACAGCCTGGAAACGCGTCTGGGTGACGGAAAGAGGCAGTGATTTTTCCTTGTAGATGAATGGATGAAGCTCTGCACTTTCGAAAGAGAGGATTAAGCCTTGCAGTTGACAGAGAGAGTCATAATGGTTTCCTTGGAAATTGATGGAAGACAGAGGCTGCAGCCCTGCATTTCAAGAGGGTCACAGTAGCTTCCTTGAAAGTGGATGGAAAATCATAAGATGAAGTCCTGCGCTACAGAGAAACAGAGGAGTCCGGGTCCCCTGGGGAGCCTCTCTGAATCCACAGTGGAACCCATTTATTGAGAATCTGAGCCACTTAAAATCAATGCCGGCACGGCCTGTTCATGGATGTCCTCAAATTTATTCCAAAATGAGTTTGCCACATGAGCATATCATTGATAATACATTGATAATATCATTAACATAATCATATGCATTATTAATCATATTCATTAATTGTGTCATCAATGATATACTTAAATTTACGATGGGACCAACTCATTTTGGAGTAAAATTTAAAGACATATTATAAACATGACAGATATTTATTTTGAGATGTTTGGATTTTCATTTAGGTAGAAGCCCGTGGGTTCACTCCCAAATACGGGATACTGGGTGCCAATCCATACTCATGATTTTCCAAGACTCTAGTTTTATGATTTTGGTATGTCAGCTAGTTGATCACTGAAGTCTGAACCATTTCTATCGGGCCCATAACAAGAAGGGACCTCTGCCTGGTGGAAGGATGCCCTCAAATTTATTCCAAAATGAGTTTGTCACATCATAATTGAGCACATCATTGATAATATGATTAATATAATCGTATGTATTATTAATCATATTTATTAATTGTGTCATCAATGATATACTTAATTTTACAATGGGACCAACTCATTTTGAAATTAAATTTAAAGACATCTTATAAACATTGCAGATACTTATTTTGAGTTGTTTGGATTTTCATTTAGGCAAGAGCCCGTGGGTTCACTCCTTCCAAACACAGGATATTGGGTGCCAATCCATACTCATGATTTTCCAAGACTCTAGTTTTATGATTTTGGTCTGTCAGCTAGTTGATCACTGAAGTCTGAACCATTTCTATTGGGCTCATAACAAGAAGGGACCTCTGCCTGGTGGAAGGATGCGATGGAAACTCAGCATATACACTGGACTGTCTGGTCCGGTTCACACAGAGCAGAGGATTTCAAGTCGGCCAAGAAATGGACAGGATCCGTCAAATCCATTATTTTAATAAGAAACATGTAGGCATATGTTTTTGCATAGAATATATATAGGAACTCATGGTAAAATGAGACCACACTTAGAGGTGAGGAGTGAAGGACATTAATATAGGATGTAGATGAGACTTTGAAATTCTTATGCACTGGGTTTTTGTGTTGTTTTGTTGTTGTTTTCCTTTATTTATCACCACTTATAGAAGTACAAAGTCTTAGAAGTCCTTGTAGTTTAACTACTTGAAACAAACATGCTTTTATTATGTAGTTGCATTCAAATTCAGATTTTAGCAATGACGGTTTTTTTTTTTTTTCACCCCAACATAGCGGGCTGGAACCTAAGAGCCCATGCAAGTGGGAAGAGGAAGCCCACAAACTGGAAATGATAACCTATATAAGTGGAAAGAGAAGCCCACAAAGCGAAGGGAAGCCAACACAGGTACGAAGAGTAGCATATCCAGGGATAGATCCTGGGTAGCCGAATGACATGTGGGATTGACAATCAACTGAGCAACTCCTTGTCAAACTTCAGCATAAAGTTAAAATTTACAAATATATATGTGCAATCTTAGTACTGCAAACACACTTTTGAAAATGCCTTTCAGCTTCATACATGAAGCTTACCTCTAATAATTCCAAACTTTCACAAACACACTGGCTCCCCATGAATTGATGTTCCAAGCATTATTTACTTTCAGATTTTATTATGATAGAATTGTACAGTGTTTTTACCAAAACTAAAAATTTGTCGAATAAGAGTATGACAAGCATAATAAAAGAAAGGAATATGGAGAAGAACGAAGAATTGCTTGATGGCTATCTGTCTTAATATCTCTTCTGCATCCGAAAATTTGGTCAGAAGGATATTCATATCTACTAATACTTGGTTGCTGCCTGAACCAAAGAGGAAGTCTGAAGGATCCGAATGAGTGGAGTTAGCCATTGAGGAGAAGTGATTTACTGCCAGGGACTGAATTTCTTTATGGACATCCACCCAGATTCCCTCAGATTGAATTCTGTCAATGTGGTTAACTGCCCCTCTGGATTTAGCTGAGGCATGAAAGAAGTTGTGTTTCCCTCTGGATTTAGCTGAGGCATGAAAGAAGTTGTGTTTCTATCTCCCTCCTTCAGCCATCTAATTCTTGATTTTTGGCGCCAGTGAGTCTCTTGAAATTAGAGGCAATTGTGACGGGAAGCCTTCGCCTCTGCAAGAGATTGGTGAAGAGAAGATGTTGGACCAGCATCAAGAAGCTCAAGTCTCCCGAACTTGCCTTTCTGCTCCTTGAACCTTGAGCCTGATGTAGCCAAAAACATTTTTGTTCCAGCCTTTGAGAACATGTTTCAAGGTTTTCAGGTTCTGAGCTAAGGCTTGTTGATAGTTACCTGCAATCTCTGGGTTCCAATTTTCAGCCACTAGATTGAGGAAGTCTGGGTGTTGGATCCACATTGCTTTGAACTTGAAAGGCACGATTGGAGATAGAGGCCGCCAGTTCTGAGTGAGAAACAGGGGACTGTGGCCTGAGGAGTATTTTGGTAAGTGAAAGAGCTGGGGGACAATGGAGTTAGAGAGCCAAAGGCGGTTGCAGAGGGCTCTGTCCAGCCTAGCTAAAACATAGCTAGTGCCCCTTCAGTTGTTGGACCAAGTAAATTTATTTCCGGTGAATCCCATGTCTTGCAGCCTGAGGAGAGAATCAGCTGCTGGAAGTCTGTGATGAGGAGGGAAGACCTCAGGCTGAGTCTCTCAGAAGCAGAGATGATGGAATTGAAATCGCCCAACACACACCAAGGAAAGATTGTGTTAGCCTGAGATGATAAATAGTGCCATAGATCCTTTCTCTAGACATAATTAGTGGAGGCGTAGATACACATGAGAAGACATTTGGTAGCATTTGAAGGGTTGAGAAAAGAAGTGGTCAAGAATTGGGGTAGAGAATTCGGTGAGGGATATACCGAGGTTGGTGTTTGTTTTGAAGCACCACCAAGTGGAGGCAATAGAAACAGGGTTATTTGAGAAGAAACCATCGTAACCCATAGAGGACAGCTTGGGGTGGGGGTGGTTGGTGGGTTTTTTTTTTTTGTTGTGGGGGTGGGGTGGGGGGTGGGGGGTGTGGGTTTGATGAATTGGTTCAAAGATGAAAATGACTTCAGGGTTGGGGGTTGGGGGGGTGTGGGGGGGGATGAATTGGTTCAAAGATGAAAATGACTTCAGGGGTTATGGAGGAGGCCAAGTGTTGGAGAGCTCTGATAGTTGGGGAGTTTGCAGCTACCCTACAATTCCAGAAGAGGGAGATGGCCATTGCAACCAAAACTCGACGCAAATATTTGTCGCAGAAAATTATAAAATCGTCACCCAATATATTCTACGACAAAATCAATTTTGTAGCTAGTCCGTCGCTTATTTGGCACTAGTGAATGTTTTTGCCAACGATCACAACTAATCGTCGCCAAATGAACTAAATTGCAACAAAGAAGAATGTCGGCAAAAATGATATTTTTTTGTCGCCAAATATCTAGAATTCATCGAAAAAAATGAATAAAAAATGGTGAAAAGGAATTTGGCGACAAAATAGAGTCGTTGCTGAATTATATCTTTTACCGACAAAAACTATATTGTCACTAAATAGTGTGTCAATTGCCATGAGTTATAATAGGCGACGAATGAGTTTTGTCGCGCATAGTTTCCAGACATTAGGCAACCCCTTAATTCATCGCCCAATATTTAACCTTGCTACAAATTCTCTTAGGCTTCAAATTATATACATTGGGGATAATATACAAAGATATATTTATTCTTATTAGGCGACAAATAAAATTTGTCGATAAAAATAATAGATTTACTTTATAAATTATTCCCTGCCACCTTAAAAACCTCCTTTGTTTTGAATATAATAAAACTGCTCATTCAAAAAAATTAAATGTACAATAAAATATTCTCATTCAACAAAAATAAAATATACAATAAAACATGCACATTCAACTCAGATAAAATGTACAATAAAAACTACCCATTCAACTCAAGTAAAATGAACAATAAAACCTGCTCATTCGACTAAAACAAAATATACAATAAAGTCTGCTTATTTAACAAATAAAAAATGTACAAAACTTACTCCTTCAACATATTAGAAAACACAGAACTATTAAATCCAACTCTCAAGTTTAGCCACGTTGTCGTTACTAATTCAAGTAAAAATGTAGCACCTAAAATAGTGTAAGTAATATATTCTTATGAAAAACAAAAGGATCTTCAAGCAATTGGCCTCTATTACATTGATCTCCAGTCCCAATCTGTGGTAAAAAAAAAAAATGTTTGGAATTAAACATGGGAATGAAAAGAAAAGTATGTTAGGATGAAACCGAATCATATATTATTTGGGATATTTGATGCATTGCCTTCACGATTTAGAATTTAACAGCCACAAGAGTTAGTATGGAGAGTATACAATTCAAGAAGGAATTTGGGATGGAACACTAGATGAGGAAAGCCCATTCTTTCTTACCTTTTGCATTCATAGCAGTAGTTCTCCTCTGTGGCCTCTCTAGAAATAATGTAAGTGCAGAAAGGAGGATTAATAGTAATAATCCCAGATGCAATGGGTCCATTTCAGCTGAGGTATCAAGGCTGGCCCGGCCTTAGAAACATAAATAGGCCTGTATCCAGTGCAACCCAAACATGGGCCATAATTTCAGGTCCAAGCCTGCCATTTAGTTCAGGCCTGGCCCAAATCAGGCGTCTTACACTAGCAATTCTTTCAACAAATTATCACTAAATTAACAAAGAAGAAAAGTTGTACAGATTTTTTTGGAGGGCTCCGGAAGACGGCACAGAAACTCTGAACGACTAATCAAACTAGCAATCCAAAGCCACTCTGCATAAAACCACACAGCCCAGCCAAGAGAAGGAGAAACAAGCAACACAAAATAAACAGCACCACTGCACAAGACACAACTTTAAAAAGAAGAGCGTCTTGAGAAAGAGATACCCTCATCCAAAGTATCTTCTCCACACAACCCATTAGTGTCCAACCCATTCATAGCCGTATTGTGGGCTAAGGAGGATCATTGGACTCTTCCAACCCTAACACTTGATTTAAAAGTGGATAATTTAAATCACTCAACACAGAAGGAGGATCTTCCAACAAAAACATGGAAAGGACAATCTCATATTAGTCATATACTTGGCCATCATACAACCATATACAACTAATTTGTAACATAACCAACGAGGGCAACTATTAAAGCATAAGAATATAGCAACTGGGTATGAGGGATCTAAAACACAAGATGTAAAGTTCATGGGAATTTTTTTTGGGCCTAGAAAAATTGGAGCTAACCATGACACTGAGCCCCCCGGAATTCTTCATGATGTGTTGCACTACCAAGCCCCTTCTGATGATTGAAGGTTGGATTCAAAGGTTGGAACATACAGGTTTCAAATCCTGGGCCTGAATGCAGACAGTCAAGAACACAAATACTGATGTCGTGCATGTACAAAGACCACAACACTACTCCTTAAATTGATAGTCCTTATTTATGATTGGAACAAGAACAAGAGGGGCCCTTTTCCTAGTGGCTAGCCCAAAGATCTCGCCCAAGTCCACATCATCAGAACTGATCCCATGTGGCAATGCCCAATCAAAATAAAACAAAACAAAGCAAGCACAGAGCAAGCACTGGCCACTTCGGAGCAAAGCAAAGCACACCGCAAGAACAGGAAAATCCCACACAGGGAAGCTGCAAGAACAGAGACTGCTGCCTTCGACTTCATTACTACAACCCAACTGCTCCAGCAGCTACAAGACCTCTGAATTGGAGCTGCCCACCCACAGAAGATCCCAGAAGCCCAAAGCAACAGAACAAACCATTCCCAACTGCCCAAAGAACATTTTTTTTCCACCAATCCTCATAAAATGGGATTTTTACTTAGAGAAAGGAAAAGCAAAAAAAGATGAAATGGCCTGTGATAAAAAAACATTCAAGGATGTGATGAGAAGAGACAAAAAAAAAAAAAAAAAAAAAAAAAAAAAAAAAAAAAGAATTCAGGGCAAGAAAAATAAGCGGTTCTCATTCAAGTATGTATTACTTATTTTCATTTATTTTTTACTTATTCGGTATTTCTCATTATAGTTTAAACTTAGAGGATGCATTTTAATTCAATCAGAGAAGAAACTAGAAATACCAACCAAGAAGTAAGCACTCCTCCCCATGTCATCATGTTTGATCACATCACTCTCGCCACCAACCGCATCATCTCCTCCATCTGTCGCTGCATGGCTACTTGATTATTCTTCATCTGCTCCATCTCTTGAAATCGAGCTGCATTTTCATTTTGCAATCTCTCCACCGTAGCCCGCAATGCCCCACATTCACCATCCTCTTGAGTCCGTCCTGGTGCTCCTAGTTGTAGACGTGGGCTTTGGCCCGTTTCCAAACCCTCTCAAGTATCCGGACCGACCACCAAGGACATTGATTGATATTTGTTCCTGAGTCAATTGGATCGCACCCTCCTGCGTACACTTCTCCCGCTCTCCCGCTCTGCTACAAGTTTTTCCTGCCATTTGAAATAAAACACTCAGAGCAATCCACACAGGTAATGTCCAAACCTTCAGCTGCCCAGATTGTTCATCAGGCAGATACAACAATCTGTAGAGATTCATCACAGCATCAAAGCATTGACCCATTTAACTTGGGTCAGCTTAGTGCTACTTCTGAAAGTAGAACTTAGATATATGGACTCGTCTTTATCGGGGCTTGGAATGGGACTCACACTTGCCAAAGAACAATACATGTTGGATTAAAACCTATAAAATTAATCGAAACAAGGTCATCACAATGCATCTCGAAAAAACAGAGCATCTACAAGTGGAAAATAGAAAATCCAAGACTTCAAAATTAATGATCCAAATAGAAAATCCCCTTGTGACCAGCATTTGTTCAGAAGGTTCAAATTAAACCAAACTTTTCAGGCTGATATTATCTCAAATCTGTGCAAATATTACATAGGGGCAAACTCATTACATTGATATTGACAGCAGCAAGATGATTCGGCTACAAGGATATGAAAAATCCCAAGACCAAAGTACAAAATGAAAATGAACTACAATAGAAACTAAAGTCTCCATCCAAGTGTACCAATCATACAGCAACTACTACTTTAAGTGACTCCAAAATTTTGAAAGGGGAAAAGAAAGATGTAATTCTATTTACCTGAAACTTGGTGCCCTGCTATCAGTCTGCTTGTAGATCTTATTTAGCTATATAACTATGTTAAAAACTGTAACAAATTGTGGCAAAGAATAAAATCAACTGTTACAGAGAACTGGCATCCAAATTACATAGGATATAATTTTTTTTCTATAAAGAAGAAGGAAGAACTAAGAAGACCCATAGGATAACCAAAGTCACCTGATCATCAGAAATCAAAGTTAATGAATGGACGAATATAAAATATAGTACTATAAAAATCTGCTGATCAGAGGGCTTGGATTAGTTAATGGAGAATATTTTAGTCACAACTAGGCCCATCAGATAGATGATTTTGACCAATAAAATACAAACCCTGATGTGCCTCATCACAGTATAATTGCAGTGCAATTTTGAATGAAGACATCACCTAGGATGATTGTAAACATTACTCTAGACCCCTTGACCAGATTGCCAATTGCAGATATAAAGCAAAAAAAATTCCAACTATGTTGGACATTCAGTTCTGATTGGTTCCTGTCAGTTTACAGATCTGAATATTGCTCATAATCACCTTTCGAATCCTCGCATCCAATGGTGCTTAATGTACACAAAATATCCTAGTCATTCTATGAACATGAACATGTGGCTCAAGCATGACATGCACAGTCATTAAAATGTATTAAAGGTAGTGAATATAGTGAGTGGTGTTATTTTTCCAAGATTCTTTCTTAACCCAATTTAAAATTACTTTAAGTATGTTCCCATGAACATGGGTTGTAAACCATAAGAGGAAACATGGAAAAAGGCATCATAAACCACGAGAGGTAGAACGATGAAAAAAAAAAAACCACCCCTTCCAATAGCCCTTTCAATCCCATGTGTATTTATGTGGAACTTCCTTTCCTATATAAAAATTGACATTTTATTAAAATGATCACGAATTATGTAATTTTAAGGACTTATCATTGTACTTACATGTATTTCTTGACATTTTTGGTCCATCCACTTCTTTTTCTTCTTATTGTAGCGCGACTCCTTATAAAACTCAACGATGTGGGGCTCCTCCCTTGTCTCGGGGTCTGCCTACTTGCATAAATTTCAATGTTAGTACATAATTAAGATTTCATGACAGGTGATAACAAATTCAGAACTACACAACCACAAATTTAATAAACTGTAAGTTAAAACACTTCACCAAGGCATGCATTGCAGCTTTGAAAGACTTGGAACCCATACAATGATTGTAAGGCAATCTCTATCCGCTCCCATACCTAAGCTTCATGAAAAATCAGATGTGTGTAAAAAAAGTGTCATTAGAAAGGAAACTTCCAACTGTGTACAAGCTGTTCAAAAATGGTGCCTTTGAATTTTACTTTATTTGATTTTTGAATAGTAACTTCTCATTCATTTAAGCTTTACAGCACAAAAGGGCTACAGTGAAAAGCTAAATGCCCAAAACCACAAAATGAAGTATTGAACAGGATCACTGAAGACAAAGTAACCAACAGCCTACTAAAGAAGACAGAAGCTCAACACTTCACCACACTACTCAGCAGAAAACCACTGATCACTGAACTGAGCACACAACACTGCACTACGTACCAAAACACCAGACTTCCTGCCCAGAGAGAGAGCACCCCATAGCAAAACACTTCGCCGCACTGCATGACAGCAAAAGAAAGCAAGAAGACACGATCTGATTCTGCACTCTGCACTTTGTAAAGCATCCACACCTCATGGGCTGAGGAGAATAGAGCCGGACTCATCTTTACTATAGAGTAAAGATGAAGAACAAGAAATGTACAACTCTTTTTTTTTTTTTATGTTGTTGCTTTTCTGATTTTTTTTTTTTTTTAAAACTAACCCAGCCCCATCGGTGACCCATTCCCATAGTAACCCATCCCTGCAGAAACCTTGCTCCATCCCACTCCCCAACAATCAACATCCCAGCCCCAAACCCAGCAGAGAGAACGTTAAAAAAAAAAAGAAAAAAAAGATCAGGAAAGTAGTAGAAGAAGAAGAGACAGAGCAAGGCTTTAAAATTTAAACCATTAACCATGCCATTGTTTAAAAGAATGTTGTTTGCTACTTTGTAGTGGACCCTATAATCCCTTGTAGAAGGGTGGTCGATTAACATATAAAAAGATAGGAAAAAAAATTCCAAATTCCATTTTTCAGCTTGAGAGGACTCAACTCATGCATTCACCCCACTATAAAACCCCAACCAACCTTGGGCCAAACAGAGATTCAATCCCAAGTGCAAATGCAAAAAGAGCTTGACTACAAGACCTGCCGATTGAGCAAGGAAAAGCTTGATTGCAAGACCCACCACCCATTGGGCAGGGATGAAAGTCGGACTGTGATCCGACAACATTGAGTGGAAGGGCTGGCACTCTACAGATATAAAGTTTTTTTTTTTCTTCTTTTTTTTAAGATAAGAATTATTCTAAAAGAATAACAAGCCATCCCGGTCTAAAATCCACAAATAGAACGGATCAACAAAACCCAACAACATAACCATTGTGTGAATGCCAAGCAATTGCATGAACCATTAACAAAAAAGAGCGTATAAAAAATGAGAAAGTTAAAAGAAAGTGCCAAGGAAACAATAACACCCACATAAATGACAAAACCAAAAAAATCATTTTCTTATCATAGCAGTCACACAACAGCACAATGGTTTCCATTTTTCAATATGAAATCATTTTTCGCAAATCTCTCATAATGCAGATTTGAACCCCCAAAAGGTAGATTATCATTCTAATCAATCCTACACAAGCAATGGGAACTAAGACTGCATAAAAATCAAGTCTTTAGGTTTCCATTTTCTACGGAAAAGAAAATCACAATAGAAGAAACGAAATGCCACAGAAAACTGGCATCCACAAAGATGCCCTAAGGACTTTCTCTTTCAATCTAAAAATCTCCATGGTTCCTTTTCATTTGAAAATCGAAAACAATTTCAGGTGTTGCAATATACGAGATTTCAACAGAGAATCAAATTGCAGCAGATGAATGAAAAGCCTCTTTTATGGGGTTTTGTTGATGAGAGACGGGAAGAAAGAGGAGATAAGTAGATGAGAAGAATAGAAGAAAGAAGAGAGAAAGCGTACCTTCTTCGGATTTTGAGATCTGAAGAAGAAGAAATCCTTTGCAAAAAAAAACTTCGTTGAGAGAAATGAAAGAGAAAGGGAACGTCGTTGAGAGAATTTCGTGAAAGAGAGAGAAAGGGAGGAGTTATGCATTCCATATTTGACCTACAATTCCATAAAAGGACCCAAATCATTTAGAATTTTGAAGATGAGAGGGAAGACCATCTGAGCTCCTAGTTTTGGGCCGGGAATTGGACGTGCCATGTTTGGCTTTGGCTTTAGTCTTCTTTTTTGAGAAAGGAGTAAAGTCTACTTCCAAGGAGATTCCTGAGGGCTGGGGCTTGGCAAGGGCCTAAGTTGAAGAATTTGAAGATTCCTTTCCTTTTGATGGTATGAGAAGAGGGGAGAAAACTGGAGAAAGGAGTGGCAGTCATTGGTTCTATGAAAGTGCAATTTTTCGGAATTGAGAAAGGGTTTGAGCGTGTCTACTATTGGTGCTGGGATTTTTTCCAGTATTTTGAACATAATATCTTGTGGTAAATCTTCTGGAATGGTGTTGGGACTAAGGTTCTGGCCAGGGGGAGAGGTGGAGGTTGAGGGACAGTGCTTAGTAGAATTGAGGTTAGATAGGGAGGGGACAAGGATCTGGTTGGTGGCTGGACCTGGTATCACAGTAGCTGGAATTGCAAGGTCTAGTATCACAGTAGTTTGGACTATTGTATTTGGTTGGACAACTAGGTCAGCTGGAGGGAAAATGGCTTCTATTCGAGAAAGGTCCGGGAGACTAGAAGGAAATACCATTGAGGTTAAGGATAATGGGTCTTGGGACAGGGATCTACAAGCAGCTTGACATGTCCTCCAACCCAATTAGGCATTAAACCGCATCTCGGGGGTGCGAAATTAAGGGACAATTAAAAATTTTCCCACGTTATTATGATGGTAGCCCTAAATTGCAAGGATCAAAGTCTGCTATGAGGTCAAGTAAGATTCCTCATTAACAACATTCGTCGCGTAAGCTCCAGCAATAACAAATATTAGATAATAGTAGCATAAATAATTTAAAGAGCAAAGCATAAGTTAAAGCCGACACAAAATATACAGAAGTATTACCCTAAAAAAAAAAAATACCTACAAAAAGAATTTAGAGCGTCCCCATTGTTTTGAAGTCCCACATCCCACATCGCCCATGTCCTGGGTTGGACAAGGCTTTATAGACTTGTTTGGGACTTCCATATATCAATTTAAGCTTTTGAGTTTGGTAAATGGTATCAGAGCGAACTTTGATCCTGACTTTCCTATGCAGTCCACGTGACAGGATGATGACTTAGATTATGTCGTCGGCACTCAACTCCCTATGCTCATCTGGCAGTTTCATTTAGACCGTTTCAATCTCAATACCTATGCATTAAGACTAGTATCATAAGACTACAGTACCTGATAGGTAAGAAAATGTAAATAGAAGGATAAATAGGCATCAAATAGAATAATTACAATGATATCAAATGGATAGAAAAGAAAGGTATATATGTAATAGTGTAATAAATAGATACAATTTCAGAATTAGATAATCAGGAGAATAAGCTAAGCATCAATATCCTAACAAATAAGAAAACCACATAAGCTAAATACACCACGAGATAGTATTGCCGCCCTCTACATACTTTGACCGAGTTGTGGTAGAGAATATGTGGGAGATAAAAGCCTAGCCAGCAATTGCACAGAATATACCGTCCAATACGGTAACAAGGAAATAAACATTAAATTTTTCTTCACGGTACCGAGTTATTATAACCATCAGCAAGATGATACATAAGTAACATAATAAATGTCCTTCCATAGAGATGCCCCAACTGTGTAAGACGTTAACAATTGAGTGGCACCTGCCTCAAAGAATGCGGTCAATAGCTATGTGACGGGTTGGACTTCTTTTGCGTAAACAAAATTCATCAAACGAACGAGGAACTACTATCAATCCATCAAATTTTATCAAAGTCTAGCAAAGTCAACATCCTGAGTAACCCTCTCAAAGCCTTATGGTCAAAGCCACCTAGCCTCAACACTAACAAGTCCCAATGGTGGTAACAAATGGCTAAACAAACCAAGCCATGAATTAATCTTCAATGCGGATGAGGCTCTAGATTGGAGATAGACCTAACTTTTGGAAATTTTACACAAAGTGGTTGCTTCAAACCAGCATTATCAGTTATCACGCATGGCACCCAAGACTTTTACCATTGCACCAGAGCAATGACCTTATAATCAATTACACTAGATAATCAATTAAGGGCGTGTTTGGCAATTAACTAGTTGAAATAAAGTAAAGTGAATCGAGACAATAAATGACAAGGGGTCATATCAAAAGTATACAAATTCAAAATTCCCTCCGAATTTTTCAAAAAAATTAAAAAAGACAACCTCCTTTATCTACTAAAAGACAAAAAAACTACACTTTTCTATACAAAAAGTAAAAAATATTCCATAACAAACAACTAAAAATGAAACACCATCATTACACCTTATATTTTGTTCTCTCATATAATTTGATGTTTCACGTCACCATACTTTAATTCACCGTACATCCAAACAAGCCCTAAAGAAATATTCAAGATAATCATTTACACACATGCAAGGCAATAAAGTCCTTGATTGCCTTTTACGTATGAAAGCCATCACTGGTCAATTCATTTGATAGTGGGGTTATGGGTGTCTCATCATAATACCATGGTGTTTTTGATAGTTTATGACATCACATTCATCAATACGATCACACCTCCGATGTGGTTTACACCCCATATAATTCTCGGACGATCCATGAGGATATATCAGTTCAAACATCCCTTTCTTTTGGTCTCCTAATTGGTCCTCAATAGACAACGCTCACGGTCAGCAAACTAATTAACCCACAAACCTAAGTTAAAGATCCATTGAGGAAGAAATTCTAGGTCTTCAATGTTCAGTCGTAACCTCTGTATGGTTAGCCGTTGGGTCCTCTACAGTTTGTCATAGCCCACTTACGGTTAGCTTTAAGTCTTAAAGTCTGAAATCCAACAATCTAATACTATAGCAAGACCCTGTCAGATTAGCCATGGCTATGTTCTATTACCAGCTACAGTTAGCCCCATGGCTAGCTTTAGTAAAAGTCATGTTCTTACTTAGGAACCGTGGGCCCGTTTGGTAATTTACTTTTAAAATAAAGTAGAGTGAAGTGAAATAAAATAAATAAATAAAATATAAGTAAGTTATGATGGTATTTTATTTTTAGTTGTTTGGGATGGAATATTTTTGACTTTTTGTATGGAGAAAATGGAGTTTTTTTGTCTATTAGAGGTCGTTTGTCTTTTACACATGGGATATGTAAATACAATTTACACATGTAAAAGATGAATATTCAAATTTTAAATATGTAATATTTACATATGTGTTTCTTTTTACAACGTTTGTCTAATAACACTATTCTCGCATCATTTACACATGTGATTCATTTTTTTATGTTTGTTTCAATGATATGTGTATATGTATTAAACGATTTTGTAAATGATACTTATTAATCATTAAATTATATTCTACCATAATGATATGAAAAGGAGACAAAAAATGTCTGGTTTATATCAAAATTTTCATTTGCATTTTAAATCCTTAAAAAAGAACATGTCTTTCAACATGAAATATACTTTTCAAAAATAGATATTTCTATCAATGATCACATTTAAAAAAATACATTCCAACATGTTTGTTTAAGAAATAAGAGTTAATAGTCTGATGGTTAAGAAAAATAGGATTATTATTAATATTTCTATTAATTAATATTTAGTTCAATATTAACTTAATTCATTATTCAATTTGCATAAAACTTTACCCATGCATCTCACCGGCTTTATGCCAATATTAATCAATTATAGAAAGTTCTTAAAATGAGTATTTTATTGCTAAGTTCAATTATATTAAAAGTAACACAAATTTATTGTGGTTAGATAAAATTGCATTTATATATTATTTTTTAATCATACCATAATGCTATATAATATACATTCTTCCTTTTCTCTTACATTCATTTATACATATTTAAATATTTTTAAAGTAATACAATATTGATATCAAGACATTGGAAGAAAATCTAAAAGGAGAAGAGAAGATAGAGAATCAAATTCTAAAAGAATAACCTACATGGTAGATAGATTTTAGAAAGATTTTTTTTTTTTTTTTTTTTTTTTTTTTTTTTTTTTTGTATAGCAAGGTAATAGAGAGAAATAGAGAAGTTACCTTCATAAAAGAGGATAAGATGAAGGGAGGATTTTCATTCATAGGTTTTATCGGTCTTTATACATCTTTTATTATTATTTTGTAAATGCGTTGGAAGGGGGTTTCGAACCCAAAACCTTTTTGATGGAAATGCCTCTTTTATTATTATTTTTCTAAATGCGTTAGAGGGGGGTTTCGAACCCAGAACCTCTTTGACGGAAACTACCCAAAACCAAACCGTCCGCTTCCAACGGGTATTCTTTAAAATCACATGTGCTTTTAGTATTCTCTTTTCCCACCTCAACAGGTGTTCAAATCTTGGTGTGAAAATGGGCTCATTTTCACACCATTTACACATCTGATTTATATACAAGATGCGTAAATTATTGTAGACAAACATTACTGATGCGTAAATATTACGCATATTCACCATTTACATATGTAAATGGGTGTAGACAAACGACTCCTTAGTGAGTAAATGTAGTTGCTTTTTGACTTTTTTTTTTGAAAAGATGGAGGAAATCTTGGTAAAAAGTGCTTTTGATGGGATGTTTAATTTGACTTTACTTCACTTGACTATATTAGTAAAATTATCAAACGGGCCCATGTAACCCATGATTGGTTTTATGGAGTCTTACATCTTGGATACTCGTCTCCATGGTTAACCGTAAGGCTTCGAAATGACTTTCAAATTTTGAATCTGTTCAGATTCAAGGGAATTTCTTCCCTTCTCACACATGGGTCTCAAAACCACCTTCTATTGGGCATACGCAGCCCCTAGCTGACACCCTACATACAACCCTTATTGAACCCATTGATAAAACTCCTCAATTCCATTACATGTACAACCACCATTCATAAATGAGCTTACAAAAGGTCAACTAACATGGAACTAAATGAGGGAATCAACTCCAATGTAATTGCATTTGTTCACTTGCTTTATCTTATGAGCACTTTGAAAAATGGGAACCCTAATTGGAAAGCCATCTTTTGTTTACAACTCACAAAAGCCAACCAACACCTCAAAACTTATAATATCGCAAAGAGAAAAGAAGTACCTAAGCATGCATGCAAAAACCCTACATAAATAGGGATTGTAGCTCAATGAATGGATAGAATAGAGCTTATACCCAACCCGAGGAAAGTGGTGAGAAGAGTTGAGGAAGGAAGATATGATTCTTGGAGGCTTGGAGGTCAACAATGGTGGCTTGAATCCATCAATGATAGCAAGGAAGTGGGAGGAGAAGAGGAGAGAAATAGCGAATAACAAGCGAAGATGAGAGATGAAGAAGTGAAAATGAGGAAGGAATCGATTCTCTCTTATGTAGGGAGGGTGGCGAGTGGGTCTATTGATATTCCAAAGAAGACCTTGGCCACTTAAAAGACTAAAAATGAAATCATGGAAAACGAATGGCTTCGAAGGGCTAAATCGACACACGTCCTCAATAGAAAAATGCGGGAAATAACGAAATCTATCCAATGCACCCAAAACCGGCGAATTCTAAATTTATAGAACCAAACACCCCCACTCTGACCAAAACACCCCCACTCCGACCACCACGACGACGACGACACCACCACCACCACCCCAATTCTAAATTTATTTTTTCACATTTTTTTTCCGGTATTATTTCTCGCCGGGAATATTTTTTTTAAAATATAATTTTTTATTTGATTTTTAATTTATTTTTCCTGTATATACATCAATTCATTACAACTTCCAACATGTATCACATGAATAAATTGAAATTGCTAATTCTATTATCTAAGGCCAAATCTACTACACACCCAACATCCATTTTCATTCCAAAATCATCAAAAAATGAAACAAGAAAATTCATTCAACTTCATATTAATATTCAAACATCCTTTCAATATTGAAAGCACTTTACCATTACCATTACAAAATTAAAACAAATGTTAACATTCTACTCTGCACCAACATTCAAATGCCAATGCAAATTTACATATTCATATATGATCATTTCATTGTTGCACCATTCCAACACCTGCACTATTGTTTTAAAAAACTTCATGCATCCTATTTTAACATATAGCAATCTATTACTCTGCATACTTGGCCTTCATGTTGGCTGCATCATAACTGCATTGACTCTTTCAATTAAATTTGTTTTTCAATTTTCATTCAATCTGCATAAAAAAAAAAAAAAAAAAAACAGCAAGATTAACATATGATTAAGAATATCATATGCACAACTTTTAGTGAAACTGTAGAATAAAGCATGACTCTTCTAGTATTAAAGTTCCATGTGCCCTTAAATAGGTATGAAAAGAGTTGATAAAATATAGAGGCTACCACTCTTTGCCATGCAGGAGGTGAAAATGACAGTGACAGAAGGGATGGGTTACATCTGGGAGTCCTTTATTTCTAGAGATAGTGATGGTGTTGATATCTCAGTTAACTGGACAAAGGGGTGCTGAAAGGTGGACTTTGGTTAGGTGGGGTCCATTTAGGAGTAGAAATTTGAATGGTTTGTCATATACCATGCATGTACACAGCAACACACTACACACACCAATACTAAATACATGTACACAGCTAATCAGGATATAACTTCAACTTTCAAACTAGAATGGCTTGTCATAAATCAATAGACACAAATGAAGGAGATTTGTGAAAGAACTATATACTGCTTAACATCTTCCCTTCAACTTTCAAACTCCGCATATAACTTCTAAGCATCATCTATTCAAAATCATAACAACAGCAATAGCAGTAGAATATTTAACTACATCAAGTAACTGACACTCTCTAACAACAATTCAAAAAGAAAAATAACAAATAACACAATACACAATTCTCAAGAGATCAATTTGAGAAAAAAATAACACAAATTTTAAACTCTAATGACAAACCCAACTCTGAAAATGACAGAGTTACAACATGGCCCAACTGGCCTGGTCCCAAATATATTACATCCTGTATATTTGATACTCTATTCATCTGAAGAAGGTGTTTGATGATCATGAGTTCTTGGTTCATAAGAAGTAAATCATGGTATTCATATCTTCACAAGAGTTCTATTCCTATCCACCAATAAATTAATTTCATTGTCATTCAGTCAGTGTTTCTGCACTTTATATGTAATTTGTGCCTGTAAGCATTTTTCCCTCAAGAAAACTAATGGAATGATTATTCAGGTCCTGATTGATAGTCAAAATTAGTACCAAAAGAAAATGTTGGAAAAGAATAGAAACAATAGTTGAAGATATAATTTAAAATGAGAAGAGAAATAGCAGTAGAATATGATGGTGAGAGTAACCTACCAGATGCAGACGAAGGAGTTCTTCAAAAAAAACAGAAAAGGAAGAGGAGGATCACCAAAGACAATCCCAATAAATCAATAAAATTCACTCTTAAGTTCATAACTCACCTTATACACAAATTTATAGAAACACACATCCTAAAAAAAAGTCCTACCCAACCGATTAAACAAAACCTTCATAAAGCTATGCTAATTGCTAACCAAAAACAGACTTCTAATTATATTTAAATATTAATCTCATTTATAGTTTTAGTTGCAGAAGACACTAAAAATAAGGACAACCATTCCATGCATGTAAGTCAGCCCCAAATCATGGTCCTTTGGATAGGCCTGGGTTAAAAAGATTCTCTTGCTCTTAAGTTTCTTAATCCTAGATCGAGTGAGAAGCGGGCCATGATAAAAGAAAATCAAACATGTGCTCTCCTCCATTCCCCTTCATGCCTCCCTTGTTATCCCTTTCCCATCCAGAACCTGCATGCAGATTGAAAAGATCATGAGGAATTTTCTATGGTCCTCTAGTGCTGAATATAAGAGAAAAAACTTGGTGAAATGGGATCAAGTTTGTGTTCCAAAAGCTGAGGGAGGGCTGGGCCTGCGCAGGGTGAAGGAGTTTAATGAGGCTTGTTTAATGAAGTTGGCTTGGTTAGCGGCAACCTCAACCTCTATCTGGGCTTCTTGGTTTAGGGACAGATACTTCAGGAACTCTCCTATTTGGTCTTCCGGAAACCCAAAGGGTGGGTCTTGTATTTGGAAAAAGATAAGATCCTTTGGAACAATCCTTCAGCAGGGAAGTCGTTGGACTCTGGAAAATGGCCACAATATCCTATTATGGCTAGATAATTGGATAGACCAAAATCCCATTGCCAATAGTTTTCCCCTCTTCCAATTCTCAGACAAAGACAGGGTGGTAGACCTGATTCAAAACAACTCTTGGTTCATACCATCTACCATCCAGGCCGAGGTGCAGTGCTTTCTTCATCAGCAAACAAGTCAAATTGTCCTCCCCACTCTCTCAACCCAGGACAATCTTACATGGAAAAGCTCCTCTTCTGGTTCTCTTTCTTTGAAACAAGCTTGGGAATCCTTAAGAACTAGAAAATCAGTAGTTCTGTGGCATGGGCTCGTCTGGAACAACCTAATGAATCCAAGACTTTCTTGCTTCAGTTGGCGTCTTCTCCTAAGGAAAACTCCTACCGATGAATGGGCAAGGTGTAAAGGGAGGCCTCTAGATGTTATTCTTGTCGCTGTAACTCTGAATCAGATCTGCACATCTTCTTCTCTTGTCCCATAGCTCAGCAACTGTGGTCCTGGATTCTCAGTCTTTTGGACTTCTCATTTGCTCTCACCCATTCGCCTTCTTTGGTTTGGTCTGCCCTCAGCAAGGATGCAGATGCTAAGGGAAAATATTCAGCTGCATCCATCTTCTTCCAACTCATATATATTCTCTGGTTCTTAAGGAATGAAGCTAAGCATCATAGTAAAAAGCCTTCCCTGGTGATAGCTCAAAAGATGTTCATTAATTTTTGTAGTGGCTTATCTTGCTGCTCTTCAGGTAAGCTTACTCACTCTCATCCAATTCTGAGGGCCTTGGGCTGTGTTGAGGTCCCCTCTTAGCTGGTTTGGCCTGCTTTGGTCCTCTGCCTGGATTATTGGCTGTGGCTGGAGTGATGGGTTGTAGTGTTTGTGGTTTCCTGTGCTCTGTTGTGGAGAGCAAGGCGGTTTTGAGCTTTGTATGCTCTGTTGTGGAGTTCTTCCCTTTCAGTGTTCAGCTGTATTTTGTGTTTGCTCAGTGCAGTGGAGTGTGGAGTTGGGTTTGAGGTGGTTTGGTGTTGTTTTGGGTGGAGCTTTGCAGTGTGCAGTGCCTCTCCATCTATGGTTCAGCTGTTCTGCTGGGATGTGCTTTGCTTGGGTGGTTTTCTCTCTTTGTTGTGTTAAGCTTGGTAGTGGGTGTGCAGGGATGTGCGGTGCGGTGCTTTGCTGTGCTTGCAGCTTCTTCCTTGTATCGTTGTGCTCTGTTCTGCTCTCTTTTGTGTGGCTTTCTCTTCAGCCCTTTGTCAGGTTTGGTTGGCTCTTTTTGTAAGCCTTCTCAGCTTGTTTTTCTTCTGTTTTTTGGGGGCTTTTGCCCATGTCTCCTTTCTTCTCTTAATTCAAATTTACCTTTCAGCAAAAAAGATAAAAGAAAATCACTGAATGAAAATACATGATATAAACAACTACCTGAGTCCATAGATGTGTTGCGATTAGGGGTGCCAATTTCTGACTGGATGGTTCAGGTTGACATTTCCAATCCAAATAATAAACCAGTCAGGCCCTAGTTGGTCCTTGCTACTCTACCTGTCAACCCTACCAACCCGACCAAATATACCCCCGCAGAAGACATTCTCCTATGGGATGTAGGAGTACAAAAAAATGGATAGTATACATCACAGGCTCGTCCACATGATTCTGATGATATCAATTTTCTCGATTATCAAGAAGAAATTGTCAACACAAGCAGGAAAGACGCAATCAAAGTCCCAACAGTGCTCAAATATAGTGGCAAAAGATGAATTCATTTTGATCGAGCCCAAAGACTTTGGATACACCTCAATCAAAGATTTCTCTAAGAGAAAGGGATGAAAAATCAAATTGGATGGTCACATGGATATGGATTGGAACTATAATTTCTTGAATTAAAAGAGGATTCAAAATAGGTCAGTGATAACATAAATGGGTTGGTCCAACAATCCATAACAGGCCTGATATGCTTAGCAGGTCCACATATATGGACAACCAGTCATATGGGGTCCACAGCCCCATAGCTTCAAATCTTCTAATAGCACTAAAAAAATCTCCTGCCCAAGGCATTCCTAGCAAGAGCCAAACTACTCTTTGGATTTGTACATAGTTTCTTTACTATATTTCTAATTGCAATAGGATTCTATTATTTAGTGAATTTAATTTTTATGAGATTAGATGGATGGTAGGGTATCAAATCCAAGGTTGAAGTGTTTTTCGAGACTTATATAAGCAATATACATAGGTCGTCCAGCCCTAGTCTTTGAATACTGTTCATATCATACTAATGAAGCTATAATTCGTGAATTTTTTTTTTTCCTCCCTTGGCTAAGTATCTCCCATTGGATTGAAGATCTTATTTAGTGGATATTGACATGAGCTAATATGCGACCTTTCTCCCTATTTGACCGCGGATTTACTTTTGATTGAAGATAACTGGGGTGGGTTCACAAATCAATTGAGTCACAATCAGACTTGGCTCCCCTGACTGAATCAATTTTCTACTGAGTTCCACTTATAAGTGCATATATCCACAGAGGAAGAAAGACTATTTCTATGTGCGTTCTAAGTCCTTAAGAGTGTGCAACCAATGCTCAATCCCTCACATCTAAATGAATAGTCTAGACCTTGGAACAGCATCCCAAGTTACCAATTTGAGCTAGCTCACCTCTTCACACAACCAATGACATACACCACCTCCCCAAAAAATAAAAAACATAAAAAAAATGTAATATTTCAATCTTTGCCATATAGCAAAAACATTGAATCTTTGGTTTTCTGCCCATCAGGTTAGATAGGAATCACGGAGCAAAAACAAAACAAGAAATAGCAAAAGTTCAGCATGCACAAGTATCATATTAGCCATATTTCATCAAAGTCTAGAAAGCTGCCGACAAGTAAGAACAGTATTCCATGCGAAATGAAAGCAATACTAGTCTTTTGAGCTTCCTGCTCTGGATTTGGGGCAAAAGGCAAAACACACTTTCAGATTCAAGATCATGGAAAAGGACACCAAAACAGAATGAATTATGAACCAAAAAGATTGCATGGACCACAGATCAGTTGATGATCTAGATGCACGCGTGGCAAGCTATCCAGTAGGAGAGTTACACAGTCCCAGGCCAAATTGGAGGAAGATGAAACAGAGAAAAAGAATAGAAAAAAAAAATTACTAATCTTTCAGAAATGATCTCAAGTGTATAACCACATGGGACCTTCCCATGTACATGTAGACAGTCACCTTGTGCTAGCCCATACAAGGCCCACCTTGCCTTATTTCAATCCATTCACACTGCACGCCCTACAATGAGAGAGAGGTACAACATTGTCTTGACCAATTTGCACAAAAAATGAACTTTAACTCAGACATTCAGGACCCTTATTTTGCATGAAATTAAATCCCTAGGTATTCTAAGAAATGCATTCCTAGAAGTGACTAAAATTGAAGAATCAAAGATGAAGATCCATAAATGGCTATAAAATAGTTCACCCCTTTAATGGAAAATGAATTAAGTGGAGATGGGAAATGAGTGCCGATACATCAATCACCCTAGTAATTCAAAACATAAGAAAGTTGAGGCCTAATTACTTTTGCCAATATGGAAATTAAAGTTGTGAGCTTGTGATGAATTGTCACTCACCTTTAGTTTGGTGGATGAAATGAAATCACTGTCAAACCCTTTCTTTGTCACTCCCTCTGTTTCGGGTCCAATGTGTAGGATGCACGGGGTTTCACAATGGATCCTTCTTCATTCCTCTGCAGATGCAATTGTGGCCTGATGCCCACATATTTTAAATCATCATGCGCTTTCCGGACACTTCTCTAAGTGAGCATTCTCCTTCCAAAAAAGTATGCAATCATTTTTGCAGAAGTCAATGTGCTCGTACCCCAAGCTGTAACTGTTGCGGATTATCATACCATAATTATCTCTTGTAATTATCTCTTGATTTGTGGTAAATAGATTGATAGAGATAATCCCTATAATTGACTGATTTACCATATTTATCTCCTAGACTTTAGGAACAGATTGTGTAAAGAGGCTATTAAAGCCGTGTATCACTGTATTGAATAGATATGAGAATTATAGTATCAAAATCTTCATGGTATCAAAGCATTGGTCGATCTACTACGAAAGCTTAGCCCCAATTCCTCTCTTGTAAACCGATTCCATTAATTGGTATCAAAGCATTGGTCGATCTACTACCAAAGCTTAGCCCCAATTCCTCTCCTGTAAACCGATTCCATTAACAATGGCCACCACCGACCCAATTGAATCCTCTACCAAATCCTCTTCATCCATCATACATGTCCAATCTGAAACCTCCGGCTTCATCGCTGGCATAACCCTCACCGAACTAAACTATGATGTCTGGTCCTAGATTATCGAAATGCATATCGCTGGTCGTGAAAAACTCGAATACATTACTAGTGAATCTCCCCAACCTGAAGAGAAGTATCCCTTGTATCCCAAATGGTATGCCGAAAACCAGAAAGTTAAAGGCTGGTTGCTCACATCAATGGCACCGGAAATAATGAAGCGATATCTTCGCCTACGTACGGCTCGTGAAATTTGGAGTGCCCTTGCCAAAGCATTCTATGATGGATCCGACGAAACCCAAATCTTCGCTCTTAATCAGCGTCCCTTTTCTCTCCGTCAATCTGGTCGTTCTTTTCTTACATACTATGGTGAACTAGTTGAAATCTTCCGGGAACTTGACTACCAAGACAAAGTGCACGTGAAGGATCCCGATGATATCCTTGCATATAGAAAATTTGTAGAGAAACTAAGGATCCATATATTCTTGAATGGACTTGATACTGACTTTGAATAGGTGCATGGTGAGATTCTTCGCATGGACCCGAGCTTGGATCTTGAACACACATATGCGTATGTTCGCCGTGAAGCCAATTGTCGAACTCTCTTGGCCGGTGATCCAACTAACCCTGATTCGGTGGCTATGTTAGCCCGTCGTCCCACACCTTCAACACGACGGCCTGGCTCTAGTACTGCACTGTCCGCTTCTACACCCGCAAACCGTAGCTATGAAATCAACAACAAATCTTCTGGGTCATCTGGACCACCTCGAACTTGTACTCATTGTGGTGGTACTGGCCACACCAAGTCTCAGTGCTATGACTTGATTGGCTACCAGGATAGATGGGACCCTGCCAAGACTTCAACTAGGCACAACTCAAAGTCTTCATCTACAACATCTGCTTCTGCTGCCATAACTAAACCATCTCCATCCGAGGCTATGGCCTTGCATATTTCCAGCCCACCAGGTAAGTCTCTCGACAATTCTGTCTCTATTGGGTCTTGTACTTGGATTATTGATTCTGGATCAACTGATCATATGTCCTTTGATATTGACTCTATTTCGACTTTAAACTCCTCTGACACACATGCCGTTTCTACAACCAATGGTACTTCAGCTTCTGTAATTGGTGAAGGTTCCCTTTCTCTTCCTAATAACCTCAATTTAGACTCTGTTCTTGTGGTTCCTTCCCTTAATTTTAATTTATTATCTGTCTCTCAAATTACCGCTGCCTTGAATTGTGTTGTAATATTTTGGCTTGATTCTTGTGTTTTCAAGGACATCAAGACACGGAGGACAATTGGTTGTGGTACTAGAAGAGGGAAGCTCTACTATCTTGATCTCGCACCGTTAAGCTCAAGTGCATTGGCCAAGTCTTTCTCAATTACTAGTCCAACGCCTCCATCATCCTTTGACATATGGTTGTTGCACAAGCGTTTTGGACATGCTTCATTTGGATATTTAAAGTATTTATTTTCCAAGTTATTTTCGAATACATCACCTTCATTGTTTAAATGTGAAGTTTGTGCTTTGGCAAAGAGTCATCGTGTTTCTTTTCCACTGAGTTTGAAGAAAAGTTCTTTGTCGTTTATGATTGCTCATTCGGATGTTTGGGGCCCTGCTAAGATTCCAACACTAAATGGTGCACGATGGTTTATCTCTTTCATTGATGATCAAGTCGCATGACCTGGGTGTGTTTAATGAAAACAAAGCAAGAGGTTTGCTCCCTCTTTAAACAGTTTCACTTAATGGTTGTTACACAATATAAAACTTCAATTCAAGTTCTTCGCATTGATAATGGCGGGGAATTTGTTAATCACGAGCTGAAACAATTCCTTCACCTCCATGGTATTGTCCATCAGACCACATGTCCCTATTCTCCCCAACAAAATGGCACCGCGGAAAGAAAAAACCGACAACTTCTTGAAATGGTCCGAGCCACATTATTTGAAGCCCATATGCCTCTTCATTTTTGGGGTGAATCCCTTATTGCCGCTGCTTACTTGATAAATCATCTTCCATCTCGAGCCTTAAATTTCCCAAAACCTCTCAAAATCTTAAACACCAGTCTATCCTCACCATCCACTCCCAACCTACCTCCAAAAGTGTTCGGTTGCACTGCTTTTGTGCATTTACCTGTCCTACTTGCCACAAATTTCAACCCCGAGCCCTTCGCTGCATCTTTATTAGCTATGGTCTCCATCAAAATGGATACCGATGCTACCACCCCCAACCCACAAGATAAACGTGACCATGGATGTTCAATTTCATGAACACCAAATGTATTTTCAGGAAGCCGCCATTGCCAGTCAGGGGGAGCTTAGTCGCGACTTACAGTTCTTTGATCCTCAAGTTGAAAACATCAACCATGAAAGCCATGAAGCCGTTGGGCCCGGCTCTGATGAACCTGCACCTTATGTTGTATCACCTCAACCGGATGAATATACACCTCATGCTGAACCCGCATCTTTTGTGCCCGAACCTGTTGGTGAATCGCTTGAGCTCCCATCGTGCAATTATGATAGCCGAGCTGTACCACCAGTACCACAACACCAATTGTTCCCACTTGATGGTTTTTCTCCTCCCGAGTCATCCTCTACACCCCAGGTAACTCACGAACCTCCACTCCGTACACTTCCTAATCGTACCACACGAGGTGTCCCTAGAGTTAGTTATGAACCTGTTCTAAAAATCCACCTCTAGGTACCCAATGAATAACTTTGTCTCTTACCATAGGTTATCAAAGGATTGTGAATCATTTATGAATCAAATATCTACTGTACATGCACCTACCAGTGTGCAGGAAGCATTGAAAGACCCTAGGTGGAAAGAAGTAATGAATGAGGAAATTAAATCCCTTCAAAAAAATGCAACATGGGAGGTTGACTTACCCGTTGGAAAGAATATGGTTGGATGTCGATGGGTTTTCACAATTAAATACAAGGCTGATGGGGACATTGAGAGGTTTAAAGCTCGACTTGTGGCTAAGGGATATAGCCAAACATACGGAGTAGATTACGCAGAAACGTTTGCACCCGTGGCCAAAATCAATACGGTCCCTATACTCTTATCTTTGGTCGTGAATCTTGACTGGCCACTACATCAGTTTGACGTAAACAATGCCTTCCTACAGAGAGTATGATCAACTGAGTCTGAATTGTCATCTTTGCTAAGTTTACAGGTAGTTGTCATGGGAGTGCTAACAGGCTTACTGTCCTCCATGTTGAATTTTTTTAACATCTCTTTCACATACTTGATCTAAGACATAAAAAATCCTTCTTTCATCTATTTCACCTGTAGTCCGAGAAAGAATGATTACTCTCCTATCATAGACATCTCAAACTTAGTTCTCATCCTCTTTAGTAAGTCCTTCATTGTTTATCTCGGTTGCCAGCAAAGATGATATCATCCACATATACCACTACAACTACTTGATTACCCTCTGTTGTCTTCACGTATAGGTTGTTGTCCACTACCCATTTCTTGTATCCAAGCTACTGTAGGTAAGAGTCCAGCCGAGAGTACCATGCCCTAGGTGCCTATTTTAAGTCATACAGAGCCTTTTTCAACTTACAGACCATGTTCAAATCATCACCAATCTGAAACCCATCCGGCAGCACAATGTACACCTCTTCAAGATTGCCATTTAAAAATGCAGACTTGACATCCATTTGATATATCTTGAAGTCTTTGCATATTGCCAAAGCAAGAAATATACGGATGGCTTCAAGTCTAGCCACTGGTGAAAAAGTCTCTTCAAAGTCGATTCCCTCAACTTGTGCAAAACCCTTGCAAACCAACCTTGCTTTGTTTCTCACCACCTTTCCTTCTTCATTTAACTTGTTTTGAAAGACCCACTTGGTACTAATTATGTTCTTATTTGCAGGTCTTGGTACTAGTTCCCATGTCTGGATTTTCTCAATTTAATCTAACTCCTCATTTATAGTCTTCACCCAGCTTTCATCTTTGCTTGCTTCAATGACATTCCTGGGTTCAATGCTGGATAAGAGAGAGTACATACTTGTTGTCATCCTTCTTGTTTGAATTCCTGCCTTTGCATCACCAAGAATGTTAGTTTCCTTAATGCCATGATATTCATGCCATCTGCTGTTTTCTCTCTTCTTATTTGAATGATCCTCAGATTCTCCTTCCTTTCCATCATCAGACTGTGCTACAGGTTCACTGTCTTCGTTGTCATCCTCATATACTGGAAGTTCCTGTTTACTATTTTCTGTCAGTTCAACCTGTTCATCAAACTTGACATTAATACTCTCAACTATTTTGTTTAGTCTTTTGTTATAGCATCTGTAGGCCCTACTTTTAGTTAAGTAACCCAGAAAGATGCCTTCATCTTCCTTTTCATCAAACTTTCCCACGTTCTGCTCAATTCTCTTGATGTAACATTTACTTCCAAAGACTTTGAAATGTTTGACAATTTCCTTCCTTCCAAACCATAGTTCATACGGAGTTTTCTCTTCATGAGGCCTAAGCATACACCTGTTCTGAATGTATATAGTAGTTTGAACTGCTTCTTTCCAATGCTTATCGTAGAGCTTGCTTTCGACTAACATGGTTCTTCCCATCTCCTGAACAGTTCTATTCTTTCTTTCACCACACCATTCTGTTGAGGTGTCCGAGCTGCTGAGTACTGTCTTCTAATGCTATGCTTCTGACAATACTCTTCAAATTCTTCAGAAGTGAATTCACCACCTTTGTCTGATCTTAAACATTTGATCCTCCTTCCAGTGTGATTCTGAACCTGTTTTCTGAAAACTTTGAACATGTCAAGAGCTTCATTTTTATGTTTCAGATACATTATCTATGTCATTCTTGAAAAGTCATCAATGCATAATATGAAGTATTTATCACCATTGATGCTTTAAGTCCTCATAGGACTACATAGATCAGTATGTACTAAATGTACTAACTCCAATGGCTTGCTGGTGTGATGTTCTTTTGACTTGAAAGAAGTTCTAGTAAGTTTTCCTTTTTGACATGCATCACAAACAACAGTTGAAGACTTTCCTATATGAGGAATATCCCTTACTGCCTTCTTGGAATGGATCTTTAATAGGTTATCAAAGCTTATATGTCCAAGTCTTCTATGCCATAATCTACTCTCATCAACTTGTCCAATAGTGCATGTTTCCTTGACAATTTCAAATAGTGTGTAGAGATTGTCGGATGTCCTTGAGCCAACTACTACAACTTCGCTATTGCTAGACTTCCTTATCTCAAATCCCAGCTTATTGAACACCACCTCATGTCCTTGATCACATATCTGACTCACACTCAGAAGATTTTTCTTCAACCCATTCACAAACAAAACTTCTTTGGAAGTTATCTTGCCATGATTCAGTTGAACTGCTCTTTTTCCAACTATATTGGCACCATCATTATTTCCAAATTTTACAGAGTCTCCATCATACTGTTCTCTATTCATGAACCTGTCTTTGTCTCCTGACATATGATTTGAGCAGCCACTGTCAAGTATCGAAGGTGTTGGCCCATTCTGTGCTTTGAGAGCTGTCTGAACAATCAAAGATTCATCTTTATTTTTCTGACTCTCTTTCCTTTTCCACACTTTCTTATACTTCCCTTGTTGTTCTTTTTCATAATGCACCTGTTGTGCCTTGTGAATATTTTGCTTTTGTTTCAAAGCATTAGCATGATAATAGTAATCCTGAAAAGTGTTCGTAGGATATTGGTATGCATACATACAGTCCTTGGCTATATGCCCAAAGTTGTGGCAATTGTAGCATTCTAAGGGGTTCATAATCAGGGCTTCAAATGGGTTCCTAGTAACATAATTTCTAGGCCTTTCATTAAATTTACAGGTAGCTATCTTGTGGCCAAAAGTATTACACTTAAAACAATGACCATTAAAGTAAGGAGTAGACCTGTAAAATGATTATTGCCTTTGTAAAGGTGCCATGAGTCTTTGCTGATGAGATTGCTGCACCATAAATGCTATATGTTTCTTTGGTTGTTGCACAAGTATAGATTGAGTAGGCTGATCAATTGCTTCCTGAATCTTCTCAACATGTGTCACGCCCTCGGACCGAAGTCCTGATAAATAAGTCCTTAATCCGGGGGACGGGCGGGACGGGCCAGAAAATTTCACCCGTACGTGCTAATTATTTTCCCACAGGATTCCGCGGTGAGGATTTCAGATGATCCATCACAACAAATTAATTAATTTCGCGACAAATAATAATATGCGGAAGCATGTAGCAAAATAAAAATCAAATGTAGCATAAAATAAATGCACAAGTTCAGTATCAAAAGAGGAATATATACATAGCATAACCCAATGTTAATGTTAGAGTTCTGAGGATTATAAAAGTATATTTAAGTTATACAATCCCAACATAAAGATAAAAGCCAACAAAGGCTGTAAACAAGTTCCCAAAATAAAAGTCACTCCCCAAAAGTTGTTATCGAAACTCCAAACCCAACATGACGTTTACATGACATCATTTGGCTGCCACTCGAGCTCCACCGGAGGTCCTACTGCCTCCTCCGCACACTCCGCCTCAAGGGCTACGGGTCTGATATCTGACACCAAACAAAAGAGTATCAGACACGACGGTCTGGCAGGTGAATAATACAAACAAGATATACAAGTTTTATAAATGCCCTATTTAAAATCATAAAATGTCATTGAAACAAACATATGTAAAGAATAAATCTAATAAACCATTTTTGTAATATTAAAAGAATTACATATTTAAAATAATTCAAATTAACTGACAAATAATCAAAACATTGGCAAATCACATTTAGCTATATTCTCATATTACAGAAGTAACAAGAACACACAGACAGAAACCGTTGCTATACAAAATGACCGGAACAGACAGACAAAAACCGTTGCCCCTACTCGTGGAACCAGAAAATAAAATTGTTGCCATGGTCGGAGCAAACAAACAGAATCCAAACTGCAGTTGGCAAATAATTTTCAAGATCCCAAGCCGGGTGATCAGCCCAACTAGGTGACCTAAGCTTAGTGATGCCTTTCCAAAATCTGAATCGAAATAAATCAAATCATAACAATACATTTCAAAATCAATAAGAAGAACTACTCTGAACAAATACAAACAGACAGAATTAAACAATTCATATAAGTAGTCTTACCGATAATTTCAAACGTAATAAATCAATCAATTCTGTTTCAAAACGATTTATAAGAAGATTTATAAATAAATTAGCTAATATGGAATGAGGTGATACATAGTGGTTGATTGATCTCCCAATTATTGTCTCATTACCCACTTAATGTCACAGCGTCGATTTATAAAACATAGTTTGTTGCCTCTGAAGATCTCCGATGTCTAAGACACAAAGTGCATAGTGAGGCTTATCTATATTCCTCATCTGATATCATAGGAGAACATGGTTTGAATGTCTTATTCGCTTCCATGAAGCCTTATAAAAACAATACTCTATAATTGGTTATCAACAGGGCACGGGAAAAGCACCCTGAACTGTGCCCAGGTTCGCTCGAGCGGATGAGGGTTCGCTCAAGCGGAATCTCCCAAAGCTTCCTTCGCTCGAGCCAACAAAGCGTTCGCTCGAGCGGATACATGCTCGCTCGAGCGAGCCATTCCAAAAACTTATTCGCTCAAGCTGACACATAGTTCGCTCGAACAGATGGGTTTCTACAATGTTTTTCAATAGGCAGTGGCCTGTTCGCTCAAGCGACCACCAGGTTCGCTTGAGCGAACAGCTCACTGGCTGTTTCGCCCAATGCAAAATTTCTGCTACTTTCTCATACATTTCCTCCTATCTTTCTTCTTCATTCCATTCCCCTAATTCTCACCTAACATATGCACTTCTCATGGCTAAAATCACACTCCATTCAACCACAAATATACCAATCCATTCCATTTACCAAATCAGACATAAACATAGCTTCTTAATTCATCAAAACACAAAACTTTGAGATACAAGAGCTAATAATTCAGGAGTTTTAATGAACAACAAAGCTCAGATTGCTGAAGCAACAACTTACAAGAAATAAAGCATCATCCATGACTTAACCAATTCAAAATCAAACCAACTAAATTTGTAAAGAAACCAACATTTAAATTGTATACATTTCTTGTCCAAATTTTTCACTTGCCTCAAGATCAAATGGTTGCTAAACACAATCCAAATACTCCTTTCTCATCTCAACTCCAAACCTACACCAAAAACCCCATGGAAAACCCACTAAAAATCACAAAATTTTAGAAAACAAAGGAGCTCTCATAGAGTTTCCTTGCATGCATAAAGGAAAACTTCTCAAGGGCTTAGAGAACTCATGGTTGCAGGAGGATAGCAATGGCTTACCTCTAGGTGGTTCAATCAAGAAGAAAAGCTTGAAGAAGATGATGTACCTAGCTGAAATTCCTTAAAAATAGTATGGTTAGAAAGCTTGGAGGTTGAAGATGAAGATGATGAAATTCATTTTTCAAGTTAGGCTCAATCCCATTGACATGCAATAAGAAAGAGAAGGTGAGAAGAGGAGAGGAGTCTTCTTCAGGTTTGTTGTAGGAAAATGTAGGGAATAAGAAAACTCAACGTCGGTTTTGGGTTTTAAGTTGAGGGAGTGGGCTCCATTGGCCCTAAAATCTTCACATGGCTGGATCTATCGTTTGTAGGTCCGGAATGAAATTAACGAAGAAGAGAAAAATGATCGTTGAAAAATCTAGTTTTCAAAAAGTATATTTTCCTCGTGATTTTCAAATTTCAAAATTTAAGCACAGATTTAGTGTAAAAAGACGAATTTGCCCCTTCTTCTCGAAAAATGCGACTTTTGGAGTTCGAATGCAAACAGAACAAACATGAAAGTTGCTGGGATCAAAATAACAAATTCAAAAGTATCGAAATCCATATTTAAAAAAAATCAAATAAATCAAATAAATAAAATTCCCACACTAATACGCGTCACACAGGCCACCCAGGGCTCGGTCAAACCAAACTCAATATGCTCAAAATTTCCCAAAGCTATTCAAAATTCTAATCTAACTAAAAACTCAAACTAATTGTCTTCTAATCCCGCTTAGAAAATAATCACAGTTAGAATAATAATAAAATATACTAAACTTGAGTCGGGGCCTGACAACATATGACCTATCTTGTTTGGTTGAAGACTCACCCTTCTCAAAACCCAAACCAAACTTTATATGTGAAGGTCGCTGATTTTTCAGAATTTCATTCAACTTGGTTGATCCTTCATATGCCTTCATCTTCTGATTAATCTTGTCAACTTGAGCATTCAAACCTGTAATTTCCTCTTAAATTCTACTGCACTCTTTTGTCTTTATGATAAATTGTGACTCAAGCTCTTTTTTAATTTTCCTCCCTTCTTCTATTTCAACCTTGATTGTCTCAACTATTTCTTCAGTTTCTATCAACTTCTTTGAAATCTTTTTGTTTCTCTTTCTTTCTATACTCAACTGCTCCAAAGCTGCTATAAGCTCCTCTTCCAAATTAGTCTCAATCTCCTCATTATCATATTTTTCCTCTTCCTTTTCATCCTCTAGGGCTGCCATAAACAGAACCTCATTTGATTCTTCAGAAT
The DNA here is from genome assembly GCA_003546025.1 of Camphora micrantha. Taxonomy (NCBI): domain Eukaryota; kingdom Viridiplantae; phylum Streptophyta; class Magnoliopsida; order Laurales; family Lauraceae; genus Camphora; species Camphora micrantha. The sequence goes on along the minus strand of QPKB01000006.1, from coordinate 43,911,035 downwards.
TCTCATTTGAACCATCTTCTGAAGAACTTTCTGTCCTTTTTGAAATATAACTCTTTGACTTTCCTTTCTTGACATATGACTTACGAGAATAATCCTTTTCTGATTTATAGGAGTCACTGTCATCTTCATCTGTGTTAGCAAGAGGGCACTTGGCTGCAAAATGACCAATACCTCCACAATTAAAGCATTTGAATGGGAGCTTTCCTTTAAATTTTCCTTTTCCCTTCCTTAGCTTCTGCACAAAATTAGCTGTCAATTCATCATCTGAGTCTTCTTCATCGGACTGTGCTACCTGTTTGTTCTTTTTGTGGGCTTTGAATGCTACTTCCTTTTCAGTGGGTTTGGTCTTGCCTATTCTCATCTCATATGTTGTAAAAATCCCTGCAGTTCATCCATATTAAAGACATTTAAGTCTTTGGCCTCCTCAATAGCTAATACTTTTGAGTCAAATCTGAGAGGAAGAGACCTCAAAATTTTCTTCACAAGTGCTGGTTCCTTAATTTCCTCACCAAGCCCTCTGATAGCATTAACAACTTCATTAACTCTAAGCATGTAAGCGTCAATGTTCTCATCCTCATTCATCTTAAGCATTTCAAACTGTGATCGGTAAGTCTGGAGCTTAGCCTCCTTGATCTTCTCATCTCCTTCATGTACACTTTTTAGTTTATCCCATATCTATTTCGCAGCTTTGCAGTTCATGACTTTGACAAGCCGTACAACAGAGCATTCCTCGCCTTTGAATAATTCTCTTACAATTTCTTCTCAGCCACATCAGTAGGCTATTCTTTTCCTTTGTAGCCTTTTCTTACACAGTCTTATATGTCATACCCCAATGCTGAAAGATAAGTCTGCATCCTGACTTTCCAAAAGGAGTAATTTGTCCCATCAAATAGTGGTGCCTTATTAAAAGAAAAACCTTCTCCTGAAGCCATGTGAGTTGTAACAAGATCACCCAAAGCAAATTATGTTTGTAAATGGGACTTGGCTCTGATAACAATTGTTGAACCCACACAAACACTGAGGGGGGGGGGGAGTGAATCACTGCCCGTCTTAAAAAAAAAAATTATATGCAAACAATCAGCCACACAATCACGACAAAGAAGTTTTTACGTGGTTCACCCGCAGGCTACGTCCACGGTGCACAAAGAGTGCACTTCCACTATTTTAACAACACCAACTGCTTGGAGCACCGATCCCTTACAACTTTGCCTGCACCAACAGACGGGAGCACCAACCCCTGCACTTAAGCACCCACTTGAGTGATTATAATGATATAAAGAATTTATGACACATGCATGTGCCTTACAATAAAACTCCAGCAACACACACAGGTGAAAGAAAAATAATAATCACCTAAATAATTTCATGGAGATCAGTTCTCAATTAAATCTGCCCTGCAACTCTTGTCAACCACAAACACTTATTGCGAGTCACAATCAATCACAGCCAAACCTTGCAATTTCAATCTCTGTCAAAAGCACACTCTGATTACCCACAAACAGATACCACAAACAGCTTTCTCTATTCACAGTTTTCACAATATAAGCCGCCAACAGACAAGCACCAACATAATATGAGGAAGACTACAATTAGGAACATAAATTCACATGAAGTAGAGAACAAGATGACCTTACCACAGATGAAGAACGGATCAGCATATACTGAAAAATACCTTCAGAAATCAGATCATAAAATTGGAACCAGTTCAACACATTAAAAAGTCACAACCCATCCACCATAAAAACCAGCCACCAGATCACGTCAGCAACAATGATGGCGAGTGGGACAGAGAGAGATGCAATCCACTAGAGATGGAAATCACATGAAGACGGCAATAGAGATTGAGAGATGCATTGGCCACAAGCGCTTCTTCCACCCAATCAAAGAATGCAAGAGAAGCCCTATACACCCACGTTTTTTTTTTTTTTTTTTTTTTTTTTTTTTGTGATGAATGAACAAGCCCTATACCCACACGTTTTTGTTTTCTTCTCTATTGAATGGAAAAAGTCCTATGCACACATGTCACCACCTTCTTATCTTAGACCTTAGATCCTAAAAAGTTGGATAGAGCTTCTATACAAATGTCATTTTCCATAAGTGCATACCCAACAATTGTAGGGCCCATTGATGAGCCTCTATGAAGACTTCTTCATTCCCATTAAATTGGGCCTTTGCACAACTGGGCTGCAAGTGGGCAAGACCTTTTTTTTTTTTTTTTTTTCTTTTATTCCCATTAGATTGGGCCTTTGCACAACTAGGCTGCAAGAGGGCTGACCCACTAAAATTGCCATGCTATGTTGACAATAATTTCAACTCCAACTCCAAACCAGAGTATGATCAACAGACCCACCATGGGACCCACCCACATTGGGTGAAAATCCTAAGGTAGGGCAGCCATGGTGGGACCCAATTAAGAAGAACAAAATTCATGAAGTGAAGATCCCATGGGGTGGGAAATTAAAGCGAGATGGACATGCATCCAAAAGGGATTACTTCTTGTTGCAGGTTGAAGACTAAATTCTGAAATTTAGAATTTAGATATTTTAGTTGATATGTGGGCCCAAGTGGAGAGAATTACAAGAGATAAGAAAAGAGTCCAAGCATCAAGGTTTTTTAGAATTTGTAAAGTTGCAAAGCAAAGCATTATCCAATGCCAACAAGAAGTGCACGTCCAACACAATGCCAAGCCAAGCACTCACACGTCCAAGTTGTCCCAAGTTGCGAAAAAATTTGAAATTTCGAATTTAAATCATTTTTGTCAAAGTGGGACCCTTTTGCTAGAGGAGCAAACAAATCAAGGAGACAAAGGTGGAGTCTAGTTTTTTTTAAAGAGTAGTTGTGCTAAACTCTTCAAAGAGGAAACATTATCGAAAGAAGTTGCAAAAGTTGGATAAATCCAAGATTTCCAAGATTTTAAAATTTTCAAATCTTAAATTCACCTAAGGATTGAGTTGGACGTCCAAACGGGGAGGCCCCAAAAATCTCTCATGTGAATCACTCTCCCCGTATTCTCTCTCTTTATCTCTCCCATTCCCCTCTCCCTCACGTCCATTTTTTCCCTTTTCTATTGTATCCCTCACGTGCATTCTCTTTCCATTCTTTCTCTCCACCTCTTACATATCTCATTCACATATTGTATGAGGCCAAAGGAAAACTTAATTCTAGCGTGTAGAAGAAGAAGGATGGAGGGGTAATTGTCTACTTGTAATCTAAGGAGAAAGAGTATAAGTTGATCTATTTTATTAATTGATTTTATGAGTGAGCAATTTTAATTCAAAATATGATTTTTAATTTATTAATCTATTTTCTCTATTTATGTCTTTTTGTTGCCTTATTTTTGAATGATATATTGTATGCTTAAAGACCGCTAAATACTGAAAATATTTGAAGGAGATTAGAGTCTTTTTGAAATTTCTCAAATATTAATAAATACTAAAATCACCCGTATTTTCAGTATTTATAAAACAACTGAACCCTGACCCTTAGATTGCAAGGCTCTCAATCAATTTTGAGTTTCAATTTAATTATTTCTGAATTTTTGACATCTCCAATTGGTTTTCTGATTATTTTTATGGTGGATGCAGTTTTTAGTATAGTTTTATTAGACTGGGTTTTTAGTTTAGGTTTTTTTTTAAATTCCGGTTGTAATTAATTTTATTCAGATCTGTAAGTAATTTTTAATTAAAGTAGGATTTGTGATTTTTATAGATTTTTGATGGATTAGCACTAGTTTTCCAATAGGACATGTACATTGCGATCATTGGCTCGATCGCTGTGTATCGACCCGGTTTCACTGGTTATTACTACATCGTGACGACCCTACACTTGGGGCATGATCAAAGCTTGAGGTTAAGTAGGGTTGTAAACAAGTTGGCTCTGGTTTGGGTCCATGGTGGACCCTGAACCGGAAAGGTTAAGGAGAATGTGGAACCGGATCTGGACTTGGAACCATTTCGGAACCGGTTTTTTAGCTCCGGAATCGGAACTAAAACTAGATCCATATTTTGGACGGGTCTGGATTTGGGTCCGGATCTAGGTAGAGAATAATATTGAAAAAACATGGTTTTTAGGAGAGGTTTTCGAAAATTGATGTAATATGTCGGGTCTCGGGTCCACGGGTCCGAGCCAAGGGGGAATTCGACCCGGACCCATTTACTTATCGAGGCCTAAATAAGGACCCAGACCCGATTTTGAACGGGTCGGAACCTTCGGGTAATCGGAGAATCGGGGAACCATTTACATCCTTAAGGTTAAGGTCATCACATGAAGTCTATTAATTAGTCTAACATTATTCCTGGGTGTTGGTTTAGAGAGTATAATGTACCTTTTATACCGTAGCACCAAAGGAGAATAAAAAATACATTAAATTCTTAAAACTACACCGAGTGGAATGATGGGTGACTATGGTTGCTTAGAATAGCTTGGCTAGTAAAAGTCCTTTTGACTCTCTTAATTTTATAATGCATGTGCATATTGAATTACTCTACCATGATTTCACGTGTCATGTAAATGTTCATATATACATACATATATATATATATATATATATAAAGGAGGATGTTCAAGTGCATCTATCCTCATCATAGGGTGAGAGACACTCCCCTTTTTGGAAAGTTTCAAGTACAAAAGCACTCTTGTACTTTTTGGGAAAATTCTCTTTTGTACTTGAAACTTTCCAAAAAGGGGAGTGTCCCTCACCCTATGGTGAGGGATAGATGCACTTGAATATTTCTCATATATATATATATATATATTACTCCTTTTATATTATTACCTGCATTATCATCTTAGTGTTAGTGTGTTTTAATTGAATCATAAATTGAGAAGTCTTGAGTAGATTTGTGAATGTGTATGAATTGAATTGTAGTATGAAATGATTAGTGTGGTCTACTCAAGTTCAGTTTGATATTGATTTGAATGAGTCGGTATTACTTAGCTTTGATCGGACGATTCCCTACGGGTTTGACTCTTGGTTTAAATTGTGAACGTCGCTGCGCAGTAGACAGTCTGGAGCGCCGAAACTCCATAACTCGGGTAGCCAGTTGAACCTTTGGCCGGGTCACTGGTAAAATCCCAAAACGTGTGCTCTCTTTGAAGGGATTTAGCTAATGTGGTTACCATTTAGTTTGTTAAGTTCCAATCATTATTGAATCTTTAAGCATGATTTAAATCTCATTGCATAATTACCTAGTATTACTTCACATGATCTCTTATATAAGCTTTTGTCATTAATTCTGAATTTGATACAGCATGTGTAATTGGATTATTGCCTATACTCAGCTGAATCGTTGTATTCACTAGTTATTCTTAGTGTTACAGACGCAGGTCCCAATCCCGGTCCTGAGGAGACCGAGGAGGTAGAGGAGGAGGCAATCGTGTTACCTCTAGGCTTAGAAGATTGGACGGCTGATAGAGCTGTCTAGCTTTTGTCTTCGGAGAGAGAGAGAGAGAGTCATATTTCCTCTTTGCTGATAGAATACTTTTGTTAAGTTGAACTAGATATTATTTATGGTATTGATGTATATAGATATTTTTGTATTATTGAGGTAGAATAAGTTTTAATTCTCTACTTCTTAATAGTAATGAATTCATCTTTTGTGTAATGAACTTGAAAATGGGACAGCTCATGATATAATACCTTGTATATTCTGTTTGATGCTTCCGCTATTAAATGTACAATGACAGGTGTCTGTGAGCATGTCACACATGTGAAAAGTGGATTTATCTCCTTCGTGACTCACACTTGACCCAAAATAGGTGTGATGAGCATGGGAGTACGCGTGTCACACCTCGAGAATTACACTTGGCCAGGTAATCTTGAGATCGGGATGTGACACCACATACAGATTGATATGGGTCGAACCATCGAACTAAACCTAAACCTAAACCTACCCAATCAAAAAATTTATCTCATTCAAATCCGACCCGCTCCATGATGGGTCATTTGAATGTGATATCAAACTCTCGATGGGATGGGGTCGGCTCTAATTTTAAAGGTTCTAAAATTTGAAAATATATAATGCATGACATGAACAAGTGTTGTAGAGATCAAACACACATTTTTCATCCTAATGCCTTATAAGCTGCTGCTCAACACTGGATAAGTTCGTGCATAACTTCACTAATAAATATTTACATTCTATACACAGGGCAAGGGTGAGGTAGACAAACAAAACCCCAAACCTGCCTTGAACCCAACTTGGCTATATAATAAATAAAAGTCCATATGTAGTTGTCCCAACTTTGAGAAAAACACTACCAAACCTATCCGTAATAAAAGTAGATATATGCAGGTTCCATTTAAACCCAATCCTTTGCATTCCTTGCCAACGTAGATGAACAAATCTAACAGAAATACTGCAAACGAATGCCTATTTCTTGCAGCATGATGATACAAATTAAATGAAACGGTTTTGCAATTATTATATGTCCCTTCAGATGCATCTCGCTCATTTTGAGTCTGGCAAAATAGGTGACTCACTAACTACTTAAGTCTGTCAAATCTTTTTTATTTACAATGATAAAAATAGAGAGAGAGAAAGAAAGATGGTGGGATGGCACCCCAATTGTGAGAACGCGGTTGCAAGTAAGATGGGACTGATGCCATTGAAAAAAATAAATAAATTGGGCACTCTTACATAAATTTATTATTTTCAATTTCAATAACAAATAAAGAACAGTACATAAGAGTAAATAAGAAACTTACTCTAATTCAACGGCCTATTGAAAATATCTAAATATATCTAAACTAGACCATGTTTGTTTGCATTAAAATATATAGAAATTGAATACATAAGGTGGTTGAAAATGAGAATCAAAGGTGAATTTCCAAAAACGAACATAATATAACAATTTTTTTGTAAAATAGAATCAAAAGAAGATATTTTATGCTAGTTAATTTTTGAAAATTCACCTTTAATTTTCATTTTTAACCACCCTATGTATTGAATTCCTATATATTCTAATGCAAAAAAATGGCCCCTAATTTTTAAGTATGGGTTTTTACGAATTAGTGCCTTCTTGAAAAAAAAGATTTCCAACCGTAAAAACAAGACATGAAAATGCCACCTTGTGCTTTGATTGCAATTCTTTACGGTCTTACCTTTAATTTGCGCTTTGATATCGTGGGTCATGCATGTACCACAGTAAAGAATTGCAACCAAAGCGCTTTGATGAGATTTTTAATGTATTTTGTTATTTGTAAGTGAAAATCAAATTTTAGAGGTATTAATCCATAAAAATTCCTATTCTCTACCCAGCCAAACCGGCTGAGACGGAAGTGAGAGCCCCCACACACAGGGAAGGCCGCCCACTCAAGTGAGACAGGTCCGACAGGTACGCACATCGGAAGAAAGCAACATAACTGGGAAGTAATTGCCGGAAAGACGACCCCTAATTCTACATCTTGTGTTTGTGGCCAGGGCATCAGCTAAGAGAGGAATCATGATCAAGCTAGGGAACGGGAAACGAAAGGGCGTCCTGATTGCATGCTTCAGCTTTTGTTATGGCACTGACCACCACCCGGACTAGGCATGTACGTACAATTGGAGTGTCCTAAAGGTGGCGAGGGCGCTTTGGGAAGTGAATTGAAGAACGAAGAGTCTCTTGGCAGTAACAACTCCCTTTCCAGAGGCCTCAATGATAGGAGAGATCCCACGTTCATGATCACGACGAGAACAATAACTGCTGCTTCTTTTCTGCGGATGGCCATCTTAACAAAAGAAGATGTGGTTCTTTCTCTTCTTCTTCTTTGATTTAGATTTTATAAAGGACGACAGCAAGAGGAAGATAGAAGTAATGGCTTCTTTGATTGTAGAGAGGAGTGATAATAGGAGAAGAAGGTACAGGACTTTATAGCCAATAGAGAGAGAGAGAGAGGAGGTAGTGATATTTCCTTTTAGATTAATGGAGTAGGAAAGGATGAAGCCCTGCAGTCGAGAGACAGAGTCGTTGTAGCTTCCCTACAAGTTAATGGAAGCAGAGGACGAAGACACGGTCTTTTGTTTCTTCTTCTTTTTTAGTTTGATGTGGGGTTTTGAAGTGTAATTAAGAGTTAGAGATGGTTTCTTATTTGATTATTGAAAGTTGGGAGAGAGAGAATAGGAGATGAAGAATACAGGTGGTCTTATACAGCCACGAAACGTGTGTGTAGAGAGAGAGAGAGGAGATTTTCATTGTAGACTAATGTAAGAGGAAAGGATGAAGCCCTGCAGTTGACAGAGAAATTCTCTGTGGTTTCCTCGAAACATAATGAAAGAAAGGATGTAGAAATGGGTCTCTTCTTTTCTTCTTATTTTTCTTATTTACTTTGATGGGGGTTTTCAAGAGGACAAGAATTACGGTAAGATGAAAAGAAAAATTTTCTTATTTGATGACTGAATGGGACATGAATAACATAGGTGTGGTCTTCTACAGCCTGGAAACGCGTCTGGGTGACGGAAAGAGGCAGTGATTTTTCCTTGTAGATGAATGGATGAAGCTCTGCACTTTCGAAAGAGAGGATTAAGCCTTGCAGTTGACAGTGAGAAAGTCATAGTGGTTTCCTTGGAAATTGATGGAAGACGGAGGATGCAGCCCTGCATTTCAAGAGGGTCACAGTAGCTTCCTTGAAAGTGGATGGAAAACGAGAAGATGAAGTCCTGCACTACAGAGAAACAGAGGAGTCCGGGTCCCCTGGGGAGCCTCTCTGAATCCACAGTGGAACCCATTTATTGAGAATCTGAGCCACTTAAAATCAGTGCCGGCGTTCATGGATGTCCTCAAATTTATTTCAAAATGAGTCTGTCCCGCCGTAATTGAGCGTATCATTAATAATATGATTAACATAATCTTATGCATTATTAATCATATTCATTAATTGTGTCATCAATTATATACTTAATTTTACAGTGGGACCAACTCATTTTCGAGTAAAATTTAAAGACGTCTTATAACATGACAGATATTTATTTTGAGTTGTTTGGATTTTCATTTTGAGGCAGGAGCCCGTGGGTTCACTCCTTTGAAACATGGGATACTGGGTGTCAATCCAGACTCATGATTTTCCAAGACTCTGGTTTTATGATTTTGGTCTGTCAGCTAGTTTATAACTGCAGCATTTCTATCGGGCCCATAACAAGAAGGGACCTCTGCCCGGTGGAAGGATGCGATGGAAACTCAGCATGTACATTGGACTGTCTGGTCTGGTTCACACAGAGCAGAGGATTTCAGCTCGGCCAAGAAATGGACGGGATCCGTCAAATCCATTCTTTAAATAAGAAACATGTAGGCATATTTGTTTGCATAGAATATGTATAGGAACTCATGGTAAAATGAGATCTCACTTAGAGGTGAGGAGTGAACGACATAATATGGTATGTAGATGAGACTTTGAAATTCTTATGCACTGGGGTTTAATTTGTGTTGTTTTGTTGTTGTTTTCTTTTATTTATCACCACATATAGAAGTACAGAGTCTTAGAAGTCCTTGGAGTTTAACTATTGAAACAAACATACTTTCATTATGCAGTTGCATTCAAATTCAGGTTTTAGAAATGATGGGTTTTTATGTTTTTTCACCCCAACATAGTGGGCTGGAACCTAAGAGCCCATGCAAGTGGGAAGAAGAAGCCCACAGACTGGAAAGGATAACTTATACAAGTGGAAAGAGAAGCCCACAAAGTGAAGGGAAGCCAACACAGGTGCGAAGAGTAGCATACCCGGGGTAGATCCTAGGTAGCTGAGTGACATGCGGGATTGATAATCAACTGAGCAACCCCTTGTCAAACTTCATCATAATGTTAAAATTTACAAATATATATGTGCATTCTGACTGCAAACACACTTTTGAAAATGCCTGTGAGTTTCATACATGAAGGTTACCTCTAATAATTCCAGATTTTCACAAACACACTGGCCCCCCATGAGCTGATGTTCCAAGCATTATTTACTTTTAGATTTTATTATGAAAGAATTGCACAGTGTTTTTGCAAAAAAAAATAAAAATTGTCGAATAAGAGTATGACAAGCATAATAAAAGAAAGGAATATGGAGAAGAGCGAAGAATTGCTTGATGGCTTTCTCTCTTAATATGAGAGAATCCTACATTAATCTGTATGTATAGATGATTGTTACAATGAATATTAACAGCTAATTAAATCCCACAATTGTAGCTAACATAGCTATACAATGAATATTGACTGTATATTGGAAACTAACAAATTCCAAAACTAAAGTTAACAAGAATAAAATCTAGGCTATAGGCAAGGAAGGAAATCTCCAGATGATTTGATTTGGTCAAATTGGTAATTATTATAATTGTCTCTAATACATAAAAGCATCAACTTTTTATTTTTTTTACCATTTAAATGTATCTGGGTCTGGTTTAATGGACGCATATCCTTGTTTTTTGCCGGAACAACAAATCCTTACATGGTTGTTTGGCTTTTACGTATGCAATGGGAAAATAAAAATGACAAGTAAATGCTATATATATATAGGGGGACATTCATGTGCATCTATCCCTCACCATAGGGTGAGGGCATTTTTCCTATTTGTACATGAAGATAAGGAAGTATACCTCATCCTATGTATTTGAAAATTCACTTTTGGACTTGAAAATTTTCATTTATGAAAGTGTCCCTCACCATAGGGTAAGGGACATATATATATATATATGGAGAATATTCATGTGCATCCATCCCTCACCATGCATCCATCCCTCATCATATGGAAAATATTCATTTACATGCCACACTCAAAAATAAGTTTTAACAAACTTGATGGTGCGTAACTATTACTCTTGGGAATTATTTACATACGGAGATGACTACAACATAAGACCTCCTAAGGTTGGTCCATATAGATCTCTTCTTCCGATTCACCATAAGTAAAGCATTTTTCAGAACTATTTAATGAATTTATAATTTATGAATAAAAGACTTGGTAACCGAGGTTCCAACACAAGATACTCTAGCTATAATTGCATAGGTATCAAAGAAATCTGTCCCTTCCTTCTATCTATATATTTTAGCAACCAATTCTTGTCTTAAATTAGGTTATATCTATTTTGTATAGTCTTTTAAAAATCTATTTGCAACCTATTGTTTTCGATCACGTGGTAAGTTAAATAATTTTCAGTTTTTGTTAGACTATGGAATTCATTTCATCTCCTATAGTCTACTTGCAAAATCCCAGTTCCTATGACTTGATTGCCACCTAATGCAATATACATAAGTGATGTTTTTTTTTTTTTTTTTAACTCCTGTTTTGTTCAATCCCCTTCTACGAAGAGATTATACAAATCAGAATTGAAGTTATAATTTCAATGTTTTCAAGGTCTTTTACTTATCACAAGTTAAATAGGTTCCTTTTATCCAACCAGTTCATTAGGGTCCATCAAACGTTCTACGTGTTCATCACTCCTTATAAATACGAATGAAATAAGATACCTCATTAAATTCTTTTCTCTTAATAAATTGCTTGTTTGTTTGTATGGAAGTACAAAATGAAATAAAATAGAGCATCAAACCCAGAACAGAAAAAAGTGGAGGTACTTGGTTATAGAAACATAAAATGACAAAAATGATATTTCTAAAAGCACAAGATGACAAAACGATGTTTTTAAAAAGCATTAAATAACAAAATGATACTCCTAAAAAAACATAAAATAATACAAAAGTTCTTTTACTCCCAACTTCTTTCACTTTCTTTTTTTCTTCTTCTTTTGACACTCCATTTTATTTCATTTATTTGTAGAGTGGAGTAAAATAAAATAAAATTAAATTAAATAAGGAAACAAAAAAATGGAGGGGAGTTAGTTGTAAAAACATAAAATGACAAAAATATACTTTAATTGAAAAAATGGCAAGAAACGCACTTTTAAAAAGTACAAAATGAAAAAAAAAGGTACTCTTGAAAGCAAAATAAAAACACAAAATGGCAAAAATGTACTTTTACTCCTAAGTTTCTCGAGCCTGCTTGTTTCTAAAGTGGAGTAAAATGGAATAAAATGGAGTATCTAACAAGGAGAAAAGGAAAGTAGGGGAGTTGGTTGTAACAGCATAAAATGAAAAAAAAATGTATTTTTAGAAGGCACAAAATGAAAAAAAAAATGTGATTTTACTTAATTTCAACTCCCTCTACTTTCTTTTCCTCTTGATTTGACATTTAATTTTATTTTATTTTACTCGACACTGCAATCAAACAGGCTATAGATGCAAAGGTACTATGGATGCAAAGGTACTATCAAAGAACCCAACATCCTAATTTCACATATATACTAATAACTTATATGCTTTACTAAAATGGTAAAAATTAAATAAAAAAATGTAAATTTTCAATAACGACTGTTAATTTTCAATAAACAAAAGGAAAATTAATTTGGGGGAGGGGATACCCACCCACCATATATACTACTTTCTATTCAATTTATCTAATGAGAGACTATATAAAAGAAGTCGAAACACATCAAATAGGCTATGTTTCATGAGATTTTCAACACTTTTCCGACAAATGCATGTTATTGAAAAACGAAAATTCAAGAAACTAAAATCTAAACATTAAATTTCATATTTTAAAAAGTTTCCAACGCTGTGCAATTACCGGAATTGTAAAATAAAATACTCCAAAACTTGGTGGAGTACTATGCGTTGTTATAAGCTTTCCGGTCGAGTACTTTAACCCATGTGTGAGGTCATACCATCTATTTTGACTCGGCTTCCCTCGAGGTTATGTACGAGTTCCTCACATTGATTCAAGCAAAGAAGTAAAGAACTTTATTATCATGGGAATGGCTCCTAGTCCAAGTGAAAATGAGTGACAGTTCTTACAAGGTTGTCTAGGGTTCGAATTCCAAATACGCCATCTTTTTTGGTGTATGCGAGCTTCCCTTCCCACTTGTCTGACGTTCTTTGTGTACTGGTGCATTTCCTACTTGAGGGGATTGTCTTCCAGTATATATGCTGACTCTTACTTTGATCCCAATCAGCTTCTCTAAGTACATCCGGTTGTAAAATGAGCTAAAAGGACATCTATCAAAAGTCTATATCTCCCCAACTTCTTTCTATACTCACCCACCCCAACCATCCAGCTCAACCATCACCGTCCCCTTTGACAGCACCACCAGAGGGGGAGAGGGATAGAGGGCGGTGGCCGAATAGAAGATGGTGAGCAGCGAGAGGGAGATCAAATAGGGAGGGCGGTAGGTGAAGGGCTACAACAGGGAGAGGGAGAGGGCAAAGGGAGGGGAGAGGGTGGCGGGAGGGAGAGTGGGGGAAGATGGGGAGTGAGTTAAGAAATTGAGAGTGGAGGGAGAGGGGTATTTTGGAAAAAATGGGGTGTGTAGATAAATTTTTTGAGAATTTTTACACTTACTTGGGGTGTGTAAAGAGAAGGAACCTGCTTAGAGAAGCTTACAATAAGTGTGAGAACACGTCCCACATCGCCTATGAGGCTGCCCAGAGACTGGGCTAAAAGGTGCGATGCTGGCCTTATGGATTGGACGCGTTTTGGTACCGGTGAGCCGGGCTCCATCAAGTAAAACCGTGCGGGCCGAGGCCCAAAGCGGACAATATCCGATTCATAGTTCTGGGCTGGGTCGTTACAAAATGGTATCAGAGTCGAGGGCGGCTCTCCTCTAAGTGGGTGGGATTGTGAGAACACGTCCCACATCGCCTATGAGGCTGCCCAGAGACTGGGCTAAAAGGTGCGATGCTGGCCTTATGGATTGGACGCGTTTTGGTACCGGTGAGCCGGGCTCCATCAAGTAAAACCGTGCGGGCCGAGGCCCAAAGCGGACAATATCCGATTCATAGTTCTGGGCTGGGTCGTTACAATAAGGCATTAGTAGCTCTCTTTTTTTATTTTAACCAACGGTGAATGGTGCTTAGATGAAGCTGATTCGGGCTTATGGCTATTCTCAGGAGGGTAGTGAGAAGGAATCGCCTTAGAGAAGTTGACGATGTGGCATTAGCAGCTCTCTTTTTAAATTTTAACCAACGTGAATGGTGCTTAGATGACTAGGCAGATTCGGGCTTATGACTATTCACGTGCTGGTAAGTGTATGTGGGGGTTTAACATGATCATTGCCTCATTGGCGAGCGAGTTACACAAAAATTACGATAGACAGCACCGTACAAACAAATGTCATCTGAATATTATTAAAAAGTTATATTCATTATTTTTCTTTAAAATATTTGATGATACAACAATAGTCAATACTGTACACATTCAACAAGTAAATAAACTGGCACAAAATGTCTAGCAAATGTATGCCCACACAGGAAGGAATAGCAAAAACAAAAGAGAAAAAGAATACAATAAATGAGAAACAGGTCCTGATCTTAATTTTAGTAAATTAATGGCCTGTGCTTGAGATTTAGATGTCCAACTTTCATCAAAATCCATGATGATCAGCACAATCAACAACCTCGCCGTTCATCCTTGGCCACACCAAAACTGATGGTGAGATGGGGGCCAATTAAAATGGATGCTGATAAGCAGCTAATTTCATGGATTGCATCTTCTTCAAGATCTACCCTGTTCAGATTTGCAACTGATTTTCAAGGTAGGAAAACGGCTCCGATATCTCCATTTCTCTCCAGACATGAAATCATTTGAGCAAAAAACATTCATATGAATCTCGAACCAAGAGTCAATATATCAGAACCGTTGAGGGTTTAATGGCGTCATGAATTATCGTGATTAAACACATGGCCCACATCATCTTGTTGGCGGGCATTTAGGACCTGGGTTCCCTGGAACATACGTGCACCCAGAATGCTCAGGAGGTGGGATAGAGCCCTTTTGTAGGGACACCAAAACAAGTCCTCCCTTTACCTGCCACACTTGCTCATCTCCGTGTAGAACTCTGATTGCCATGGCTGAATGAATGCTTATCATGCTTTGAAGAGTAAGAACTACAACAATAATCCTCAATATCTTGCTCATGAGCCCCATTTCTTGAGCCACAGTGATTACTCAGTGTTGGATTCTGTCATGAAGAGAGTATTTATAGATAAGCTCTAACCAAGTTCTGATTTTATATTCCATATGGTTTTGACTGTTGATTGTGGGGATTCTTGCGGGAGAGGAATAGAACTGGTCTTGAGGGGAAAAGGGCATGTTTGAATTTGAATTCCACGGCTTTCATAGTTCATTATCCTTTTTTTATTTAAAAGGACAACCTGCTCTGGCTAAACTCAAAACTCTTTGACCCGGACTAACTAAAAGTGAAGTTTGGGTTCAGACTTCAGATCAGTGTGAGGTCTGGATAGCACTGACACCTAAACATGGAGAGCTCAGGTACTGGTCTTGTTCAATAAGGAGCTGAGAATGGCTCCCTACCTAAGGGGTAAGGAGTGTCCGATCTCATGTAGCTGCCAGGATTTAAACTGATATGTCATCTTTTCTGTGCGTGCAGACTTCCTTTTTCACGTGTGAAGGCTTTCGCTCCTATAAGTGTAAGTTCTCTCGTGGGATTCAGCCTTTATGGCTGTTGTGCCAAAAGAAAAGAATTATATTGAGCTTCAGACCACCCAATTCGGTACGTTAACAATATGGGCCTTTTCTAAAATAAAATAAACATAAAGGCCTTTTCTCAAAAATAAAAACATAAAAGTCTTAATTTAACGTTACCAAGGGTAGTTTGGGCATGTTATGCTATTTGATTTTGCTTGGTATCTTCATGAGCATTTTGGTCAACGGAATGAACCTTCGTTGTAGGAGCGAGGTGTTTGGTTCACGCGCCGAGTTGCCGTGAAGGATAAGGTTTCTGTATGGCACGTGCGAAGGTGACCCGTTCGGAGGCTCACACGCTCGAGAGAAGATTCATTTCTTCAGGGCCATGGTTGGATTGCTCGCAATGTTGCAAGCATCAGAAATATTTTGACATTATGTTCATATCTTTTTTCTATATATTCTGAATGAATATATTATAATTATAAATTTGATTTAAGGGACTTTTATGAAAAAATAGTCCTAAATCCTGATTGTACGAATTTATTAAGGAAAAAAATTAAAACATCAAATTATAGTGTTGTACGAAATCAAAAGTCAATTTACCTCAAAACTATATCATTAGGGCTTCTTTCAAAATGTCCTTACAGTCTTCCCAGGATGATATCATTAGGAGCTAGTTAATCATTGCCCCCTTCTTCCCACCTAGAAAAATGAGACCCATCATTTTTTTCTCACCTTCTTTTCTCTTTTGCTTTCTACGACTCGAAACCAATCTTTCTTCCATTTTCCTTTCTCATTTTCTTTAAAAAAAAAAAAAAAAGCTATAGTTTCTTTGTACAAAACAAATACATTATCACTCTTGAGGTCATATTAAAATAGGAAAAGTACTATTTTCACCGTCAATTATAAAAAAAGATTTAAATCCATACTACTCTCACCAGGCCAGCGAACTTATTGATGTTTCTTAGCTAGTGACTTCTGAAGCGTGGATCCCTAACATAATGCAGTCAAGAAGAAAATAGTGGGTCCCTAACATGACCCAATGCAAGAGTGCAAAGAATAGGTCAATAGATGAATGGGCAAGTTTTTGCATTTTTCAAGGATCTCTCAAGATCAAGGAGGATCTAAAATCTAAAAATTTACAGTCTTACATTTTGGGCACTCTAAGCATAATAAACAGTTCAGATTTAACCTTAGATCCACCAAGAAACATAGAAAATATAGGGGCCCACAATTTGATTATGAGAAGTTTGAAGTTACCTCACCTCAATTATTATGATTTGGAATGAATATGAGAAAACCAACAAAATGCTGTTGTACAAATCAATACAATTTATTTGAATGTATCTACTTGAAGTGAAGTGAGAACTAGCTTTACCCGATGTTGTCATCACTGGAAGTTGCAGCCATTGAAGCAATCAAGACACAACACATCTTAATTTCCTATTTGAAACGTATATTGAGAAGATCCGATAGTTGGAAGCTCCATTTTAGATGATTCAGCCGTAAGACTGAATCTCAGATGATCCATATTCAGCCATTAAAAAAACAAAACATCTTAAGATTGTTGGTACATGTGGAACCAAAGATTTGTGAAAGAAAAGAGAACAAATGGATCCTTCAACGCCTTACAATTACGGGTGCCAATGGGAAGAGCCAGCTTGGGAATGATGCAGCCCAACCTGCATCAGACCACACTTGGATATATAATATAGGCATGTTTAATATTAGGGTCGGGCTTAGATTAAGTGATAGAAAGCCCAAAGGCTAGCCGGCACCGCCCAAATAAGGAATGCTTGTAATTTAGTGATTAGTTTGTCCAAAAACTACTATAAAGCCCAAAAAGGTAATAAAAGTCCAACCATGTCCAATATATTAACAGCCCTGCTACCTGTCCCGGGTTCTGGACCGAACCCGGGACAAATAGACTTTCTCATATATTAAACAGGTAGGCTCAGGCCTCACATTTACAGGCCATATCGGGCTTGAGATGGACAAGGGCATGTATTTCTAAAGTAGAGCGTGGCTTGAAAATGGCTTAGTCTAGTCCAACCCAACCCATGAACACCCTAATTACTATGTCGATAGAGGCAAAAGTAGTTGACGTTTTTCCATTTGTAGTTGGGTTGAAAACCAACTCTGAATCCAGCGGGACAACCAACATTTGGACAACAATTACTTTTGACAGCTAATAACCATCCACGACTAACTGTAAGTCCATAAAACTAAACCCGACCTAAAAGTAGTATTAATCTAATAATGGAATGGGTCAACCTTATCCAGAAACAATATGACTCAACCTAATAAGCGATTGGGTCAACGTTGGTCGGTCCAATAAGCTGCCAAAAAGAAATGCCTCCTCATCGTGGCCTAAGTTTTAAGCCCAAATCCACCAGTTAGCATGATTTAAAAAATGGACTCAGACTCAGATTGGGCCAAGTCCAATGCAGCTCGTCAAGTTTCATTGAAGGAATAGAAAGGTATTCGAAAACCTTATGGGTAACTGCGTATCTCCTTTGAAAGAGGCCACATCAAATGAGTTATCTTCGTCTCAACTTCAACCTCTTCTTAGGATGAAAAACAGTTGTTTGGCAACTGTACTAATAGAGTCGAGTAAAGTAAAGCCCCAATTATAAAAAATAAGTCACATTAAAAGCACTTTAATTCATAATTCTCGTCATCTTTTTCAAAAAGAAAAAAAATCAAGAAGCAACCTCCTTTCCCCACCAAAAGACTAAAAAAACTCCACTATTCTATAAAAAAATCTTTTTCAAAAGGATTCCATACCAAACAACTAAAAGTAAAATACTATCATAACCCACTTATATTTTATTCTTTCTTCAAAATAATATTTACTTCACTCCACTCTGTTTGTAAGCTTCCCAAATAGATAGTATGTGCCAACTCCAAGATGAGTCAGCTTGAACTCGTCCAATGGCCGAGAGAGGGGAGGTCCAGGAGGGGAAATTTCCCCTCCTCAATCTCCTATTTACATGGAACAAAGAAGAGAGATTTTAGGAGTTGCTATGGACATTTTAATTCTATGCCTTCTTGCCCCTCCTCACTTTGTATTTTCGTTTCAAAAGAGAGAAAATTTTAGCTAAACAGTAAGGGTATACTTGTCTTTTCTTTCATATAAAAAGTGTAAAAGGAACAAATTTATCATATCCCCTTTTATTGGAGGAAAATTTATTTATTTTTATTATCCATGCATTGTTAAAATAGGCATCCCACATCAGTCCTTGCAAATAGAATTTACGATACTCGTGAATGGGGGCCACTTGAGAAAAATGAAAATAGACCCAAAGGCGGATCCTCAGAGGCTGATCTCCTGAGTGGGGTCCATTTAAAAGAGTCTTTAACTTACAAAAGAAATCCCTTATTCTCTATGAAGATTTTGACTCAACATGATCTAAGCCCAATGTCAATTGATTTGGATTATTTATAATATATTATTTGAGTACTCTAAAAGAAATCATCCAAAGGTGGGTCACTTGAGTGAAGTTTGATGAGCTATACACTACATGGGGAGGCTGTTTTTCAATCATTTATATGTTTCATATAATTAGGCCCACTATTGTGGAACTCTTTTGTGATTCATTAATGATTTATCTTCTTTGTTTATTGTCTCTAATAAGTAGATGTTATTGGGGCCATGAAATCATTATCGGGCCCAAAAAAAGTTGCTCCTTTCTCTATATATAAGAAAGTTCACTCCAATATGATGTAGGCCTAGCAGTTTAGTTTCTTCGCTGTTGTTCTCTGTGTCTTGTTTCTCTTCTATTTTGGGGTGCTTTTTTGCTCTTGCTTTCTCTTTTGTATTGGGGGCTAACATCCTTTCCTTTTCTCTCCTTCTGTAATATAAATTTACCATTTAGCAAAAAAAAAAATAAAAAAAAAAAAATATATATATATATATATAGTGTAGGCCTACAATTAGTCGATCTCTACAAAGTATTTGTATTTTTATAATATTAATTTTATCTAAGCATTCTACCAAAAAAATAACATTTATTTTAGTGTCTTAAAAGCCATCATTCTTTGTGCGTGTAGGGAAGGACTATTTATTTAATGGTTTAAGTTTTTCATAAATGAGTTTACAAGGATTATTGGATGATCGTCTGTCTCTCTACAAGAAAATCCTGGCTCCACCATTGAACTCTGCTAATTTTTTAAAGAGTCTAAATCTACTAAACTGCCATGTATATTTAACAGATTTCTAATAAATGTCTATTTTTTCCTCAATTTATCTAATGTGGGATTTTATATAAAAGAAGTGTATCCACGTAATAAATGAATTCTCAAAATGGCTACATTTTATGGGATTTTCAATACTTTTTTTACACGAGAAATGCATTATTATAAAAAAAAAAAAGATATTTCAAGAAACCAAAATTCAAACAATAATGAAATATTTCATATTTCTGCGTACCCTACAATTATCGCAACTGTAAAATACAACAACCTTCATAGGTGCACTGCTGCCATGTCTTGTTAAAAACTATCCGGTCCATTTCTTTGACCCACGTGTCAGGTCAAACCATGGATTTGACTCGGTTTTCCTCGAGGTACACGGGTGTCAAGTGGCATTGATCCGGAAGCTCTGCATGCTGGTGTCGGTGGAGGTGGATCTGAGAAAACAGAGAAAAACCTAATGCTTCAAGTTATCGCTTTCCTTAAGAAGTTTTCCACCACTCCTTTGGTGAGACCAAGTCAGTAATGGGTTAACTGGCGGGCTGCCTCCAAAATACATAAAAGTCCAACTAAAGCAGTTGTCGATTTGCGTTTGTTGGCCCTAAGATCGACCCTGAACTAATCAGCCCTTTAAGGACCCAACAGCTGAACCAAATGACCCATTCTTTCTCTTTAAAGCCAGCTAAAGTTGTCGTTGATCTGCGTTTGCCAACCCTAAGATCAACCATAAACTCATCAGTCCTTTAATGACCTAGCAGCGGAGTCATATGACCCGTAGTGCCCGAAACCACCTCTCAGCCCTCTCGATCCCGCTCTAAAAACGCGGATTGGTGCTTTCGGAGCGGATTCATCATCGGAGCGCGGTTCGACCGAATATGGAGCGAACCGTACAGAATTTTAATTTTTTGTGCATTTTCTTTTTCTGTAAGCTTGATATTTATCTTTTGAATGAAGAAACTTCTTTTGACTTCTTAATTATTGTCTATTTTATATGATCAAATTGCAAAGTTAATTCTTTTCTCTCTTTTTTATGCTTGAATATATTGATAAGATATATTTGTGCCCATTAGTTAATTGTTTATAAAGCCACAAGCACTATATTGTATAAGCGCTCCGGAGGAGCTCCGGATATATAATTATTTTAAAAATTAGCATTCCAGCACTCCTGCTCCTGCTCAGTGCTCTGGATACTTAAATATGACCCATTCTTTCTCTTTAAAGCTAAGAAATAGTTGCAAGTTCTTTTGGAAAAAAAATACTCCAATCGCTTATTTCCATGAGCCATACTCATGCCTCTTAACTCATGCCTTTAAATCATGTCTCTTAAATCATGCCCTCTTAACATTTCACATACCTGAAAACCATTCAAGCACACCTCTTACTCTTGAGAACAGTCTTTTACATATTGTACATATCTGAAGTGCCTTACCATACATAAAACGCTCTATTAGTTTTACCGCGTGGCCACTCATTCCCACCACGAAAAGAACCCTGCGTTATGGCTCTTCATCTTTCTATCATCGCATCAATTTCTTTCGATTTTCTTAATCCCCACAAATTCTTCTTCTACCAAGGATTCTGCATGATATGACCAACTTTCATCAGCATCATGTGAACTTGATCTATCATGGCATGGTAATGGCCTGTCACTCTCTAAAATGTCAAGGAGCTTAGCTTTTATTTCCTGCAACCGAGTGGCAGTTTGATGGTTGGGGCGGGGCGGACCCCTGATATGCATTTGGGTAAGCTTCAAAGATTCCGACTGAATTAACATTAAAACACTTACCCAAGCCATGCGCTTTTATTAATTATTATTTATTTTAAATATTAGTTTTAATTTATAAATCAATATATGTGGGACTTAACAGTGCATCACACAAGGCTTTCTCATTTTTACTGAATACTAATTGAATGATCTCTGTCCTTTTTTTATGGATTAATAATTAATTTGAATATTAACATTACTTAACTATTTCATTTGGATGATATTTAACGCTGCATCGCAGGGCTTTCATGCTAGTGGTATTGATTTTCAAACAAACATAATGCATGATAGATGAGACCTGCATAATGATGATTCAAATAAACTAGCATTAAATCCCGTACTATGCACGGGTTAAATCTTTGCTAATCCATTGAACGCTGTTATTAATTATTATTTATTTTAGATATTAGTTTTAATTTATAAATCAATATATGTGAGACTTAACTGTACATCACACAAGGCTTTCTCATTTTTACTGCATATTAATTGAATGGCCTTTGTCCTTTTTTTTACGGATTGATGATTAATTTAAATATTAACATTACTTAACTATTTCAATTGGATGATATTTAACCCTCTAGTGGTATTGATTTTGAAACAAACATAATGCATGATAGATGAGACCCACATAATGATGATTCAAATAAAGTAGCATTAAATCCCGTGCTATGCATGGGTTAAATCTTTGCAAATCCATTGAAAATTCAAAATAGAACTCTGTAACAATAATTTCTCAACTTTGAAGAAAAATTTGAATCTCACATACCTATTTAGTTGCTTTTATACTTGCTGGAATCAGAGATCATAAGTAGGGCCAAATATTTGAGATTCAGAGAGGGCACTGAAGAGTAGAAAGGGAGAGAGAAATACGAGAGAGAGGAAGAGGAGGTTAAGAAAGGAGAGAGACATAAATAGAAAGTTAGATGGAGAGAAAGGAGAGACACATCCGTTCAATGAGTACTCATTTCAAGATGAGGTAGTTTTTTTTTTTTAATTCAAAATTGAGATGTATTAATTGGGTCCCACTTTCATTTGCTGATGTGGCTAATTGTGGATAGATTTAGACTAAAAAAAATAAAAAATGTGTCTCAACTGCACCAACTGTTTTGCACCTTTCAAGAGAAAGAATTGTTTCTCCTTGTTTCAATTTATAGAAACTAAACAGTCACTGTGAAGGGACATTTCTATGAAGGGATGTGATTCTTAATTTGAGATGTGCCTCTTAATTTAAAAGGGGTTTTGGAGAAAACCATTGCGAAAGGGTACTATGTCTATTAGGACATAACTACATCGTAGTTAATAAAACCATAACCATCTTCTTGGTCATCTGGTCCAACCTCACCCATAATCATAATTGGCTCAACCCAATTAACTACATATAAATAAATGAAAGTTTTCAAATATGAATTTGGTTCTCAAAGGGTTATTTTTCAAGGGATCTCAATACTTTTTCTAAATGAAAATTGCATGAATGTGAGAATTTCCTTCTAAGAAAATAAAATCAAAACCTTGGATTTCTTATTTTTACAATTTTCCAACACTTCACACAAATAAGAGCTCCACCCATGTGTATATGTCTCCTCCTCTCTACATTGCTTCACCATCGAAACTCATCTCAGTTTCCCTACAGAAATAAAACACCAATGGAGACCACACGAGAAAATCTTTCTATTCTCCTCTTCAAATTTATTTATTTTTTTGGCTGTTTGGCTTAGTGGCCAAGTTGGAGGGGTAAAGCCTCCCACCAGGGATCGATCCCTGGTGGGTGGGATGGGAGCGGGAGCCGTTACCATTAGGCAAATCCCTTATTACCTCCTCCTCAATTCTTTTACATCAAAAAGAAGAATCTCATACAGAAAACATCCATCATTTTCATCTTCTTCCTCCCAAGTTTCCAAAGTCTAATTGCTGCAAGGCCTTTGAATGGTGAGCTGAATGATTGTATCCGCTAGAGGAAGCTCAATGAGATTTTTATATTATTGAGTATAACTTTGGAGAGTTTCGAAGAGAAAGAGGACACCAAATAATGTGCGGAAAGTCCTCCTCAAGCTCTGAAATCCATAAGATTTGTGTTTGGAAAACTCCTTCGAGCAGTTGAAGTCTTTGAAGTATTATTGGAAATGTAGAACACATGGTGGTCCACATGAGTTTTAAGGTGCTGGACGCCCCACATATATATTAGGTCCATTTTGGTCCTTTTGGGCTTGGATACTCATCATGAGTTGGATTTGTGGGCCTACTTGGTGTTACACCCTGTCCCAAGTTAATCGAGATTAACACTAATTAATCATGTTTAATTTAATTAATTGTGATTAATGGTCAAATTAAGTTAAATTAGTCTCAATTGTTGAATTGAGCTTAATGGATTGAGTTCGGATTGAGAATGAGTCAGATGGTTTTGATCTCAATTTGTGAGAATAAGGACTTTTTCATAAATTTCGGTTTTCATGTATTTCCTCGAATACGATAATTTTATATACCGTTGCATATATCTTGAAGAGTACATCAATTTTCATAACAGACTTTATTGCATTTGATCTTGTATGGATCAATTGAGTTTGCATTTGACTCGAAAAGTAAATAAGGATATGATATAGGATTTATGTGCAAAGTTCAAGATATAAGGTTTGAAGGAACCTAAGTTTCATTTCAATCGATCAAGTTCCAACAACAAACCAAGCTCCGGTTTTCTTTTCCTTTCTTCTCCATTTCTTCTTCATCAATTGCCAAAGGGATCGGGATGATGTGCAAGTGGTTTTTGGAAGAAGAATTGTGCTACTTCATCTTCTTCCTAAACCTTTTTTTCTTTCTTGGTGTTAGGGTTTGAGGGAAACATTAGTTTTCTCTCCATCAAGTTTCAAAGTAAGTATTCAATAGTTTTTTTATAGAGCTTTCAAGTTCTATTAGGTGATTTAGACTATTATCTATCACAAAAAACTCATGGGATTTTATTCTTTGTTATTTCATGTGATAGGTTAGTGATTACGTTTGAATTGGTGTAACTTCATCTCAAATTAAGCTTATAAAAGAGGGGTTTTGTTAATTGGCTCCAAACTAAGGCAAGTATCATTAGTTCAATTGATAATAGATGTTGGAAGTGCTATATGGATCATTGTATGTCTATGTTTCAAAATTCGTTTCGAAATTTTCTACAAAATTGGGCAATGTTCGGCTAGCCGAACAGGTGGCGGAATGTATACTTGCAGAAATCTACTGAAAAATGTGCTTACCAAATGGCTGGCCGAAGCTAGCCAAATGCTGGCCGGATTCTGGATAATTTTCATAGTTGAAAATTCGGATTTTAAGTTTTTAACCCCGTTGAATTAAAAGGTTTTCAGGACTATTAAATGAGTGGTTGTAAGTCCGATTATCTAAATTTAATTATCATAATTTGATTTTGGTCTTTGAAAAATCCAAGTCTTTGAAAGGCATGACAAGTCCTTTACCTTTAATATCCTTGAAATGGGTCAAGAGCAAAGTTTTATGAAATTGTTAAATGAACCTCCATAGGTGTTATTTAAGGGGACTCTAATGTACATTTCATACACTATGTAATACCAAATCAAGAATAACACGTACATTAGATAACCGAAAGTTACACCTAAATGGATGGTTGAAGACGGAGAATAATTAGAGTAGTAAATTATCTTGACTCTCTAAATTGAGTTGCATTTCATATCGAAATATTCTTCTTGTCCTCAAGTTCTATACTGTAAATTGCATGAAGCTTTACTTTCCATCAATTGATATGATTGGAATATATGAAATTGAAATGATATCCAAAAAGGATAGAGTATTGACTTGAGTAAAGTATATGATTTGAATTGACTCTTTGAGTCTAGCACTACTTAGTTTCGGCATGTCAAAGCTCGTTAGAGCTGAAATAGAGTAATTGTACAATTTATACTGTAGTTGATGGATATATTGGGGTGTTCCGGACACTAATCAAATCCCACTATTTAATGAATACTTCCATTGGAAGATTTGAAATGAGAAATGAAATGCTAATGTAGTTGCCAAATAGTGTATGATTTTGAATTGATTCTTACAGCATTAATTGAATTCATTGTACAACTTGCCTAGTATTCAATATTTGAACTTGTAAGTTATCATGTCATTAAATTTAAATAGACTTAGCATATGTTACAACATTTATTACTATAGATATGTTTATACTTTGCTGAATCATCGTATTCAAAAGTGTTATTAATAGTATTATAGGCCCAACTGTCAATGCCGGTCTTGCAGAGGTCGCAGCGCCAGCGGAGGAGTCCGCTCTGGTTCCTCTAGGAGGATTAGTGGAGTGGAATGGCCAAGATATCATTTGATCCTGGTAGCAGAGTGCGAGAGTGATGTTAAGTTCTTTTGAAAACTTTAGAAACATGTCATCATGCATTGTAAATTTTAAATATGCATGTGGATGCATTGTTGTAAAGACTGAATACTTTACTTTTGTGTAAAGAACTTAGTAAATATGTAAATAAGTATGTTAGTGTATCATTGAGTAGCAATTATGGATTGTTCCATATATGATATTATATTTGTATAAGTTTTTGCATTGCTGTGTTAATGACCTGTATGATTCATTAATCTCACTTCCTTGAAGTAAGTATATCCTTTGTGGATTTCGTTTTGACTTTGGTTAAAGACAGAATTCATGGGAGTACTTGTGGTCGCACCTCAGGATTTACCCTAATGAATCGAATCTTGGGCTCGAGGTGTGACACTTGGTTCCTTTTCTATCACAAACTTGCCCACTTCTATAGTTTTTAACAGGGGGTACTGTTGTAATTCTTAATTTGGAAGTGGAAGTTTCTCATTGTATGGCTTTCAGATATGCTTATCAGCTATGGTGATCAATGGCGTGGGCCACCAAATGATGGGATGCAGTTACACATACTCAAGGCTCTACTATGCATTTTCGTGTGCTAAGGTTATATGATTTTATTCTAATGATAACCACAATAGTCAAATGCAGTAAGTAGCATGCAAACTGTATAAATTTTGATGGATCATTGCAAAGGGGAATGTATGTCTGTTTGGAACAACTGTTGGATACTAGGCCTTCGTAAAACCCTTTTTCCGATTCGAGAACCAAATATTGTTGCTAAAGATCTTTGGCTACATGATTACCAATGAAATTTTGAGTTTATTAAGAGTATTTTTTCCGATTCTAGAGATGTTGTTGCCATTTTGAAGATATACTTTCTTCTTTTTTTTTTTTTTTTTTTTTGCTTAAGGGTAACTTTGTATTAGAAGGAGAGAAAAAGCAGGCAAAACACCTGTAAGGTCCTCGATTTTATTGGGTCAGTTGGGCCCAACCAAGCCCGTTGACCCGTTTATTTAGTAATTATTATAACTAATTGTATTTTAGATATTTAAGTAGATTTAGATCATGAACGAGTTTCTTTTAGCATTAGAATAACATATGCGAAGTTTCGTGCAATTCTGAGTTTGTTTGATCCTAGCAGGGTGTAGTTTGTAATTTAGGGAAAATTAAGTGTTTTTCTGGAAAATTTTGAACGCAGTAATTTTTGGGTTCGTTGAAAAGGTCTCGCCGTGATGATCTTCTTTTTCTCTTGGCTCGTCGCGATCCTACGATCATAAACCCTTCAAATGGTTCATTCCTTCACCGGACCCACTTAAAGGCAAACTTATCGTTTTCCCTTACTCTTTTTCTTAAGCAGAGATTAACCCTAATCTCATTCTCATTTTTTGCAACGAAGCTTCAACAGCCCCCTTCTTCTTCCTCATTTTCTTAAAGCTCCAGAACTCTACTCAGGATAAATCATCTCCACGATTCGAACCGCTTATCTTCATCCTCTCAATCTCTTCTCTCTATTGGTCAAGTCTGGTAAGTCCTTTCCCACCATCAACTTTTCTTATCATCTTCTTTCAGTTTGGATCTAGGGTTGATCTTGATCATTTCCTTCCTTTCCTTCTCCTTTGTGTTTTAGATTGTATTTGGTTGGGTTAGATCGTGGTTTTCACGGTAGAAAGCTTCTCCTCAAGTTTTTCTCAATTTCATCTTCTTCTTGGTTGAGGCAAGTAGATATACAATTTATAATTGAATATGAATGTATGGTTTTATTGATTGTTAATGATCATATGCTAGATTCCCTAAATTTCAAGCTTGTCATGGTTAATTTGATTTATATGCTAAATTGTGTATCATGGGATGAATGGACCTTAATTGATGGTTAATTAATGATGGGGGTATGACTTGATGGATGGAATGTAATGTGGTTTGGAGGAGAGCATGGTAGCTCAATTTTGTGTAGGTTTTAGTCATTGGAAGGGTTTAAAACAAAGTGGAGGTGGTTTGGAACGAATAGAACTCAAAAATTCATCAATAGCACTTTCTACTCCTGAGAGTTCGAACTCTTGGCTTCTCGGGTCATTGGACTGGAACGAGAGTTCAAACTCTCCTCCTAAGAGTTCGAACTCTTGGTAATTGATCGATTTTAAGTAGATTTTCCAACAGCCATAACTTTTGATTCTTTCGTCGGAATTTCTCAAGCTATATACCGTTGGAAATCTCTTGGAACGTAGAATCAAATTGTTCTAGTTTCATCACAATTGGAGATTGGGAAGTGATGTAAATACTCAAATCAGTGATCTAGTCCATGTTTCATAAGAAATGAGACTATTAACCTAGGTTTGGGCCTTAGGTGTATGAACCCATGAACCGACTCTCACTTGACCATTTATGGGAGTTAAAATTGAAGCACGTGGCTTGGTGTGCTTTGATGGGTCGTCTAGGTTTTCGTGTATTACGCGTGGTGTAACCAAATGCGTATGGAACTGAATCGATTGATGCTTAACATAATTGTACACCAAGGGATTCCCTTAGAAGCATCATTGATCCAATTTCCACACATACTCAGTTAGAACATGTGGGGTACAGGGATGACACTGCTTGCATAGGCTTGGATTGTAATTCCTCATTGACTTGTGACTTGTATCCATTGATAACGTTTCTTGTACACTCACTTTGCATAAAATATTTTATTAATTATGAAACATAAATCCTTGTAGAACTAGGATTTTAACCTGGCTTAGAGTATATCTTAGGACCTGTGTGTCATGTAATTGATAAACATGACTAGCTAGCAATGAAAGGGATTATCATGTGGTTGACTTGTCTTGTATTGTCTTGAATGAGAAAATCCAAATGAGAATGCCTTGTATGTTGAGCTAGCCAGACTTGATTGTTTTGGTTTTCCTTGTGTCAACACCACTTCATTACTATTTACATATTATGGCCAACTGCAGTTTGGGGTTTTATTGATGGGCCGGTTACTCGGACATCGGGATGGGCAACCGACATTGGACGGCGTCCATAGCTTTGAGTAGGTAAGAGCGAGCTTAGACCGTGCTGCTATTTCCAGGACCTGGAGTTAAGATCCCCCTAGAGCCGGACTTTGGTATCAATAGTCTGATTAGATTATTACTGATACCCCGGGAGGTGGATAGGACATCCTCAGAGTCTTCCTCTTGATTCTTGTATTGCATTGTATGGATAGTGGTTATTTCTATTGATGTTAGGATTTCCTATTATTGCTTCTAATCATTATTCATGCTTTATGCCAAGCACCGTTCCTTGTATTCTTATTATTACACACTTGTAATTATTCTTATACTTGATGGATGCCATGTTTATTATATTTTGCTCATCTATTGCTCAACATGTCGTTGACTCTGTTCCTTGGTATTCAGACACCCCAAGTGACTACTATGAAGAGTAGGCAGGTGAGGAGATCCCAAAAGATCTCCGACCAGCTAAGGAGGAACGAGAGTGGCGTGCTGATGACGTAGACTAGCGTCATCATTCCTGGCACGAGAGAGATTCACATGACATATTCATTAGACTTTTATATTCATTCATTTATTATTCTCTCGTTGAACCTTTCACTATTGACTTATGTTTTTTTAAATGGTCTTGTATATTTGGATGGCTATTGTAATAAATTAACTTCTTCGTTTAGCTCTATTTGTTCTTGATGCAACTTTAATTATAAATGAGATTGGTTATTCATTGTTTGATATTCCATATGCCTTGAATGGTATGAATTCCGCAATGACTTGAGGCTTGAAATGTAATATTCTCACAGCGGACTTACAATCCTTAGGCCTAAAGGGAAAAACTTTTAATTAACCCTAAATTTCACTCTCCGAATTTGGTTTATTCTCTAATTAGGTTCGGGGGACTTGACAACACCCCCATACAAAATAGGAAACCAAAAGGAAAGGGAGGGGAAGCTAATAAAAATGCCACCCCTACCAACAACCAGCTAGAAACAGCCAGCTACAAAATAGCCAGCTTGAAAAAACACTACAGAGAAGAAGACACACAGCTAGCAGATGAAGACAAAACCAATGAACTTGAAATGAAGCAGGGGATGCCTTGAAAAGCAGGGTTGACCTTTGGTGACCAGCAAACTCACAAAAAAACAGGCCTCAGAGAACAAGAGGGGAAGATGTAGACTCAATGGTTGTCTAGCAGCCCCAGAGCTACCAAAGTAGGGTAAGGGGTTAAGGCTAAAAGAGCACCTGGAAGAGAGTTAACCAACCCCTTCAGCCTATCTATGAGAAGCAACTTGGCTACCTCCTAGAGATGGCTTCTTATTGTTGTGCTTGGAGTTGTTTTGCAAGGTCCCGAGGATAGAGATGGTGTGGAAGAAAATGGCGGCAACACATTTTTTCCCAAGAACATCTCTGTCCTCAGCCAAGGCCGACCAAATAACTAAAGCAGAGAGGGGAGAAGGAGGAGAGGTCCCATTGAGAGAGAGGTCCAAGACCAGAGCTGTTGAACCAGGCTGTAAGAAAAGAAAAGATGGGAGTCTGTTTCCTTGAAGCTGAAATAGTTGTGACATCTAGACGCCAGCTACCAGCCCCTCGATATGGCCCATAACTCAATTGGAGTTTTTCTATGAAGGATGCGCCGGGAAAGACAAGCCAGACGAGGACTAAAAAATCTGCTCCATATCAAACCTGCCGAGGGAACTACAGCGGCTCTAGATTGAAAAAGGTTCCAAGCTGCAGCCAGGGAAAAAGATCCTGTTGAGCTGCTTTGCCAAGACAGAATGGCATCATTTCCATCAATAGGCACCAGGCTTGTGGATTGAAGAAGAAAAGCCTTAAGCTCAGGCGGGAGGTGATCTGGAATTTTCTAGGACTTGTTTTGGATGATATCCACAACAGAATCTCTTACAAAAAGCTCAAAATGAGGAAATCTGATGGCTATTAGGTCTGGATCAATCCATCCATCAAACCACAAGCTAATTTTGCACCAATTCCCAACAAACCATTTGTTATTCCTGTGAATATGGAGAGACAAGAGCTTGATCTTTCTCTAGACGCTAGAGCCACCCTTCAGATTACTCACATCCCAAATAGAAGAATTTTTAAAATACCTATCCCGAAACCACTTTTCCCATAATGAGTCGGCGGAGACAGCACTCCAACCCAGCTTCAACATACAAGCTTCATTTGCCTGTTTAATCATGCGCAAGCCAAGGCCTCCCTCTAATTTTGGTAAGGAGACCAAGTCCCATCTAATAAGATTACTCTAAGACTCCTCCGAATTAGCAAACCATAAAAAATTCCTCATCAATCTTTCTATTTGAAGACAGGTATTACTGGGGATGGGGATGAGATATGGAGGGAGATAAAAGAGAGGACATGCTTCACCAGAACCAATTGGCCAGCAAAGGAAAGACATTTAGTCTTCCACCCTGTTAGCCTAGCACGAAGGGAATCCAAGATCTAGCTAAAATGGGCATGTTTAGGGCTTCCAAAAAAGAGAGGGACACCAAGGTTGATAGAAGGGAGAGGAGCTCGAGGGATGTGGAGGATGCTAGTCACCATGTGAACTCTCCTAGGACTGCATTTGCCCAAAAACATTTGACTCTTCTGAAGATTAAAGCATTGGCCTAAGGAGGCTTGATACTTATTGAGTAAGTTAAGAATATTGGATAAGCCTCTCTTGTAAGCCTTCAGGAAAAGTAGGATATCATCTGCATAAATCAAATGGCAAAGGGTGTGCTGGACAGGGGAAATAGGGATGATCTTCCCAACTCTTCTTAGGCCTTCCACCTTGATGCTAAGAACCTTCTCTGCAATGATGAAAAGATAGGAAGACAGGGGGTCACCTTGGCGCAGTCCACATGTTGAAGCGAAGAAGCCACAAGGGCTTTTGTTAATCAACACTAATACTCTGTTGGTACAGATTAGATCCCTCATCAGGTTAATCCAGGCCGAAGAGACTTGAAGAATTCCAGAGCTCTGAAGAGAAAATTCCACTGTAACCGGTCAAACGCCTTTGATATGTCTAGCTTAAGACAAACTGAACCTCCACTAATTTCGAAGTTAAGCTTTTGGAGAAGGACATGGGCAAGGGCCACATGATGATGAATGGACCCACCATTTTGAAGATATACATTCCTCATAATGGAAACCAAGATATAAGAATTTGGGCACATACTAAACATGGTAATATGACCACAAAATCTGCGAACAAAATCATTTGTGAAGATAACAGGTGTGTTGATCACTCATTGAAGCATTTTAAATGGACAAATTTTTGGAAGCTTTGCCTAACCCCAAGAATTACTCGTTTTGGATGGAAGTGTTTAAGAGAAGCTATACTGATACCTAATCTTCTCTTCTCTTCTCTAAGTTTAATATTGAAAATGATATTTGTCCTATCTATGGTAAGGAGAAGGAATCTATTTTCCATGCTCTTTTTCTATGTGAGTATGTTAGAATTGTTTTGTTTGGTTCCAACTAGGGATTAATCCCCATGGGAGACAACAACATTCAAATTTTGGATTGGTGGAAAAATGTTATTAATTCCATTAATCATACCAATTAAATCCTTAATTTGCAGTTGGTCGCTTGGATCTTTGTCCTATGGTGGACCATTTAGAAAGCGATGAATAATTATATATTTAGGGGTTCCTCCAAAACAAATCTTGAGGGAAGCTAATTGTATGTTAGCGGAGTGTGATATTATGGCTCCAACAGATGTTATATTTTCTTCCCCCAAGAATAATACTTATTCTAGATCTTCTTCTGATAATAATATTCCAATTTCTACTAATGCGGCTTTTAAGAGACCGAATGGTAGGGTTGGATCGATGTGGCTTTGATATATCTTTTGATGATTCTTTTTTATGTGTAGGAACTGCAAGAGTTTTTGTTTCCAACTCTCCCAAAAGGGCTGAAGCGCTCGTGATCATCTTTGCACTAAGTTTTGCTGTGGCTAAAGGATTTCCAAGGATTCAAGTTTTTTTTTTAATTCCTTGGAGCTGGTTCAATGTATCAATGGATCGATAGATTGGTCCTTAATTACCCTCATCAACAACATTTTGAACATTGCTAAGTCCTTTTAATGTGTTAAGTTCTCTTTTATTCCTAGAGGATTTAATAGGGTCCCATTCTAGAGCTCAGCTTAGCTCCTTGGTAAGTAACGATTGTTTTTTTTACAATTTTTTCCCACCTTAGCTCCTATCAAGTATGGATGTGGTGTAGCCTTTTTGAGGTTTTTCTTTCTATCTGTTGTTTTATTTTTCTCTTTAATGAAATTCTGCTTTACCAAAAAAACAAAAAAGTAGCAGGCAAACTCAATTGTTAGACGCACCTGTTTCCATGCATATAATTGGGCATTAAGGGAAGGAAAGATCTCAATAAGTTCTGGGAGTGTGAGAAATACCAACATATTAGATCATACTACCTGGCCCATTGATATATCATATATGGCCTTCATGCCAAATGGTTTTTTAATGCATTTTTTTTTTTTTTTTTTTTTCATCAACGGCGGGTACCGATTAGAAGTGTAGCAAATCCGGGCTTGCGGCAATTAACCATAGGTGTAATAAATGTGAAAGTGGGTAACGCCATCATAGGGGAGCTAGTGACCAAGAAATAGGATGGACCACACATAATTACCATACATATAGTTCCAATTTGAATTTTTTGAAGAGTTTTATTCATTATTTTCCTTTCAAATATGTGATGATACAACAATAACCAATACTGTACATACAAATTCAACAAGTATACAAACTGTAAAAGTATCAGGTAAATATAGAGGAATACAATATCCAACCAAAAAAAAAAAAAAACAAAGAAGAGGAATACAATAAATGAGAAGAAGGTCCTATCTTAGTTTTAGTATACGTAAATTGCCCGTCCTTGAGATTTAGATGTCCAGTTTCCATCAAACACCATGCTGATCAGCACAATCAACAACTTCGCCGTTGATCCATGACCACACAAAAACTGATGGTGACATAGGGTTAATGAAAAAGGATGCTGATAGGCTGGTGATTCCATGGCTAGCATCTGCTTAAACACCTAACCTGTTCGGATTTTTAGCTGATTTTCTTTGGTAGAAAACGGATCCAGTATCTCTATTTCTCTCCAGGCATTATACGACATTTGAGAAAAATTTCTCAAATGAATCTTGAACAAAATAGTTAATATATCTGAGCCGTTGAGGCTCTAATGGCAGCAAGATGTGGCCTAGTTGTCAAGAGATAACCACTGCCATGATTAAACGCATGGCCCACATCATTTTGTTAGAGGGCATTTAGGACCTGGGTTCCCGGGAACATTGGTGCACCCAGAATGCCCAGGGGATGGGACAGTGCCCTTTTGTAAGGACCCCAACACAAGCCCCCTCCTAAGCTGCCACACTTGCCCATCTCCTTGTAGAACTCTAATTGCAGTGGTTGAATGGATTCTTTGAAGTGTAAGAACAATTACAATAATCCCCAAGATCTTCCTCATGACCCCCATTTCTTAAGCCCCAGAGATTGATGAATACTGAGTGTTCAATTCAGTCATATATTAGAGTATTTATAGGTAATTTCTGACCAAGCTTGCATTCTATTTCATGTGGTTTTGACTGTTGACTCTGGGGATTCTTGGGGAAGAGGAATAGAATTGGTCATAACAGAAAAAGGGCATGATTTAAACTTTAATTCCATGGCTTTCCTAGTTCATCCTTGTATTTTTCAGGGGTGCAACTTGGCCGTGTCAGCCGAAACTCGAAACCCCTTGACCCAGACTCACTTGACGTAAAGTTTCTGTTGGAGAATCTTGGGTTAAAGTCAGGCAAGTCTGGACCCTGGAGTCTACTAGTCTGGATACTAATACCTAAACATGAAGAGCTCTTCGGTTGACATCATATCATATTACGTTCAAATGTACCCACAGACTAAACCTATCAATCTGGACAAAACTGAAGAGGAACTTAAAATTTGGCTCGGACTTGGTGACAGCTATAAAGTTCCAATTTTTGTACTTCTACCTCTACTCTGGAACCCTAATAACTTAGCTAGGGTGAGTACAACCAGGGATATCAAACCCGAGTCATCCATAGAGACTAAGATCCCTCTACCACTGCATGCTCCGGTTTCATTTGTCTGAATTCAAAGCCTTTGAGCCTGTTTGTTTGCAGTGTCAAGTGAAATGAAAAAAAAAAATAATAAGAATTAAATCAAAGAGTTTCCCTACAAACAATTCGGGTTGGGCAAGGTTGAGCCAATGTCTGACCAGATTCAACCATTTGGTACGCTGAACAGTAAAGATCATTGACAGAAAGATAAAATTACAATAAAGGTCTTAATTAGGATTACGAAGGGTAGTTTGGGCATGCTACCCGATTTGATTTTGCTTCGTATGTTCATGGGCATTAATTGATTCAACGAAACGTTTGGTAGAACGGGGAGGGAGTAACGTGAGGAATAGGTTTCTGCATGGCAAGTGCGTAGGTGCCACGTAGCGCGTGACTCACACGCTGGGTCGAAGACTTAGAAGGCTAGTAGCCATGTTGCAGGCGTCTGTGATATTTTGAAATTATTGTGATGTTTTTTATGAAATTTGGTATGAAATTATTATTGTAATAAATTTAGGTTTATTCTTACAGCGGTTACTCTAGGGGTCTCTCTCTTTTTCTTTTTTTTTTCTTTTTGATTTTCTTTTTTTTATTATTATTATTTTTTTATTTTTATTTTTTTGTTTTGTTTTGTTTTTGTTTTTGTTTTTGTTTTCGGGGCTGGGTATGCTAAACTGGTAGCAAAGCAAGCCCACACGGGTAGGGATGGCAATATACCTTGGGAACTATGCCTTGGCAATTGAGAGAGAGGCGGGCTTTCCAATTAATTGGGCTGCCCCTCATTCTCTCTGGGGCAAATTTATTTGCAGGGAATTGAATTCCTAGAGATTATAGGAAGTGTATTCATAATGTGAGATGGAAAATGAATTTCCAGCCATCATTCTACTAAATAAAATTATAAAAAAAGTCAGGTCGTGATAAATCACCACTTCGTATCCTTTACCCTTCACTTTTACTTTTTTTATGATCTAAATTTGGAGCCCATTTCACCAAGAAGTTTAAGGTATCCAATTCAAGCAAACAAGTGGGCTCTTGATATGAACAGAGGCGGACCCATGTGTCATGGGCTAGGGGTTTCATCCCCCACCCAACTTTAAAAAAGCCCATGTATAAGGGCTTAAGGCCCGTATGGCCCAGCCCGCACTCAAATGAGACCAAAGTCCCCTTCTCGTTCCCCAATTCCAAAAGACCTACTCGACTTTTCCTCTTTCTCGGTCAATAAATACTCTCGTCTCTACTTAATAAGTTTTTCATCTCTATAACCCAAAGTGACTAAAATATACCTTAAAATCGATAATATAAATTTCAAAACCATGGACTGCCATTGCTTTTTCTAATCGCAAAAGAAATATTCTTTTTACGTAAGACAACTTTACTACTTGTAACTCTTAGTTTTATTTCTCCCAATTTATGAAATATTTATTAAAAAAAAAAACGACAATGGAGGAATTATTGATGTGTATATATTTTTTTTAACCAAGGATGCCTTAAATCATTTCCCTCATTTTTTATTGATGACATGAGGAAAACCCTCAATTTTTTTTTACTAAGGGTATCTTAAATTTTTATTGATATGTGTATTTTTATGGTTATGTCCATGCATAATGATTCAAATGGAGTGGTCTACTTGTTTGTTTTCTTTGTTCTTGAAATTTTATTTTATTTAGTGGAAATTGATTATTTGAGAATTAAATAGTTTTGACTAAAAGAATATATCTGTTTAAACCAAATTTTTCTAGGCTAAAATTCTTCTCTAACTATTCTTGTTTAGACCATTGAGTGTATATTGGAGTGTGCATTTCTATTATTATTGGGCTTGAGTAGGATATTGATGCATTTCATATTCTTCTCCACTATTCTCAAGTATAGGAGTTCATATTCTTCTCCATTATTTTCCAAATATATTTTTTCTTGTGTCATTATTAATGTGAAGAAAATACAATAAAATAATAATTGAGTTTTTCAATTGGCTATCATGAACCCCCCTCAAATGAAAATTCTGGATCCGCCACTGGATATGAATGGAAGTTTTAAGAAATTAAAACAATATCTCTCTATCAAAAGGGTCTACTCCAATAAATCAAATAATAAGAAAGTGATGGTCCTTTCCCTTTACATCTCCAGCTTACACCTTCACAACTCATCTCTTTGTTCCCTTTCGATAAAATCTGCTTTACCGTAACTTACGAATTCAAATAAAAGTAAATAAACGAGCCAATCTTGAAAATAAGGATTTTAAGGGGCCCGCGAAATCTAGATTGGTCTACTCAAACAATCAATCCCAAAAAGTGTGCAGAAATTAATAATAAGCAGTGGAAATAAAATCAACAAGCACACACCACAAGGACACCAAATTTAAGGTGGAAAACCCTAACCGAGTGAAAAACCACCGATCCGAACTATATCAAATCAAACACTATGAATCTCGCAATTACAAGAAACTCAGATCTCTTCCCTAGATATCCCCTACACAAGGACTGAAGTTACCTTGTGTCGCTTCACGCTTCAACGACTTCATACCGTTGATTGCAACAGATTCAATCCAGCACTTGACTCTTCAAATCTCCTCGCAAGAGGATAATCTTCTACAAGGTGCAGAAGAACTGGCTTTAGAGAACTTGGCAGCACAACTTCATAAAAATCTCTAGAAAAGAATTCTCTCAATAACAATCTTTAACTCAGAACTTTTGAGAGGTGAGGGTCATCTTTCTAATAGCCTTTGAGTCCTTTAAATAGCCCTTTAGACGTGCTTAAAGTTGCCTAATATATTTAGGACTAAAATCAACAGTTTGGGTACAAATAGAATAGCAATTTCCCAAATTCGTCCAACTCTCTGCTCCTCGTTCGCTCTAGCGATCAACATGTTCGCTCAAGCGGACCAATCTCTGTTTCAGAACTATGCTAACCAGCGCACTGTTCGCTCGAGCGGACATAGAGGTCGCTCAAGTGAACCCTGTTCTATGATCCGGAATTTCAGCATATTTTCTCCAGCAGAAAACTTTTAATTCTTTCAGGCTTTCTTCTTCTGAGTCCTTCCAAACTTCTAACTTCAGAGTCTTTTTCTAAAAAAAAATACAGCTCAAAAGACCCAGAGTTTTGTCCAACCCATGAATTAGCCAACAAACAAAATCCTAACAATCTCCCACTTTGGCAATTCATGGACAAAACTCCCTAAGACAATACAATTTGTTCTACCCAAAAAGAAACCCAAAATACATTGAAATTAAAAACACAAAAAAATCAGCAATCAGCAAATGCAGATCAACAAAAAAATCAGCAATCAGCAAATGTAGATCAACAAAAAAATCAGCAATCAGCAAATGTAGATCTACATTGTCTCTGACTCAGTTGAACTACTTGTTCTCCCACTTGATCTGTCACCATTCTCCCCCTTTTCGTCCATAAATTGACGAAGTTAAAGATAAGAACATGCAGCTTTTTGTCAATTAGGATCAATAGCTCCCCCTCGAAAGCAACTCCCCCTGAATGTATCTTCGTAGCAGCACTGGGGGTTAGGAGCATGAACTCTTTGATCAGGGCTTTTTACATGTAACCACCCACACTTGTGTAGTTTGATCTTTCAGCAAAGTGTGAGTAAACTCGTTGGGCAAATCAGATTTTCTAACCCAAATTTGAGCCATCTTAGGTGGGGAATAATTCTTCCGCCATTGCTTGATCTTAGTTTGACTTTGCAGCTTCTTGCAATGGGGACAAATGTATCCTTGTAATCCACAATGATGACAAGTGGATGTGCGTGCAGCGCATGACACATTTTTTTTTTTTGAAACTACTCGACACATTATTTGAAAGCGCAGTATGTGGAGTAGCATGTGCAACACTTGAAATAAAAAATGTTTTATCTTTAGCATTTGAAGTAGATGCACTAGGATCATAACCAAGACCGCTTCTGTCAAAAGGAGACTTCTTACTATACAAGATGTTTGTAAGAGTCTTCGAACTAGTGTTCATCTTATTTAGAGAAGCTTACTTGACTTCCAACTCAGACAGAGTGATCTTCAATCTTCCTTGCAAGTCTTAATTTTCAGCTTTCAATATCACTATCTCTTGCTTCAGGTTCACTATTTCTTTTTCAGCATTCTCAAGTTTTTGACCTTCAGTAGTCAAATTTTCAGCCATGCAATTTTTCTGACTTTCCAAAAGACGAACTTGTTTAAGCGCTTGCTCCAATTCATTCTTCAGTGCAGAATTTTCTTCTTGAGCAGCCTCGTACTTGATAGTAATCTTGTTACCATATTTGGTCATCTTGATACAATCAGCATAGGTAGTAGGTACAACTCTTCCCAATCTTTCTCTTGATCTGACAACTTATCTTCATTATCGTCATCAGTATCATCGTCAGACACTGACTTAGCCATCAAAGCCACAAACTTGCCATTCACATTGTCAGAAGGATCATCCTCATGATCTTTTACATTTTCCTCTTTAGAAGATTCTTCATCTCAAGTTTTGAGGGCCTTTTGTTTTGTACCATTTTTCTTGTTGACACATTCATTATTAGCATAATGACTGTAGCCTTGGCACTCAAAACACTTTATCCCTTTTGCAGGATCATTCTTCTCAGATTTGAAATTCTTTTTCTTGGCTCGTTTTGTCTTCATGCATGTATTTTTTGAAACACTTAATAAACTCAGCCATATCCTCTTCGTCCTTAGATTCAGAATCAGACTCAATTTTATTTACATTCTTCTTTCTTGATTCTGAGATGGCTTTCAAAGCAATATTATTTTCTTTTGATTTTCCTATATTCAATCTGTTTGCTTCATACGTCTGAAGATTTCCAGCCAATACATTGAACTTGGGGGTATCCAGATTTTTATTTTCTTCAATAGCATCAACTTTCGAATCGAACCTTGAAGGTAGAGACCTTAAAATTTTCTTGACAATCTTGTGTTCTGGTATTTCTTTCCCCAGAATAAAAACAGAATTGACAATATCTGTTGCTTCCCTCAATTCCTACATAATATAACAACAAACAATAGGGTAATGAATTATATTCAGTATACATATGAAATCAAGGTACAAAGAATTAGTGGGAGAAAAGAACAATGCAAAACATATACATTCTGTTTGTCAGATATGATTGTCCAACCATATGAGTTTACCATACACAAGTCCTGCTTCAACTTTTTCAAAAACCATCTCCAAGTTTTGGCTCTCTTTGCTTCCACTACAGCATATGCAACTAGATACATCTGATTGTTTCCATCTCTGCCAATAGTTGTAAGTAGTCTACCAGACCTTGATCCTGTCAGGTGACATCCATCCAACTCAATCACGAACCTATAATATTCACTAAAACCTTTCTTAAGGGCTTCAAAGCAGACATAGATCCTTTTGAACCTAAATAAACCTGACCCAATATAGAGGTACTTTTGTTAAAAAAACTCATTTATATGAACTCCTAAAACTATATAAAGCAAGCTCTCCTAAGCTCAAGTTTAGGATAAAATTTCGTAAGCTCATACTTGTGGCGCCCACCTTTGGTCCATCCAAATGGACCAAACACAAACACATGACCTTCCTAAATTGCACATGTCCACCAACTTTCTGTCAGATCCCAATTTACTAGATCGTTGGATCGACTATGTATCGATCCAAATGGACTATTGACCATTAAATTTTTGGACTCATATGGAGATGATAGAAATTACGGTTGTGGCTGATTTTTTACAGAGAGAAAGATCATAGGGAGTCCTTGAAATCCCCCAATTATCATCCCCATGTGGGTCCCCAAGTAGGCCCCACCACATACTTGAGCTTACCTTATCCTAAATTTGAGCTTAGGAGAGCCTTGTCCAACTATATATCCATCCATCAAATGGTCAAAGTTTACACTATCATTCAAATTTAATCCAAAAAATACAAAATACGCCAAAGTAGTAAAAGTTGGTCCTAAATTTGGGCTAATTTGTGACAGTGCCGGTTGTGAGATCTGCCAACATGCGGCCTTCTCCGGTTACCAACCCGGGACTCCTGTCAGGGATCTAATTTAAGACAACCCCATTCCAATCAAAACTACATTACAATAACATCAAACACTAATTCCCCAGAGTCAAGTGAAAAAAGACTGCATCCTCGTCAAAACCACATGCCACTATAGGAGCACCACCGGCTTATAATTTGACCAGCTGACACTATGAATGTAAAGGGGAAGCACTCTAGGAATCAAACTTGGAATGACATTGATACTGGCCAACCAAATTACTGAAGAATGAAATCTCAACAACGGCTGAACTACCAACCTATCATTGTAAGACTTTTTCTTTTTTTTTCAATAATCTATACTCTTTAATCACGGGCTACAACATCAAATAAAAACTTTAACAAGCAATATTATTCAACTACACAAAACAAACAAATAAATCACAATTGTCCATAGTACCAATGAGCATTAATAAATGGCCCAGTGCGAGAACGGCTCTTTACCCGAGTGGTAAGGAGTAGCGGTTCTCACCTGGCTGTCCAGAGTTCAAACCCTAGGTACGTCATTTCTTTTTGCATGTGCGGGCTCTCTTCCTACTTGAGCGGATTGTCTTTCTATGTGTGTGTATAGGCTCTTAATTGTGTCCCAGCCTCTTTGGCTGGGTTAAAAAAAAAAAAAAAAAAGAGACAACTAGCCCAGTGCCGTAACGTTAGGGAATTTCACTAGGACGACTGTGAAAGACCAATAAAGAGAAAATAAGAAATAAAACCCTAATTATGTTATAGACCACATATAGTTTTTTAGTTTAGGAGATTATGGTTGAGTTTTATCCTTACAGATAAAGATTAGTTTGAAATTGGGATTCCTATTACCTTTCTATAAATTGGGATATTTTTCCACAATTGAGTTTTATATTAATGAATCTGTTTTCTTAAAAGTGGTCATGGTATTGGAGCCATTTCTCACTTCTTCTCTTTCAATAAATGCAAACAATCACTCTCATTTATCTAATTACCCAACCTCTACAATCTCACCATCTTCATCACATTGCACGATTAATGCTTCTAATTATCCAACGTCTACAATCTCACCATCTTCATCAAATTACACAATTAAAGCTTCTTAAAGAGATTAAGATGGAACTGATCTAATAGGCTATTGGCACCGACCGACTCAAAAGAAGAGGATTGTTATAGTAATGTATCCAAAAGACAGATGATCACTAAGAAGGCTTAATTGGTAAGGTATGTGATTGGGGAGGGATGTAAGGTATGTGATTGGGGAGGGATATTAGAGATAAGTATCATTTAAATTTGAATTATATTCACTCTTGTATTAAAAGACAAGGACGTCTCAATAAGATGGAGGATGAATTTCTGCCAATGTAATCCTCTTTTTTAACATGCTATGAGAGCGTCATGATCGGCACCTTGTCCTATCTTTCATGCTTCTATAATAATCAGTGCCACTCCATCCATCAATAAAGCATCATCTTTCTTCCGTCTAATTTTCCAAACCCTTCAAGAAATTAAATCAAGCATCATCTTTCTTCCATCCAATTTTCCAAACCTTGTGACCCCGTCATCTTCGTCGAGTCGAATTGCACGATCAAAAGCTCCTGGAGGATATCTAATATTCCAATGAGAAGACATGAAATTCTATTAAGAAATTTATCATTTATTTTTCAGAGATCGAAGGATTTTATTTTATTTATATTAATAATTACATATCTTTTCTAAGAAAGGACCAAATTTAATTGAGGGGATGTTAGAGATGTTTAGAGTAGGAATCCTTATGGTTACAAATAAGTTTAAGTTTGGATTTGAAAATTATTGTTATTGGTGTGTATAAATTGAGAGGATTTCCTCTCATATAAGTAATGGTGAGTTTATGCAATGAACTTGTTTCTTTGAAATTCCTTAAATTGACAACTAGCATTAAGAAAAAAAGGGGATGCTTTGTGACAAAACCCAAACTATACACATTGTAAATTATTTAAAA
Organism: Camphora micrantha; assembly: GCA_003546025.1. NCBI lineage: Eukaryota > Viridiplantae > Streptophyta > Magnoliopsida > Laurales > Lauraceae > Camphora > Camphora micrantha. The sequence continues at coordinate 43,868,289 of QPKB01000006.1, read as the reverse complement.
CAAATGGCAAAAGACCACCACTGCAATTAGAATGTAATTCCTACAAAACTCTAACCCTTGGAGAGGAGAAATGGAACGCATGTAAAGAGCAAAGAACATTTGTACGAGAGAGAGAGGAGATTCGGGTCGATACCTTATTTTAACCAAAAATATAAGCGAAGCACAAAATTGTCACTATTTAAATGACAATCGCGAAAACCCGACGGATGAAAACGGTCAATTTTTTCCCGCTACCCTTTGTCATTTTCAGTGCATTTGAGGAAGTTAATTCACTGGATGTTCTATATGTAGATAAGTGTGTTTAAGGTGGCATTTGACATCTCTACTTACTGCCTATTGTTCTCTTCAAATTGATTCGATAATACTTTTAGACTATTTGGGAGCCGTTTTTCTCACCTGTATTCCAAACCACATAAAGAAGCATTGCCTCTGTTTGGTACAACTGTGGAATCATGCCCGTTTCAAATAGGTCAAAACGTATGGAGCACATAGACGCGCTCTTCTACAGTGAAGCGGATGGTCTTTTTAAGCAATCTGTATTTTCATTTTTTTTTTTTTTTTTTTCAAATTGTAGGATCCTAAATGACGATCCAAACTGTTGGAAATGTTGCTAAGCTCACACACGACTTCAACTCAAATTTGACCCATTGTTTTGTCTTAGATCTTGAGATATTTTTGAAAAGTCGTAGAATCATTTATCTAAACGTTTTGACTTCTGTGGGCCGCACAATCAAGACCCGATCCTTTGATCCTCTTTTGAATATTTAAAATAGCTAGTTATATATAAAATCTCAGTCTCTGATTCATTATGCAACTCGAGAAAATTAAGAAAAAACATCGACCTAGCAGTTTAAAACATCAAGTGTCACATCCCGGTTCCGAATCACCCTGGCCTAGGATAATCCCCGAGGTGTGTCACACGTACTCCAGAGTGTTGTACCTGTCTCGAGCCACATACAACACACGATGAGAGAAAACAACTTTCCATACACGTATCAAAAGCAATTATTTATAGCGGAAGCTGTATTCAATTATGTAAGGATATCAGTTCCCTTTCGGTCAAATTAACATTCGAGTTTAATACAAAAGAATTTTTAAAATATATACATTGTTTACAAAAGAGAGTGTATAAAGTGTTAGATTGTATGGATTCAATCCATCAGATGATGTAATAAATTGATTAATTTCTTTATTTATCAATAATATCATGCTTTCCTTTCATAAGATGAATGGTGTTTTACTACTTAATGCACATGACCAATACATATGACATAATGGTTCATGAGATGAACTAGGTCCAATTAGTATATTAGATGTGATATATGTGTATGGATAAGATCCACACACGGGAGACATGTGTCACAAATTTTATACTTAAATATCTTCACAACCGGTGATGAGACTGGGCATCTCATCTGATAAGGTTGCAGCACTTTGATCACTATGAGATAGTATGATTTGTCTCGATCATCGGAATGTAAGATTCTGGATCACGGTGCTAGTACATTGGATGTATTGAAGGACCATGAGTAGCACCTTATGGAATACTGTCTCGAGTTTAAAGTTTGCTCTCATAATTCCCTAACAATAGGTTCTCAATCCTAAGACATTGATGAACTCAAGTTTCTATCAATTCATTTGCTTTGAGTCACCAATGAGTGAGGCCAACTGTAGGTCAACACCTTGGTGTCTTGGGTACGTGGTAGTAAGACTGTGGGAACATCCAATGGTCAAGATGAAATCTATCTATATTATCCCCTTGTGCCAATTAATGGATTTGTCATTGTAAGTGCGCACTCATATCGATTAAGAGTTAATTGGATTGTACTGATGATCACTGTGATTAATTGGGGCTCAAGGATAATAAGATGTGGATTTAAATTGGTGGGACAGTTTTAGTCTAATCGATTCATGGATATTGATAGAGGGGCCTACTTGTGGTAATCGGGAAGTTTAGGGTCATCATTGTAATTTATTCCTAAGACTGGAGTGCAATTGCATTTATATAGTGGTGTTATTTGCAATTAACTGTGGGCCCGGATTTCACATAAGATGTGGGGTCGCGGTGTCCCAGTTGGAGTCAGCTTTCTATGGAATCCCTAATGGTCCCCACGCTAGCCCAAGTTATTGGAAAGATACTAATCCTACTAAAACTCTAAGATGAAGGAATTAGAAAGTTACTATTTCGATTTGAAGTGAGACTTCTAATAGTGGTAATAGTAAGTTTACTAATTTGTGTGGAAGTAAGACTTCTATTTCAATTAGTATAAGAGGAGGGAAAGAGGTTGCTTAAAGCTATAAAAGGAGAAGCAAGGGGGCTGGGACAAACACACTCTTGGAGTTCACGCCCAGTCTTCCCTTTTGTGCAAGAGTTGCACATCTCTTCTAGTTCCTTGAGTTTCTTGAAATGTTTTCTTTTGAAGTTTCCACCAGTCTTCTTGAGAAGAGAGATCTGATACGGGACATAGCGTGGAAGACTAAAAGGTCTTGGGGATCCTAAATTGCTTACAAAGAAAGAGTTTCTTCAACTAGCAAGTCTTCTTCTCCATTAGAGCACAACCAGGCTCCAAAGGTATAATCTGCTTCTCTATCTGTTGTAGATTATTTTGTTGCATGGTGTTGCTTGTTTTATTGCTGTACATGATAAATGAGTATGAAGGATTGCATCCTGGATATAGTTTGTGGCCTTATGGGTACTTGATCCCTGAGTCAAGTGGGTCAAAAGTTTTGAAATCCTATCCACAAGTCCCACGTTTTTCCAACATAAAGAACACTAGACAGACATTACCAAAAGTATAACAAAAGAATATCTAAACCTAAGTGTGGCCCACACAAAAAGAAGCTGACCACAGAATACAGAAAATCACCAAAAGGTACATGTACGCTCTCCAAAATAAGACGTTTAGGCTAGCCCTAACTCTGGCCACTCTTCTAAACCTGAAGGTACCTCAAGAGTAACCTTCTCTCCCTCCTCGACCTCCTTAGGGCCGGAGGCTACATCTATAACTAAGACACCAAAAGTAATATCATTAATACGACGATTAAGCAAGTATATGCAAAAATAAGGAAATACATAATGTATCAAATTGAAATTTAAGAACGAATAAATTATGGATGTCAATGATATGTATCAGCTAGATAAAGGTCTGCACAATTGAAATAATTATGTTTAAGGATCAAGTAAAAATGAAAACACACTAAATGGCTACTACCTTAAGCTCATCCTCTCAATTAGAGAACAAATCTAATTGGGATGTCACCCGCGGCCCCGCCAAAGGCTCACTGGCTACCCGGTTATAAAGTTCGGTACTCCAGATGACTTACTGCAGTAGTCTCAAATAACAAAACCAAGTGTAACCCCGTCGAGTATCACAAGGTCGAAGCTAAGTAGCTAGTGCCGACTCAATCGAATCAATTACAATTTAAATCATAAATGGGATTTGAGCGACTTTCCATTTCTCTTTTATTCATATTCAATTATATCGAATTATTCTAACTTATCAGAATTATTACAATACTCACTCAATCCGCATCTTAACGAATACTAAATTGATAAATTTATAGACGTTACGAATGTGAATGTAAATAACTGGACTTCAAGGGTATTACAATGCAACAATTATGATAAATAAAATTTGATATCAATGGAAGTTATAATCTAATATGAAATGCAATAATTAAGGAAAATTAAGGTATTTCACTAACCAATATTAAATTACTAGCTTTAGTCTCACACCGTCCAATACAAGGTAAGTTTGGAAATTATCAACGTACTACTACTTAGTTAGGTGTCACCAAATTTATAAGAATTACATTGAATATCCAGACTAACCTTCATGGCGTAGTGTTAGACTAATAATTATCCTTTGAACAGTGGGTCATCGGTTCCATTTTTGTGGTCATAAAGTCTCAAAATCTCCTAAATGTCCTATGGAAGCACAGTAAACACCTTAATTATCCACTAAAGAAGATTAAGGTGGGTTATACTAAAATTAAGGGTTATATTTCACCCAAAAGTGGGTCAGAAAAAGGGTCAGGGTTCAGCTTAAGGCTCGCTCAAGTGGACCCAAGTTCGCTCGAGCATACTCCATCCAGAATGTTTGTCGCTCACGCGACCCAAAATGTTCGCTTGAGCGAGGTCTTCAGGGGTTGTGGTCGCTCGAGCGGACCCCATCTAGAGAGATGGGCGTCCGAGCGATCCTTTTGTTCGCTCGACCCAACACTTCAGAAGGAGGTTCGCTCGAGCGCCTACTCCAGTTCGCTTGAGCGAACTGTCCAGAATTCGTGAACGCAGGATTCCCATTCATTTCTTTTCTCATTCAGTTTAATTCCCTTTTCACAACTAAACCTACAAGAAGAGCCTCCCTGCTCCCATTCTCCACATAAACATCATATAATCCATCCTTTAACAATCTTATTCATTTATTCATCATTTATTCTTTATTAAGAGATAAAATCATGAAAATTAAATATCTTTGAATCAATGAAAATAAACATTATGAAAGACCAAATCAATGCTTATACTTGCCTCTAATGAGCTTTTAAACCTCTCCAACACACTTGGCTCAAATGAGCTCAAAAACCCCCAAATGTTCAAACCCTAATCACAATAAACATAGGAAATGGGGATGAATATGCATGCATGAATCAATGTGAGTCTTTTGACTCTATTTCCACTCAAAACCTAAACAAAATGAGCTTGATGATTACCTCTTTGACAATGATTTCAAATTTGGAAGAGAAAAGAGATGGTGAAGAGAGTTTCTTGTCCACAATGGAGAGAAGGAAATGAAGATGATGAAGATGAACTCCCCTCTTAGCTTCTAAGACATGTGTAGTCACCTACGTAGTAATTGGAGAAGAGAGAAAGAGTAGTAGGAAGAAGAAGAAAATGAGAGAAGAGAAAGAGAGATGAAAGGAATGAAGAGAAAAGGGGTTAAGGGTTATATATAAAGGTCCTTTTTGCAAGAAAACCCCTAAATGTTGCCTATTTTCATTTTGAGTCAAATGAGGGTCCAATTACTCAACGGTTGGTCAAATGGAAAAGAGGTTAATATGAAAATCAACGTGCTCGTTGCAATACACGCGATGGTGCCCAAATGACATGCAAATGATGAAAAATGCGAAAACTCATAATTACGAAAAAGCCCTTGACTCAATTCAATTGAGTCAATTCTATTCCAACTCACCTATTCAATGTTCAAAACTCAATTAACTCAGTCTATAGGGTGTAATCAACCTTAAACACTATAATTAGAAATTAAGTGTAATTAATTTAGCTAAAACACATTTAGTTAGTACTAATCAAGGTTAAATTGGGTCGGGGTGTAACATCAAGCCTCCTAATATACTTTAGGTAAAAAGCAATAGTTTCCACGTGATTTTTTGGGTTCCATTTTTCCTTTTCTTTCTGTTATTCTTTTTTTATTTTTAAGAGTTTTGGGCACTCAATGGCAATCCAAACCATTGGAACTGTTCCCAAGCTCAAACATGGAATTTGAGCCGTTGACTTAGAATTTTGAGATATTTGTAAAAGCTCAAAACTTTAAATCTGTATTTTTCCACTTTTGTGGGCACAAAATCAAGATATGAATTGTTGATCCTCTTTGGGATTTTCAAAACAACAATGCGTTTAAATTTTAGCCTCTGATACATTTTGTGGGCCACTAAATGATGATCTAAAGTTGGAAGTGCTCATAAGCTCAAGCATGACAATGCGTTCGAATTTGAATTGTTGATCTATCTTGAATCTTAAGATATTTGTGGTAAAAGATGGAATATTAATCTACCTTTTTCTAATTATGTAGGCTGATGAGTTCACAAAAGATATAATTTCAAAGCATTATTTTATGAGTTTTCATAGATAAAAGAACTCAAAACACTATTTTTAGCATAAAAATCATAAAGTTCCTCCCCATCATGCTTTGCTCATATCTTTTCATTATAGATGGCCATTTGTATGCATTTATATGAGTTCCAATGGCTTTCATACAAAATATGTTACAAAAATACTCTCAATTATGTTAATTTCTCTTTGTAGGTGTTAATTGAAGACTAATTTGAAGACTAAAGTTGAGATTCAAGAGTTAAAGAGAGTATTGATTAGTTTGGAAGACAATTAGATGAAGAAATGACAAAGATAGGCCAACAATAAGAAGAAAAATGAAAGACCTAGGTTTGTATTTTGACCATATCGTTTTACTCGGGTGTCCGATTGAGGTGATCTTAGAAGCATTGGAAAGCTTGTTCTAAGACCTACAAATCATATTTCACAACATTTCTCCCAATTTAGACGTTTCGAGGGTCAAAATCACACATCAGTGTGGGGACTGTTTTCTAATACGGGAATTACATTTATATATTTATATTTCCATTCTTGTAAAGTCCCACATTAGAAAGAAACCAAAAGAGAGCAAGTAAATGTTTCTATATAAGGAAGGGAACTCTAGGCATTTAAGACAAGCAAGGAGAGCCTCCTCCTCTTTACTTAAGCTATTCATGTAATTGAGAGCAATTGTAGAGAGAAAGTGAGGAAAGCTTTGTAAAAATTGAATATTTATAATGAAAGCTTTGTCTTCTCCAATGGGTGGCTCATCACTTTGATTGGATCTTCTAGATGAAGCTAAGTTAATACTATTCCTTTTGCTTATGCTCTTAATTCTCTTTGTTTATGTGCTTAACATGCTAGAATAGATTTTTCTTCATTGCAATATGCTATCTTCCATGCTTATTTTTTATTTTAGCATTATTTTTACTATCTATGCTTAGGTTTGATAATCATGCTTAGGAGTTAATATCTTTTGATGGTTTATGCTTACTTTTGATAGATAGTCATTAGGAATCTTTTCTTTTATGAAGGGAAGAAAATCTTAGCTATTAGATTGTTAATTTTTTAGAGCTTTAAAGTTATATTTTCCAAATCTATACATTGATTTGTTATTAGATTTGAGTGTTTTGTTTGGGAAAAGAGAAGAGCATTAGTGTTGGATTAGTGTTACTTAGTGGATTCTAGATGGTCCAATCTATCCATTAGTATTAATTGTTGTTTTACTTACTTTAGTTTGATTCTATTAACATTCTCACACACTTATTCACTTGTTTTACACTACACCAAAAATTGAGAAAACCGACTGCCTTTGGCAGTCGTTGTTCTATAAAAACGACTACTAGTGGCTGTCCCTGATTTTGCAGTAGTTTTTCATAAACGACTGCCTAAGGGCAGTCGGTAAATGTAAACAATAACGACGGCTTAAAGGCTGTCGTTTAAGTTCGTTAAAAACGACTGCCTTGGGCCGTCGTTTTTAATTTTTTTGAGTTTAAAAAAAATATTGAAAAACCTGGGCATGCCCCAGGTTTTTCAATATTTTTTTTAAAATCCTGAAAATATTTTTTAGAATCACTTAAAATCTTTATATAAATATAGAACACTAACACATTTAAAATCTTAATTACATTGGAGAAGAGTCTCCAAAAAAATCAATAATAGAAGTGAGGGAGGCTTTTTGGATCGGTTTCTCTGGGAGGGGTTTAGTTGAAAAGGTCCAGCTCTTGCATGTAGCTTCTCTCTCTTGATTTCCAAATAGGTGGTGATCTTCTTCATGGCTGACCTTGTTCTTCCACCCTTTCTCTTGCACCCATCAACTATATGCAGCAGCCTTTGCTTCAAGCTCACTTGTAATCTCCTTATTTTATCAAAGAAAGCAACACTATTTTATTAAAATCATCAAAGTGAACAATTCGGAGTGGGTTAGCAAGAAAATGATTACCAATCTCCACAAACATGGTTGGTGTATTGACAAGAGGTCCATGATGAGTCGCCTCCAAAGTAACCTAAGGGAAGAAAAGATAGCAAGTTAAGAATATAGATAACCTGTTAATAAAAGAAAAGGCTCTAAAATTGAACTGTAAACCAAACTTTGGAGTAAGGACTGTAAAATTGAACTCAGTCTTAGATTTATGTTTCCCTTATTATATGCTTTGCATCAACTTCTAGAAAGAGGAAGGAATTTGTAACTAAAAATTCAAATATAATCTTGATAGAGTACCAACAGCAGTGAACAGATCCAACAGCAGCTATAAAGACTGTTATTGCCATGTAGGAAGAACTGCAATATACTATAAGGACTGTTGGTACTGTTGAACATTTAACTTGTTAAAGATGTAAAATTTTTGTACTTCTTAATACCTTACAGATGTGCTCTCTAATTTTCTCATTAACATATCAATCAAGGCCCTACCTATTGTATTTTTTTTTTTATTTTTTTTTGGGACAATGTGCAATTTGGTATTTAATTACAGCACAAGAATGAAATGGCATGAAGAAGTAGCTACCGATCTTAATGTTATCTTCAATCCAGTGGGTGATGATCTTCTCAATCCCTTGAGCACTGCATTTATCCATCCATTGCCCTCAATGCTTGCTTTAGCTTCCTACACAACAATCTCATTTCAATACCCAAAATCATTTTTTATATGAATCATAGACATTGATGGGATGATATCAGAATCAGCAATCTCTCTTGAATTCTAGGATTCAATGTAACACTTCATGAAAAACATGAAGGATGGTATAAAACATGCAGTGAACAGGTTAAATAACATTTTCAGGATAATGATGGGTCGGTGATTTTTTTTTAAAAAAAAAATCACGAAGAGATGTTTATGATAAACTTACAAATGATTTTATGATCTCCTCCACAGAGTCCTTATCAAAGCATTTATTGATTGTTGATTGCCTGCAAGAGAAGCAAAGCTTACTTATTAAATTCAATGTTTATAAGAACATTGGTATTCCTCATACTAAGAAATGGCAAGACTTGCTTCATCCTTAATTATAAGATAGTGATCAGATCTGTTACTTGTTCAGGATACTTTCTTCATCAGGTTTAACATCCAAAGAGAATTCCTCAATCACCGACTTGACTGCAATCTCATTCCCAGAGTTCAAACTTATTAAACGCTTCTCAAGTTCGGCCAATTTCTGCAAAGCACATGAAAGTTAGCATTCATGCCGGACTCTAATTAGTATTTTGACAGTAATATTCTTTGTTGCTGTTTAGATAAAACACTTAGAGGTTAGTTTCATGATTTGTTGCAGGGGGTTAACAATAGTTTTGTGTTTACGATGGGCGGAAGTTCACAGAGCCGCAATTTAGTGCAGATCAGCACCAATAAGTTATCAGGTAATCTAATGCAAACTAAGAATGTAGGATAATTATTCTACTTACATCTCAAAGAAACAAAAAGTCAAAAAGAATCCTGTGAAAATCAGCAATTGGGTATGTACTAGACCTGATTGAAAATAATACACACATCTACAGACAACCAACATCATTTTATAATTGAACTTTACCTCAGAAGGGACGAAATGGGTTGCTAGACCAGCAGCAACCATTTCCTTTCCATTCAGTCTTGCACCAGTTAGGGCTAAGTATTCCCCTGTGGAATTTCCCGATCACATTCTCAAGGTCATTTAACTATTTTTGAAGTTGGTATTTCATATCTAAATATATCAATTGCAAGAAAATTTGAATGAGAAAACATCTCTCTCTCTCTCTCTCTCTCTCTCTCTCTCTCTCTCTCTCTCTCTCCAGTTGGAGAGATCCGTCCACCTCTGGTTGAGAGGCATAAGCCCTATACCGTTACATCACCACAGGAGTTCCTAAATTTCGTGCCATGAATAGGATAAGAAAATTTTAATGTTCGTAACAAACAGGGCTCGCTTACTTTACAGGCCATTCCTCTCTACACAACTGCATACTCACCTAAGTGTCCAGGAAGATGAGAGAGAATGTAAGAGAAGTTGCAGTCAGTGTGAAATCCAATACTTGCTTCGGGCACCGCAAACACCTACAAGATCAAGTTTAAATCATGACCAACCATTGTGCCTAAGATTTATCCAATTCATCTCAAATATAACTCACTGTCTTCTCCGTGACAACTGAGAACTTCAGTGGAACAGTTAGTGATCCACCCCCACCCATGACAATTCCATGAACGAGAGCAACCTGTCAACAGCTCAATAATTAATTAGCATATTCTACCACAAGGGAAATTCTGTAAAACCAAGCAACTAAAGCAACCGCCATTCTTTTCACAAGATTTTTTTTTTCTTTTTCCTTTCTCTTTTTTGGAGTTCATTTTTTCCTTTACGAGGACACAAATTCATGCACCCCCAAGCTACACATGCCACTAACCAGCTGAGCAACAGCCGGGATCAAGACTAAGTTGATTTTGGGAAAGATTTTACGACAATACCTGGGTCTTCTTATAGGTGTGGATGTGATAGCATAGCCAGTACATTCTATACACAACCTCAAGACAGGAATCATCTGCAAAAAGGTAACTGTTCAGATGACGTTTTAAAACATATAGCTATAACTAATAGAAACACTAAATCGAAAATAGGTAATATGACTCCAGAGAAAACTTTAAGCTTCAATTCATGACATATGGATCACTAGTATGAAGTTAAAAATCAGCAAATTGTTTACTCACCTGACCTCCCATCAGAGAACATTTTTAGATCCCCACCAGCAGAAAATCCACGTCCAGCTCCCTAAAGAAAGATTGCAAATGAACTTTAGAACTGAAAAATAGAATGAAGTAAGATGTAACCGGTTGCCTTTAAGTCAAGATCTGCTTGAAAATGTGGAAGCAATACTGGCCTTGATTATCACAAGCTCCGCGTCATCTTCCTTCTCCCATTTCTCTAGAAATCCAGCTAATAGCAAAACCTGAACATTGATAAAATGATTTCAAAATCTTAGTTGATAAGTCTCAATAACTTGATGCAGACCATCCTGCCAGTGAAACTGAATTCAGTTAACATACCACTTTGGATGAGATAACATTCAATTGGCGAGGCCGGTTTAAGGTTATAAGCTTCACATGGTCTACCTCTACTGCTAAAACAACCTGAGGAGAGTGCAGACAGTATATTACCATTTAAAATGAAGATCTATCTGATCTAACTGCTCGCTATAGAAATTCATGTCAATTCAGGGAAGAGATTCTTGCATCGATCAACTGAGAAACTCATATGAAAGGCCCAAGAACATATGCCATCACAATAAGGAAGAAAAGATAGAGACAACAAAACTTGAAACAGAGCAAAGTACCTCTTCTAGGTTTATTAAGAACAAAACTTGAAACAGAGCAAATTAACATCCAAATGTATCTGACTCTGAAAATTGAGCACATATCTGGCCGTTTTAGGCCACAACTCACTGAGTGAGAGAGAGAGAGAGAGAGATTACATTTGTTATTCTTCCCTCTGTGTGTGGTTTCACTCTTTGTTTGTGCGAGTGCTCTCTTTATTCTTCCCTCTGTGTGTGGTTTCACTCTTTGTTTGTGGGAGTGCTCTCTTTCTACATGTGTGTGTTCTCATGGGTCTCAGCCCCCTGATTGTAATAAAAAAAAAAAATGGCATGTCTCATTTGCTTCATCCTACTGCAAATACTAGGGCTGCAAAGACCAAGCAAGCACATAGCTGGGGCTTAGACAGACCAGCCAAACCTACCATGATGGAAAAGTAGTTAGCTAAAAACAACCAAGCGCCTTATTTCCAGATATGAGAATGGTATGGATAAGTTTCCAAATTTCTAGAGCAAAGAAAAAAAGAAAAGAAAAGACTTGCATTGTAAGAGAACTATCCTTCATTATTCACATAATAATAATAACACTAAGAATAGCAATAATAATAAGCAGCTTACAGACTAACTTTGAGAGGAGGGGGGAGGAAATGAAGGTAAGTACCAAAGCATTTTACATGACAAATGAGTACCAAAGCATTTTACATGACAAATGAATAAAAAAAATTGAGATCTTTTCAATGTGTGTCTAAGTTAGGGTTAATGGTGGGTTTGGATATGGTACTACGATTTTCTCAGATGCCATTTCTCGAGTTTGAGACAGAGCAACAAATAGCAATTTCCATTATAGATTAGAAGTTAATTCCACTTAAACCTATCACAATTTGGGTTGGACTAACATGTGCATCTGCTACACTTCATACATGGAATATATATGAACATCAATCACAACCTACCAATTGTTGGCCACACATAGATTGGGTAAAATTGACTATACGTCCATTAGTAGGGGGTCAAGTAGATAATTAGGAAGCTACAATTGGTTGATTTAAAAATTAAGAAAAATGGAGGAACCAATGTTTGGTCCATTGAATTTAATTAGTGTGGTTTTTGGGCCATGTTCCATCCAAAATAGGACCACAAATTGGATGGTCAGAATCAGATATTCTTATTTTTTTTAGTGATTTTATGGGAGAAACTCATGACATTGTTTACAAATTGAAGTCACACTATATTAGACTCAATCTCAATAGCTAGATACCTACATATATATCCACATGCAATTAATGGATAGTGATTTGCACATTGCAGGGTATGAGTTTCTAATGAGTTAGGAGCGGGCAATGGGAAAGGAGCTAAGTTTGCAACCATTGTATATCAGCAGCTACATCTTCAGTTATAGGGCTTCTGTTTTGATTATTTATCCTAGTCTTTCATGACAAGTTCCCCCTCTTTTTCACCACAAGCCCAGTCATAGTGGATGCAACTGAAAAACTTGCAATCCTATTGGCCTTCACCATCCTACTTTGGAAATTGGAAGTGAACAAAAGTTTCATTTTGATTGTGGACTATGATTACTGGAAGGTAGATATCTTGAGACTTTAGTGATTATGTGGAGATCAAATCCGTATACTACGAGACCCCATATAAACAATCTCTTTTGGATAACTAGCCAATCAAAGGTCTATTCACATCTCTACTTATGTCATAGAGTTGAATAGAATACTAAAAGCCTTTTTATATAGACTTAAAAGCATATGATTTCATTTCTACAGCAACTTTGGACTCCATATTCGACACAGATGGGGACTGCAGAGGAGAGAGAAGAAAGATGGGATGAGAGAGATAGAAACCCTTCTCAAACTAGTTGAGTGAAAGCCACCTTGTATCTGCAAACTGCCCCCTTTTTTGCCCCCTTTCCTAACATCAGAAGAAAGAAAGACATTGTTGTGTTGCTTTGAATGGGGTTACATTTGGCCTTTTTTGGTAAATACAGAGATTGGTAGCAATTCTACCCTAAAAAGAAGTAAATGGATCCCAAAAAAAACACAAAAATGAACAGAACAAGCTCCATTTCCAAATCCCACACAAAAACCACTCAAAACTCAGAGAAATGCAACTACCTAACAGAGATTAAGAACAAGAAAAACACGATTTCAAGCTTACCTCCGGAATGTCGACCAAAGCTAGGGGTTGAGATCGAAATGTTTCATATGATGGGGAATCGATCGAGAAATACCTCGATTTCCATGGATTTGCAGAGATATAGACCTTGAAATTCGAATCCGGCGCTGGAAAACTTTGAGAAGGAGAGAAACATGAACATCAAAAACCCTAGATTGTTTCTTCTTCTGCTCTTCTTCTTCTTTTGCTCTTGTTCATCTTCTTCAACACAAATGATCGATGAACCACAAAACCCTACAACTTCATCGATAAGAGGCTTTGTAGCCTACGAGAGAGGGATCGGATCTGGAGACTGTGAAAAAAAAAAAAGCAATTTTATGAAAGAGATTTGGGGATTAGGGTTTCTTTGGCGATCCGAAGAGACCGGGAGAGAGAGCGATGGAGATTAACGTTTTCTTGGGGGTGGACGTCGTTTGGCATCTTTAAAGGGATATCATTAAACGACGGCCTAAAGACCGTATATGTGTATAGAATGAAATCAGCTACACCATCTTGGATGGGACCCATTTACAGATTCTAGTCGTTTATGGCCCGTTTTGACGTAGTGTTAATTCTCACACTCCATTTCTCTATTCACACCATCTTCCACCATGCACCTTTGATTTCACACTTTTAGCACATTTCTTATTTTCTATCTTGTTCTCTTTATTAGTTAGTTTTCATGTATGTTTTTAGTTTCTTTCTATCTTGATCTTTCACTTATTTTCACACACTTACTCATTTGATATATCTAACATTGTTTATTTGTTCTTGTTATTTTTCTTTTGTCATTAACTTTGTTACTAAATTGTTACTAACCTTGTTTTTGAAAGTCCGGGATCCTAACCCTGGGGGGGGGGGTGAATAGGGTGATCTACAAATAATAATTAATTAAGGCCAATTTTAATTTCTTTAAAAACAACTAGTCACAAATGATGATTTACCAAACAAGATGCGGAAGCTAACAAAAGTAATCACCACAAGCATACATCATCACACAAAGATTTATAGTGGTTCGGCCTTAATGCCTACATCCACTACCGGCTTGTGATCCAACACCCCACCGGATTTCCACTATTTATGCTTTTCAAAAAGGCTAAGCAATAACCTTTACAACGATGTTTTTCTAGGCTAAACAATAACCTATCAATGTGCTTTTCTAGGCTAAGCAATAACCTTTACAAGATGCTTTTCAAAGGCTAAGTAATAACCTCTACAAGATGCTTTTCAAAGGCTAAGCAATAACCTCTACAATGTGCTTTTCTTAGGCTAAGCAATAACCTTAACAAGAGAAAGATTTCTTCTCAAAAAAGTGTCTACACAAACACTCAAAGAGATACAATTTAAGCTCAATACATTTGCCTCTTAAATAGGCTGGTATGAAAGTTTAAATCAAGATACAAACATACACAAACAACTAGCGAAGGTGTGTGCTCAAAGTGTATGAATGTTTACTTCAATCATTTTCTAAAAGGAAGCTCACAAATGAATGCTTGATGCATTTGAAAATCTAAGCACTGAAAAAGATGATTGAAGTTATAAACTAATCACATGAAGAATTCAAACAACTTGGAAAGACATGCTACACAAGTTGTATGAAGTTTTAAAGATTAAAAACACATGTGATTGAGACAAGGATGTTTGCAAAACAATCTAGTATTCCAAGGTGATATTGTGTTTGCAAAACATCTCAACTAAAGCTAGAAATCATGCAAATATGAGATTTACAAAGGATTAAACATGCATAATTTTAAATGGAATGAAAATCAAAGATAACTTGAAAGATATACCTATTAAATCTCACACATTTTGATTTCCAATAGCCTCTAGCTTTCCTAGCTTATTCCTCTTCTTTAGGCTTCAAAATAGTTCCAAGATTTCATACCAACAGCCTTGTGAAAGAAGGGAATAGAATGGACTTTTATACAAAAAACAGTCCAACGGCTAGTTTGCGCGGTCGACCTGGTCCAACGGTCATATTGGCCAACGGCTCTTTGCGCGGTCGACCTGCCCCTGTGCGCGGTCGACCGGGTACACTGAGCTCTGAGAAGATTCTGCAGGATTTTTGAAAACCTGTCTTAGTGTACGCGGTCGACCGGGTACACAGGCCAGAGAAGAGTTCCAACTGATTTTTTGAGAAAGTGTTTTATGAAAACATGAACTCTTAGCCAATATGTTTTATGCATACTAAAATGATTCTAAAAAAGAGATATGTATGCAAAACATGAACCTCGATGTCAAACTTGATTTTTCAAAATCATGCACGAAGAACTAGGCTTTTGAAAATACATTTTAAGTTCTAAAACATGCAGGATGAAGTCTTTGAAAATCAAAAGCATTTTCAAGTCTAAGGTCCAGATTTCAAGGTCCAAACTTTGATGAATGGGTGTGTGATCAGTTGACTGATAGAGATAGTGCTTCTATCAAATTAGCAACATACAAAAATCCTAACAGTTTTCACTTTAGTTCTATTTCTACTAACATCTCTTTGTTATCTAGTTTCTTGTTTTCTTTTAGTTTGCATTTTTTATTTCCCTAGTTGTTATTTTGTTTCTTGTTTTCATTGTTTTTGTTATTTCCATTTGCATTTGTTAGCTATATTTGAGTTGATACCCCTTTTCATTGATAATTATTATTTTCCTTGTAACGATCCTCGTGGGAACGATATTCGGACTTCCATAATCTATATTACTTGAGACAACCGTATACTTGCGGGAAATTTGCCATCAAGTTTTTGGCGCCATTGCCAGGGATCGGCGTACATAGGAATCCTTGATTTTAAGGATTTTCAACTCTCATATAGCTTAGTTGCATTTTTGTTTTCTTTCTTTTAGCTTTCATTGTGGATTCTATACATTTTCCTTGTTTGTATTTTTCAGAGATTCCACGGTTGGAGCAAGGAAAGAGGAAAAGAGCAATCAAAGAACTTAAACTTAGGAATTTAATTTGCTTTCTTAGAAAAATCTAGTATTAGGATTCATTTCAAATCTGTAATAATTTTTTAAAGTTCATTAAAGTTTTTAAAGCATTGTAATAATTAAGGAAGGAGGACGGTTGGACGATACCGTCGTGGCCCCTCAAGTTTGTACACCGAAATTGGTGTCGGTGGCTTGGGTCGACTTCAACCGATCTTTCCCCAATTTAGTTTGGGAGGTGCGTATTTCGATACACCCACGCATTCCCCGTTAGTGGGTCAATTTTGTTGGTTGTTTGATTGTTTAATTGCTTTGTAGTGCTTAAATCATTTTAAAATACACAAAGTAATTTGGAAAGCACACACTTAGTAAGGGCAATCATACCCCCAACAAGATAAGGATTGGATTTCATCACCATTTCCTTGCCCATAGGAACTCATTTTCCTCACTACTTAGGAATCCTTAGCTTTAATAAAATTTGAGTAGAAACGTGACTATAGGACACGAGCTCATTAGGAGAAGACCATCAAAGGTTGTACCATTTGCGCTCCTTGACGGAAATCGGTGCCTAGAATAGCCTTGTCCCTTAAGGGAGACAGTTCATCTGTTCTAGGAGTTTGGTATTTAAGCGGAACCATTGCCACGCGCATCGTGATCCCACCAATCCCCTGGGGGCTTGCCTGGCCGACTATGTTTCATAGGACCGAATCGGAGGCCTAGGTGTACTCTTCACAGTTAGGAGCTATCCAGTTTAATCTTAGGTAGCTTTAGTTAAGCATAGTTTTGTTTGTTTTTCAAAAATAATTTTGCTTTGTTTGTTGGTGTTTAAGCATTAATCCTCGTTCATCATCACTTGAGCAGACCATCACTTTCGAAGTTGAATGGTAGTTTATGCACAATTGGTTACGTGTGCAGGGTCGTTTAGAAAGCTTCGATTTATTCGATATCCCTGTTGAGAATTTCGCGGACCCCACTACCATTGAGGAAATGGCTAACGGAATCCCACCAACCCAACCCATGACTCTTAGGGAGTATATGTACCCAACCAGATCTACCCAGCCCTCATGCATCATCATACCTGCCACAAATGCCTCATTTGAGTTGAAATCCGGCTTAATCCAAATGTTACCAATTTTTCAAGGGGTGGAAAATGAGAACCCATATCAGCATGTGAGAGAGTTTGAGGAAATCTGCGGGACCATGAAGTATAACCATATGTCTGAAGAGGCCCTTAAGCTTAGGTTATTCCCGTTCTCGCTGAAGGAGAAGGCGAAAGCATGGCTTTACGCCCTACAGGCTAATTCCATAAACACATGGGAGGGACTAGTTGAGGCCTTTTATAAAAAGTTTTATTCAAAGCAGAAAACGGCCTTCATTAGACATACCCTGAACAGCTTCCACCAACTGGAGGGAGAAACCATGTATGAGTACATGGAAAGGTTCAAAGACTCATTGTTGCAATGCCCACATCATGGATTCGAAAAGATCCAACTAGTCCAAATCCTTTATGAAGGACTAGACTATCCTACCAAGACCATGGTGGAGTCTTTCTGCAATGGAGTATTCACTCAAAAGACAGCTGACCAAGCATGGACATACCTTGAGGAGGTCGCTGAGAACACTCTCCAATGGAAACCTATCAGAGAGGATCCCAAAAGACCCGTTGTTGCAGAAAGAAGGGGCATGCATAGAGTGGAACCCAAATTTAAGGCCGAGGCCAAGTTGGCCACATTGATAAGGAGATTAGAAGCCCTTGAAACGAACCAGACCTGTCAGCAGACCACCCCAAAAACCCTGGAATCATTAAAGATGAGCCAAGCAGTTAGTGACCCTACTGTCCCACCTTGCACAAATTGTGGAGATTTTATTCATCATGGATCCCAATGTAGAGCATTCTTTGGTCAAAGTCAAAGTGAGAGTATGGAGGAGGTGAATGCACTTTACCAGAATACCAGATATGAGCGGCCGAGGTATAATCCGTATTCTAATACATACAATCCTGGTTGGAAGGATAATCCTAATTTTTCATGGACCAAAGGACAACACCAAGGAAACCCTTCTCAGTCAATGGTCCAGCAAATGCCACCTCCGGGATACCAAAAGCCTCAAGTACCCCAAGTGTCACAGGGACCACCCATGGTCCAAGGTTATCAGAATCTTAATCTCCAGAATCAGCAGATAAGTTCTCTAGAGGACACAATGAAAATGTTGGTCCAAAATATCCTCCAATTCCAGCAAAGCACTACTCAGAATTTGAATGCCAATACCCAGTCCATTGCCGAGCTGGAATACACTGTCAGCCAGTTGGCCAGGTCAATAGCTCAAAGAGATAAGGGTACCTTTCCAAGTTAGCCCGAAGCCAACCCCAAAAGTCAAACTTCAACGGGGCAATTTGTTGTCCATGATGACAAGGGCAAAGTTCATGAGCAAGTCAATGCAGTGCATGCAGTTACCACCCGTAGAATGGCCTTAAGGGAGGCTGACACACCAGAAGAGGACCATAGGCAATCTGAGCGGACCCAAGTGAGGAGAGAGCATGTAGTTTTCGAAGAAGAACCCGAGGAACCAAAGAAGGACCCAGAACCTACCAAGGAACTTGTAAAACCAATAGGAGCTGCCTCACCGAGTGAACCCCCTCCTAGAACCTTTGTTCCGAAGGCCCCATACCCTCAGAGGCTAGGTCAAATGAAAAATAATGTCCAGCTGGATAAAATCCTTGAAGTGTTCAAGCAAGTGAGAATTAACATCCCACTATTAGAAGCCATCCAACAGATCCCGACTTATGCCAAAGTCCTCAAAGATTTATGCACATTCAAGAGAGCAACCAATGTACCCGAAAAGGCCTTTCTAGCCCAGCAATGCAGTTCCATCATTACCACTTCAACGCCAATCAAATACAAGGACCCTGGGTGTCCTACAATTTCTTGTCAAATAGGAGATCATCACATAGAACAGGCTTTGCTAGACTTGGGTGCAAGTGTCAATCTACTCCCGTATTCGATATACGAGGAGTTAGGTTTGGGGGAGCTGAAACCAACAAAGGTGACCTTACAACTAGCTGATGCTTCAGTTAGGTACCCCAAAGGTGTTGTTGAGGATGTTTTGATCAAGGTAGGTGAGTTTGTTTTCCCGGTGGACTTTGTAGTCCTTGATACCAGACCACCAATTGGAAATGTTGTGAAGGTCCCGGTAATTTTAGGGAGACCATTCCTTGCCACTTCCAATGCCCTGATTAATTATCGAAATGGTGTGATGCACCTATCGTTTGGGAATATGACAGTCCAGATAAACATTTTCAACGTTGGCAAGCAACCCAGAGATGAGAGTGATTATGAAATTTGTGAGGTGAGTTACCTAGAGGAGCTTATTGAGAGTGTAGGATCACAATTAGTTTGTGATGACCCACTAAAGGCTTGTCTTGCACATTTTGGAGGTAACATTGATGTTGAGAAAAGCATTAAAGAAGTAAATGCATTACTGGATTCTGCCCCTGCTTTTGAGAGGAGTCAATGGCAACCCAAACCAGAGATCTTGACTCCATCGGCTGCCCCACTTGTTCCATCAATTGAAGAACCGCCCAAGCTCGACCTAAAACCACCACCTGACACCCTCAAGTATGTGTTTTTGGGCCCAGCTAAGACCCTCCCAGTCATTATAGCCTCGGACTTGGAAGAAGTCCAGGAACAACAATTGATTGAGATCTTGAAGGATCACAAAGAGGCTATTGGCTGGAAAATTGCAGATATAAAAGGAATAAGCCCATTTGTGGTTCAACATCAGATCCATTTGGAAGAAAATGCAAAAACTTTCAGAGAACCACAGAGGCGTCTTAATCCATCAATGAAGGATGTCGTAAGAGTGGAGGTTCTGAAATTGTTGGATTCAGGTATCATTTACCCTATTTCAGACAGCTCATGGGTGAGCCCAATCCATGTTGTGCCAAAAAAATCTGGGATAACTGTTGTGAAGAATGAGGGAAACGAGTTAGTGCCCACAAGGACCCAAACAGGCTGGCGAGTGTGCATTGACTATAGAAAGTTGAAGTCGGCCACCCGTAAAGACAATTTTCCCCTCCCATTTATGGATCAGATGCTTGAGAGACTAGCCGATCATGCCTTTTATTGTTTCCTAGATGGATACTCCGGCTATAATCAGATACCCATAGCACCTGAGGACCAGGACAAGACAACTTTTACATGTCCTTTCGGTACATTCGCCTACCAGCACATGCCTTTTGGGCTATGCAATGCACCTGCGACATTTCAAAGGTGTATGATGAGCATATTTTCGGACTTGGTCGAGCGATTCTTAGAGGTGTTTATGGTCGATTTTTCGGTCCATGGGAGTAGTTTCCAAGAATGTTTGCACCACCTGAACCTTGTTTTAGTGAGATGTCAAGAGAAGAATCTTGTTTTGAATTGGGAGAAGTGTCATTTCATGGTGAAAAGAGGAATTATCCTGGGCCATGTTATTTCTGAGAATGGCATCAAGGTCGACAAGGCCAAAATTGATCTCATTTCCAACCTGCCACCACCATAAACGGTGAAGAATATCAGATCTTTCTTGGGCCATGCAGGTTTTTATAGACGGTTCATTAAGAATTTTAGCAAGATAGCTGCACCATTGTGCAATCTGATATCTAAGGATGTGCCTTTTGTCTTCAATGAACCCTGCCTACAAGCATTTGAACAATTGAAAAATGAGTTGACCCCTACCTCGATAATAAAGCCACCTGATTGGACAATTCCTTTTGAACTCATGTGTGATGCTTCTGACCATGCTCTTGGGGCTGTGTTAGGACAGAGAGTGAACAAATCGCCCCATGTCATATATTATGCCAGTAGGACCTTGAATGACGCTCAGCTGAATTACACAACCACAGAGAAAGAGTTGTTAGCTGTCGTTTTTGCCTTGGAGAAGTTTAGACCCTACCTGATTGGGTCTAAGGTCATAGTTTACACCGATCATTCAGCCCTTAGGTACCTGTTGATGAAAAAAGATGCGAAAGCCCGTCTGATTAGGTGGATTCTCTTGTTACAAGAGTTTGACCTTGAGATTCGGGACAAAAAAGGTTCTGAAAATGTTGTAGCTAACCATCTCTCCCGATTACCTACTGACCTCGAGCATGAAAGCATCCCATTGAGTGAGAGTTTCCCGGATGAACAGTTGCTGAGTGTCTCCCATTTCCCTTGGTTTGCGGATATCGTTAACTACCTGGTCATTGGACAGAAGCCCGATCACTGGTCCAAACAGGATAGGTCCAAGTTTTTGTCTGAGGTTAAGCATTTCTTCTTTGATGACCCATACCTGTTTAAGTACTGTCCAGACCAGATCATTAGGAGATGCATTTCGGAAGAGGACTATTTAAGTGTGATATCCTTCTGCCATGACCACGCCTGTAGTTGGCATTTTAGTTCTAGGAAGACCGCAGCGAAGGTGTTGCAGTGCGGATTTTATTGGCCCACCCTTTTCAAGGATTGTCACACCTTTTGTTTGCACTGTGAGCGTTGCCAGAAATTAGGCAGAATTACACGGAGGAACATGATGCCTTTAAATCCGATGCTTATTGTGGAAATATTTGATGTTTGGGGCATAGACTTCATGGGTCCATTTCCGAGTTCCTTCAGCAACTTATACATTTTGCTTGTTGTAGATTATGTCTCCAAATGGGTAGAGGCGATTCCAACCAGAACGAATGATCGTCACGTGGTTATCAAATTTATTAAAGAAAACATCTTTTCTAAATTTGGTATCCCCAGGGCGATTATCAATGATGGTGGGAGTCATTTTTGTAATAGCACCTTTGAGAATTTGATGAAAAAATACTCTATCACTCATAAGGTTGCTACTCCATATCACCCACAGACTAGCGGACAGGTGGAAGTGTCTAATAGGCAAATAAAGCAAATTTTGGAAAAGACAGTCAGTCCTACCCGAAAAGACTGGTCTTCAAGATTGACAGATGCTTTATGGGCTTATTGGACTGCCTATAAGACCCCGATCGGAATGTCTCCAAATCGATTGGTCTTTGGGAAAGCATGTCATCTGCCGGTAGAATTGGAGCATAGTGCTTATTGGGCTATCAAAATGTTCAATTTTGATTTAGCTAAAGCCGGTAACCTACGCAAGTTGCATCTCAATGAGCTGGAGGAACTTCGAAATGACGCCTATGAGAATGCCAAGATTTATAAGGATCGGATGAAGAAAAACCACAATCAATCTATTTTGAGGAAATCCTTTGAACCATGCATGAAAGTCCTTCTGTATAATTCTCGCCTACATCTCTTTCCAGGAAAACTGAGATCCCGTTGGACTGGACCCTTCATTGTGCGCACTGTCTATTTTCATGGGGCAGTTGAGATTGAGAACCCCAAGAATGGGGATGTTTTTAAAGTTATTGGTCAGAGGTTGAAACCTTTTCTGGAGCTTAAGGACAAGGATGTCGAAGAAACCCTTGTTCAGGACCCTGTGTATGTTGCATAAGTAATTTTCAGGGTCACGTCAGGCTGACAAAGTGAAACTTAGTGCTGGTTGGTAGGCAACCCAATATTCATTTTTTACATCAACCCATGGTAAGGCGTTCCATTTTTTTTTCCTTGTCCATTTATCATTTCGCATTACATATCATTGAGGACAATGTTTGATTTAGGTTTGGGGGTGTGGTACTGCATTGCACACATATATTTTCCTGTAAATATTTAGTAAAAAAAAAAAATCTTTTTCAAAACAAAAAAAAAAAAAACAAAACAAAATCAAAAAAAAAAAAAAAACAAAACAAAACAAAATTTTCCGTGGGATTTTAGCTTGTTAATAAGTTTCGAAATCTTAGTTTACCATACTATCCAAATCCTAAAAAGAGTGTCACAAAATCAAGTCTTGGAAAATTATTGCACATTTAGCCACATGCGTGTAGTCCAAGTGAAGAGTGGGCACATCTGAGTGACCCTGACAAATCGCTAAGTGGAGATTAAACCAATTGAGTGTAGAGCCTTTCTATTCCTCTAGTGTAAGGACTCTTCTGCACTAATTCCGAGTAGAATGAAGAGCTACTCAAACTCGTAGTTTTCAGCACATTTCTTTTATCTTATTAGTGCCTATTTCTTTCCAACCATTGAGGGTGTCATCAAAATTGCGAACTAACCTTGACTTGTAGCTTGTGAGCACCTTTCTCGACCTGGTAATGTGATGATAGGCAATCTAAAATTAAAACCTCATGGGCATTAAAAACCTACCCATAAAAACATTTCCATAGTAACCCTTTTTGAACCTTTATCCTTTATTCATTTTTCCTTTAAAAGAAAAAAAAATCCCAAAACCTCTCCACCCAAATAAAAAGCCTTCAACCCATTGTTTTTGAGAAGTGTAAGGAAAAATTAAAGAAAGAAGGAAGTGTGCATTGTTGATACTTCACATGATCAATCCAAGAAAAAAGTCTTCTCCAAAAAAAAAAAAAAAAAAGGCAAAAAAAAAAGGTGAAGATGAAAAAAAAAAAAAAAAGGAAAAATCCTTCAAAGAAAGCTCAAGACCTTACCTTCTCAGAAACCCTAAAACCTCATTTTCCATATTTTTACCAAACCCTTTCCCCTAACCCCATTACAACCAATAAAAGACCTATTGGATTTCAGGAAAAGTTAGGATGTTAAACAAGTGAGAAGTTGAGTGAGCATTTTCACCCTCAGTTAAATGGTTGTTCTTTCCATGAGATAAATTCTCTAAAAATTCTTCATTCTCAAAAGACATGTGAGTCCTTTTGCCTTACCAATACTCACATATAGAGTGATAAGTCAGAAAATCTAAGCAATTTTTTTTCCG
This sequence comes from Camphora micrantha, assembly GCA_003546025.1. NCBI lineage: Eukaryota > Viridiplantae > Streptophyta > Magnoliopsida > Laurales > Lauraceae > Camphora > Camphora micrantha. The sequence goes on along the minus strand of QPKB01000006.1, from coordinate 43,844,306 downwards.
AGAGTATGACTGTGAGGCTGAAGTCAAAACGAATGGATTTAGAAGGTGATCAGAGTTGTGTTTTCTCAAAACCCAAAACCGCACAACTGTTGGCTAAACTCACTCAAACACACTCCGGGACTTAAGCATCATTGAAAGATTTTTAGCAATTGGATAGTGTTCTAAACTTGCTTTCATTTTTATTAGCTTGCTAAAAACCCGAGGATATAAATAAAAAGAATTTTGTGCGATTTATTCGCTGAAAACCCTCACGAGACAAAACTCGTCTACTAGGGGAAACTTAGTGGTTAAAATGGCTTGTTGCACGAGCTAAGTGCAGCCGCGATTCCTGCAAAAGTGAGTTAGGATTTTTATTTTTATCGTTTTCTGCATATAGTTAGTTTTCTTTTATTTTACTCGGGACTAACAAAATGTAAGTTTGGGGGTGTGATGAGTTCACAAAAGATATAATTTCATAGCATTATTTTATGAGTTTTCATAGATAAAAGAACTCAAAACACTATTTTTAGCATAAAAATCATAAAGTTCTTCCCCATCATGCTTTGCACATATCTTTTCATTATAGATGGCCATTTGTATGCATTTATATGAGTTTCAATGGCTTTCATAAAAAATATGTTAAAAAAATACTCTCAATTATGTTAATTTCTCTTTGTAGGTGTTACTTGAAGACTAATTTGAAGACTAAAGTTGAGATTCAAGAGTTAAAGAGAGTATTGATTAGTTTGGAAGACAATTGGATGAATAAATGACAAAGATAGGCCAACAATAAGAAGAAAAATGAAAGACCTGGGTTTGTATTTTGACCATATCTTTTTACTCGGGTGTCCGATTGAGGTGATCTTAGAAGCATTGGAAATCTTGTTCTAAGACCTACAAATCATATTTCACAACATTTCTCCCAATTTGGACATTTCGAGGGTCAAAATCACACATCAGTATGGGGACTGTTTTCTAATACGGGAATTACATTTATATGTTTATATTTTCATGCTTGTAAAGTCCCACATTAGAAAGAAACCAAAAGAGAGCAAGTAAAAGTTTCTATATAAGGAAGGGAACTCTAGGCATTTGGGACAAGCAAGGAGAGCTTCCTCCTCTTTACTTAAGCTATTCATGTAATTGAGAGCAATTGTAGAGAGAAAGTGAGGAAAGCTTTGTAAAAATTGAAGATTTATAATGAAAGCTTTGTCTTCTCCAATGGGTGGCTAATCACTTTGATTGGATCTTCTAGATGAAGCTAAGTTAATACTATTCCTTTTGCTTATGCTCTTAATTCTCTTTGTTTATGTGCTTAACATGCTAGAATAGATTTTTCTTCATTGCAATATGCTATCTTCCATGCTTATTTTTTATTTTAGCATTATTTTTACTATCTATGCTTAGGTTTGATAATCATGCTTAGGAGTTAATATCTTTTGATGGTTTATGCTTACTTTTGATAGATAGTCATTAGGAATCTTTTCTTTTATGAAGGGAAGAAAATCTTAGCTATTAGATTGTTAATTTTTTAGAGCTTTAAAGTTATATTTTTCAAATCTATACATTGATTTGTCATTAGATTTGAGTGTTTTGTTTGGGAAAAGAGAAGAGCATTAGTGTTGGATTAGTGTTACTTAGTGGATTCTAGATGGTCCAATCTATCCATTCGTATTAATTGTTGATTTACTTACTTTAGTTTGATTCTATTCACATTCTCACACACTTATTCACTTGTTTTAATTCTCACACTCCATTTCTCTATTCACACCATCTTCCACCATGCACCTTTGATTTCAAACTTTTAGCACATTTCTTATTTTCTATCTTGTTCTCTTTATTAGTTAGTTTTCATGTATGTTTTTAGTTTCTTTCTATCTTGATCTTTCACTTATTTTCACACACTTACTCATTTGATATATCTAACATTGTTTATTTGTTCTTGTTATTTTTCTTTTGTCATTAACTTTGTTACTAAATTGTTACTAACCTTGTTTTCACTTTAGTTCTATTTCTACTAACATCTCTTTGTTATCTAGTTTCTTGTTTTCTTTTAGTTTGCATTTTTTATTTCCCTAGTTGTTATTTTGTTTCTTGTTTTCATTGTTTTTGTTATTTCCATTTGCATTTGTTAGCTATATTTGAGTTGATACCTCTTTTCATTGATAATTATTATTTTCTTTATAACGATCCTTGTGGGAACGATATTCGGACTTCCATAGTCTATATTACTTGAGACAACTGTATACTTGCGGGAAATTTGCCATCATAGGCCTCAAAATCATGACCCGAACCGTTAATCCCCATTAGAAGGCTTAAAATGGCCACATGTTAAAAAATCAGCCCTTGGTTCTTTTGTTTTGGATCTTCAAAAACTAATGGATATCCTAAACCATTGGGTCATAAAACATTTATCTCAAACATGTTTTTTTTTGGTCCTATCAAATGGTCACTTTGTAAAACATCTATTTCAAACCACTTAATTTGAAACAGATCTATATCATAGAGATTTGTTTCATATAAAAAAAAAAACGAAAAAAGAAAAAAAAAACTTGCCAAACAAGCTCTAAATATATAAAGGATTTAACCGGAAAAATCACTTTATCCGCATGTGGTACGCAATCAAGCACTTTAACAAGTGGGGCACCAATTACAACAATTGGGCCTAATTTTCATTTTTTTTTACCTATTTGGCACATCGTCAGCGCCGACCTTATTTACACTGAATAAGGTCGGCGATGACCCTGTCCGCGAACCATATTAGGACTCATATCCCTGTTTCTTGTCATTTTTCTCTTCTCTCTTCCAGCCTACCGTCGAGACGGACCTTGGACGAGTGACGAAGAGCGGTTGCTTCCATTTCCAGAACCACCAGTCTTGAAACTGAATTCCTCAACTGCTTCTCTTTACTCCCATCGTTTTTTCCATCGTCCTTGATTTCTACCAACACTCTAGAGGTATATATCTCCTTCCGTTTTTGAATCCTTGTCAATGTTTTTGTATTTTTCCTCCCTTTTTGTTTTCCCGCCATCCCGCATATGATATCGAAGTGCACGGTTTGTTATCTTCAACGTCGTATTCAATTTGTACATTATTTGTTTGCATTGATTAAGGTTTGTAGATTCCAAATTTAGGGTATTTCAAGTTGAGAAGGACGATGGATGATTGGGCTTTGTTTTAACACTTCCAGAAAAGTTTAAATGAGTTATTTTTTGTTTTCCAAACTTGAGGATGTTGCATGCGGTCAAATGCCACTAGTGGTTCATTTGTTCCTTTTTGTGTTTCTTCATTTGACAATGTGAATGGGTTCATATGCTAGGATTAGCCTCTTAAAATCTCTTCATAATAAGAGATAAATGGACCATTAGTAACTACAGCCTATAATGCATCAATTCATGTGTGAAAAAAAGAGGATGGATCCCTATTCAAAAAACCACATCCACATGAGCGATCGAACCATATCATATCCTCCTCACATGACCTGAATATTGCACACAACATGTAGAATGGCAATTGATGACACATTTGAACTACAGTACCCACCATCTCTAAAAAAAAAAATTACACCACAGCATTTAAAACTCAACGCTTCATCAATCAATCATCACCTCACTAACCAAATAGATCATTAGAGTTTCAATGGCTCTACACCATTAGTTATCTTGAGTTGGGTACAAGGAACTTTCTTTAGCAAATAGGTTTGGCATTTATATACTAACACAGTCTATATCCCCTATCATTTCAAGAAATCAAGATGAATAGCTGGTTACAAACTTGCAACTGATAATCCAAGATGTAAATACTTAAATACTTTTCTTGTATGCAAAAACTTCATATATATATATATATATGACAGGGAGATGCTCCTATGAGAGATCCTCTCACCTTACTATGAGAGATAAGTTTGGGGCCCTCACATCCATAGCCAATGCCAACAACTTAAATGTGAGGGGCCCCACCCCTATCTCTTATATAAGGTGAGAGATATCTCTCATAGGAGCATCTCCATATATATTATATACCTCTATATATTATATATAAATATCTATATATAGTGGAGCGCTAGAAAACTATCGGAGAATTTTTTTTTTTTTTTTTTTTTTTACAAAAAAACACCCCTCCCAACTGGGCCCTCTATGGTGTATGACAACTATGGAATGATGTTGGATGGAATAATCTAGATGAAATCTACTTATATGAGAATTTTTAACTCCAATATTAGATTATCCTAGCCCCTTGATCCTTGGCCCCAAAGTTTAATTGTTTTAAAGGCATTGTTTTCTTTTTATTTCAATCCAACAGTGAGTAAAAGTTGGATGAGTGTCAAATTTGGACTTTCTACCAATTCACGAGGATAGTACGTGTGGAATGTTGGATTGGCTAACTATGTCTATTAGAAAATACGAATCTGGGTACTCAAAACTTAAGAGAGAGAGAGAGAGAGAAACTATGTCTATTAGAAAATACGAATCTGGGTACTCAAAACTTGAGAGAGAGAGAGAGAGAGAGAGAGAGAGAGAAGAATAGATAGTTTTAGGCCTCTTTTAGAATTGTTGCTTTAGGCCTTAAATTGTCTTGAGCTGGCCTTGATTGGAATTGGATATGGGTTGTACAATAAAAAGCCAACATCAGCTAGCCCAAACCCGATCCTATATGGGTCTAGGCATATGGCTGGGTCTTATCCAAATCCGTTCTATTGCCACAAGCCGGCTGGGTCCCGATCCAATTTAGGTTCCCTGTTAGCAGGGCCGAACCTAAGTGGTAGGGTGGAATTGAGATTCTCTTAGACTTGAATGGGACCTTGGATCGAGGGCGGACATACGTTGGAGGGATTTGGCGTGATTGCCCCAAGTCAGAACTCAAATGCCCATAGAGTTAAATGGGGCCTTGTAGCATGCACCACATGTCTAAACTTCTCACTCCATATATGTCTAAAGATAGCCCCACTTATGTAAAGCTTCGTTGGTAAAAATCAAATAAAAAAAAAAAAAAAACATTGCGGTAATACAGCGCTCCCTCTTCTTCCACCTCTTCTTTCAAAACCTCTTCACGCCGATTGTTGATCGAGCTCGTCGTCGCCGGTCCCTATGTGTCATGTAGGCTACCGCATCTTCATGTGCCCAACGTATCTTAATCTCCAAATCCTAATCCTTAACCCTGAATTTTCAAAATCCTAATCCAAACCATAAGCCCTAAACCACCAAATCTAAGCATATCTACAACCCCAAGGATGACCAAATCCATTCATGTTATCATGTCTTCTTATCCCGCTATGATTCAAAGATGGAGTCCTACTTCCATTATTCAAAGGTTAAAGCTTTTAGAAAGTGTTAATGGAAAGTTTGGGTGTCCTCAAAATGTAATTGTATTCGGTCTTTTCTCACACACTCACTCACTCGAATTTGTGATCCCCAATGGGCATTGATTTTGACATAAATTTAGTGAAACATGATAATGTGAGTATGAGTATCTAAAATCAATGTTAGAATTTTTTATTTTTTTTATCCATCTAATGCTTTTTGGTACTTCTAATTAACATCATAACATCTTCATTGCCCAATCTACAATAATTGTCATGCATTTGGTTGAGTTCCAAGAGTTGGACATTTTCTAAAAAAAATCGTTTAGGTGCTATTTCGTAATGTGAAAAGATTCTAACAAATTTAATTTTTTTCAAATGTTAAGTCTAGCAAAATTTTAGCCCCACCCAAATAAAGATCATAGGTCCACCACTGCCTATTAGTAATTTATGTTCGGGTCAATGCTATATATGGACTTCGTTTTAATTAGTTATATTATAAAATAAATTATATTTTGATAATTATAGATATGGATTCATCAATCAATCGATCCATCTGTTTTACATAAACTAACAAAAAATTTAGTTATTAATTTTATATTATTGTCTATCATTGCAGGAGCTTTGCAATAACCTGAATATTGCCTATGGCCTATTTGTTTACGATAGAATATATAGGAATTCATGGTCAAATGAACTCCACAAGGTGAAATGTTAATGATTTTAGGTGAGAAGCGAAGTATATAAGGTAGCAATGTAAGAAATTTGAATTATCATATGGATATTCACTTTTCATCTTCCCTTTACTCACTTTCCATTAAAGGAAATGTTTTTAATGTCATGTTTACATATTCACCTTGGATTATTAATAATTTAGGACATAAATTGCTATGTATTTTAATGGAAACAAACATATGCCTTTGGTGTGTGACCTACAGAAAAGATTTATAAAAATCCTAAACTTTGATAAGGACCATAAGGTCAACATTCAGTTTCTTCCTAAGCCTTCATCTCACTCATTTTCACATGCACTTGGAGCCTAATTGACTACGGCCTCCTTCGAATAAATTGGATGGTTAGAATGATGAGACCAACGGAAATCTGGGGCATGCACTATTAAAGGAGGACCCCGTTGATCCACATGTGCCTCCACAATCAACAGGCATGTGCCACATGCATGCTCTTCCTCGGTTGCTCTCTGTTTAGTCAGAATTAGGAATGCACCCTCCCTCTCAGAACGCTACAAATGAGAAAGACAGCTATGCGGTTTTGAGTAAATGCAACAGGAACGTGAGACACGGTGAGGCCATGCAAAAGTCTCCAAGGAGGACCTCCACAGTACACCAAAATCACCTAGCATGGTCTTCTATTTGATATTTTCAAAGTTTACTCAAATAAAATTTGTTATTACCATGAGCTATTGTGTATAGGAAATCATAACAGGCCTTATCTACAATGGCTTCAGCACTCGAAAGTAGAGGAATGTGGACATAGAATGACTTTTTTCCTGTTATTTTTGCTTGTTATAGCAAGTCAGATTGTGGGCTGCTCTGACCTTTCTTGGCTTTTTTCCTATCATTTTTTTCACTTTTTTCCTTTGTAGGTTGTTATATGCCTCAGAATAGTTGGTCGCTTTATCGAATATTACAACTGATTTGACATTTCAGTGCCTCTTAATAAACACTCAATCCCGACTCTGGTACACTTTTTTGTTTACTTTTCTGCCCTCGATCTCATGATATCATAGGATCCAAATATTGAAAGTTGGAAAGCTACCTAGATCTCAAACTCATGATATCATGAGATTCAGAGCAAAAAAGTATACCAGAGTCAAACGACTTTGGTGACATTTAGAAATTTTTAGTCATGAAATTGAGAATTGAATGTTTAAGGGGCATTAAAATGTCAAATTCTCAATATTATAGCATACAAAAAATTGATCATATATTCTTTATTACTGTCAAAAAAAGTAAAAGAAAAGTTGGACGTGAACAATAACGTCGAAAACACATGAATAACTTCTATTTCATTCAGGTGTTTTGGCAGTACATGCACGGACTTACGTGGCGTGAACTCCCAAGTGCAGAAGGAATTTGGCATTAGGTGGGCCTCGCCCTCGTTCTAGAGCTTCACTTCTCTAATCAATAGGGAAGTGTGAGTGAGACATTCAGGATCTGGATTCACGTTTAACGTGGAGCTCAACTGTCGTCCTTCCACCTGTTGTAAGCTGAGCAATGACCTTGTTGTGGGCCCATAGCTGGATCGGAGAGTCCACCATTGTATTGGCAATAAAGAAGATAAAGACTACACGTCTTGTGATAAACAAGTCACAAATTCAAACACCTGACATTGAGGACACGTTCAAACACTTTGAACATTTGAAATCATTACTGTTATATAAATCTGTAAACTCACTTGGGCTTATCCCTTTTCTTGTAAGATCTATATATAATACAATTATACTCTCCAAAGCCAAGACAGTGAAAAAGGATAATTTTTTACATTGATTTCACATTGTTTGTCCCAAATGAGGATCAATTATCATCAAACACGACCCTCAGGCCTCAGCCTATAAAAGACTTCCTCATTCTCTCCATTTCCATTAACCTAAGACCAAGCCCCTCTCTCTCTCTCTCTCTCTCTCTCAAAACCTAGATCATAAACAAAATTCAAAACCTAGATCATAAACAAAATTACAAAAATAGAAGCAGAAGAGAAAGACCCATTACTTGTATTGTAAAGATGGGTCTGCGCAAAAATGATCTCTTCATAATAACAAATGTCATCTTTTATATCTTGATAATCATGAATGTGGAACCCCTCCACGCATGGAGGCCACTCGAAAGGGAGTGGTTGCTGAAGAGAGACTCGTCGCTCTTCCAGTCACTTCCCAGAGGGCCCGTGCCACCTTCAGGAGACTCCCCATGCACGTACGTCCCCGGTCATGGTGGTGGTGGCTGCCATAGCAAACGGAGGAAGAAACCATCAGGACACACTTTCGTTTCCACACCTTAGCTGCAATCATGAATCCACTCCCAGCATTAGGAGTATTGATTTCATATCCAGGGGTCTGTTCTTGCTGTAAGTTTCATATGCTGCATGGAATATAATTAGGCTTGAGTTCCTAGTGCTTGTGTTATATTTTTAGTTCATCAATGTGGATTTCTGTTTATAGGTATAATGATAGTGGACAGTAGAGTTTGTGGTGTTTATGAGCAGAAAGGAGATTAGCAATCCTTTTCTCTGCTGATATTGATTGTCTGCCTTGTAGTTTCCGACATGCATCAATTGTATCCTTGCAAACTCTTCGTGTAGCTTGTCCCTGTTATAGTATCTTTGGACTTTTTTTTTTTTTTTTTTTTTTTTTTTTTTTTTTTTTTTTTTTTTTTTTTTTTGAGGACTTATTGATAGTTGAAATGTTGAACGTGAAAAATGTTGGTTCATGAGGGACCTCAACAAACTCTCTCTCTCTCTCTCTCTCTCTCTCTCTCTCTCCACTCGTGGATCGAGGATTTTTGTTTGAGGGGTGCAGATCTTAATAGGTAATTTGGTATTGGGGCAAATGGAGGATTTTCATGTTGATTTTAAGAGTGGACTCATGATTTTCTTTTAGTAGTTTAAAATACACCGTAGTTTAACAGGTGCAACTACACCCACATGGTTGTATCCGGGTCCGCCCCTCTCTCTCTCTCTCTAAACCCCATCGCCCAACACGAGTGGAATTGCGCCAAAGCTAGAACCAAAGGTGAAGTCGGAACTGGATCTAGAACTCATGTCATAAATTCCGTGACTGAACCTTTTCTCAGTCGGGATCCACCCTTCAATAAACGAATTCGGATCTGGTTCCAACATGGTTCCATCCCAAAGCCAACCCATTTGCAACCTTAATATCTAACCCATATGGTGAGGATATTCATGTGCATCATTCCCTCACCATATGGTGAGGGACAAACTTAATGGGGCACACGTAGGGAGTATCCATTGATCATGGGACTTGGGGAAATGGAAAGAAACTTCTTGGATGGGCCGATATATCAATTTTGAGCCAATCACATGCTTCTAACCCCTTCATCTGTGGCCAATAAATTTAACGACTTTATATTAAAGAAAAAGATTTGACTTTCGATCCAACGGTCAAATCCATTTAGATAAGTGAAAATTTGATAGATCTAGTATACTTAAGGAGGTCCCATGTATGTAGGTGGTTTGGATGTATCATAAAGTCGCCCCCACCATATTATGACATCCTAAAGTTGAACTATTATAGGTGTAAGAAACTAGGAGAAAGGAAAAGGCAATAAGAATGTAAAATGTAGCAATTAAACAAATAAGATGTTAGATTATAGAATGATATATATTCCTTCCCTCACCATATGGTGAGGAACAAACTTAATGGGGCCCTCCTAGGGACCCACTGATCACGGGACTTGTGAGAGATGGAAAGAGATATCTTGGATGAGCCCTTATATCAAATTTGGGGTCAATCACATGCCTTTAACCCCTTCATCGAGGCCCACAAATTTAACGAGTTTATATTAAAGAAAATAATTTGACCCTCGATCCCATTTGGATAGGTGAAAATTCAATGAATCTTGTGTATATAAGGGGTCCCATGTGTGTGGATGGTTCGGATGTATTATAGAGTCAACCCTACTATGTTATGTTTATGTGTTTGTGGGGGGGGGGGGGGGGGTTGGGGGGGGGGGGGGTTGGGTTGTGTGTGGGGGCGGGGGGCTCTTAAGCTAAAGCTTAGGATAAGGTAAGTTCAAGTGTGTGGTGGGGCCCACATTCCCTCCTATTTGCAAAAGTTTAGCTCCAATTGTGATTCCTATCATCTCCATCTGGGCTCCAAAAGTTTATGGTCAATAATCCATGATCAGTACACAGTCAATCCAATAGTCCAGTATATATATATATATATGAGGGCATGTTTGCATAGAATACGTAGGAGGTAAAAACTGAAGATCCAAAGTGAATATGTAAAAACGGTCATCAAAATGAAAAGTGAATCAAGGGAAGAATGGAAATGAATATCTAGTCACCACCCAAGTAACTCAAATCCTATGGAAGTCTTATACCAAAAAGAAAAAAGAAAAAAAAAATTCCTAGGAAAGTCAAGGTCTCATCTATATCACTATCTTATATCCTTCACCCCACCTCATATCTTCGCCTCCTTAATAATCCTTCGGTGACACTTAAAGTGACCATGCGCTCCTAGGTATTATCATGCAAACGATCATAGGGCATCTGTATAGCAAAAATTCCCAATGTTGCCCAAACATATGATTTCACATTCTATGGATTTCCTTATCTATGTGATCAACACATGGTCGAAGTTCAAGGAAGCACAATTTATTCACCTAAATATGTCAAAAATTCTCTCTACCACAAAATCCTCACATTTACAAAAGTTTCCTATGGACACATTTGGTAACGACTGAGAATTCTGCAAATGCGAGTGTTCCTTAATGCCCCTAGAATAGGGCTTTCGTCACTAAGGATTGGTATAGCTAACCATTTCTTAGGTTACGTTTGTAATAGGTGATGAATCTATAGATTTTTTTAGGATTGTATACCTTTCCCTTCCAACCGAGGATTTGCACATCCTACGGAGGGGATGGGTATGGGTCCAACCTGAGAAAACTAAAAAATGAGGGTCACAGATGACCCAAGTTCTTAAAGAATTACACCGCAAATATAGATTCTTCAAGACTTCAAGAAAAGCAATAATCTTTTCCTAGAGGATTTGATTGTCAAACATGAATTAAATAGAAAAGGAGCATTCGGCGACGGATCCCTGAACATTTCACTTTATTGTCTTAGATCTACAATCTTTTTTCATAGTGTCATAGGTCATTTTTCCAAATTTGAAGACCTAAAATTTCTAATTTACCCAAATCATATCCCATGACTGGTGGGATATGCCATCAATAATGGTCATCTACCATTTAATTAGCCATGATTAATGAAATCCAATTAATGAGATTTTCAAAAAAGTTCTAAAAAAACACAAAAAATTTCAAAAAATGCAAATAAATTTCAAAAGAGCTTGGATAAATTTAAAAAGACGCAAATAAATTTAAAAGATCCAAATAAATTTCAAAAAATATAAATAAATCTCAAAAGATCCAAATAAAATTCAAAAAATGTAAATTAATTTTAAAAGACGCAATATAAATTTCAAAAGACGTAAATAAATTTTAAAACATGTAAATAAAAAGACATAAATCAATTTTAAAAGATCCAAATAAATTTCAAAATATAAAAATAAATTTCAAAAGACGCAAATAAATTTCAAAAGATCAAAATAAAATTCAAAAAATGTAAATAAATTTCAAAATATGCAAATAAATTTCAAAAAACACAAATACATTTTCTAAAACTAAGATAAACCAATTTCTCAAATTTTAGAAAAAATTTCCAAAAATTCAAGTATTTTTTCCAAAACTCAGTTAAATTTATTTCAAGAAATGCAAATAAATTTGAAAAGATGTGAAGAAATATGCCAAAAAATTCAAATAAATTTGCAAAAAAACACAGAAAGATTTGTTGAAAAACTCAATTAATTTTCCAAAATGGAGATAAATTTGTCAAAAACCCAAATATATTTGCCAAAAACTCAAATAGATTTAAAAAAAAAAAAAAAAACTCTGATAAATTTGACTAAAAGTTAGATAAATTTGATAAAAACTCAAATAAATTTGACAAAATTTAGATAAATTTGATAAAAACTCAGATAAGTTTGAAAAAAACTAAGATAAATTTGACAAAAACTCAGATAAATTCTCTTCATGGTCGATTCCGGCTTGAACCGAACCAACCTTTTGTACTTTGATGTAGCCTAGAACCAGATCAACCTGACCCGTCCTAAACTCGACCTGAAACATGACCCTAACAGGGTCCTTCCTCTAACCAGTTCTAGTTCTGTAACTGGGAGACGAGACCCCTTCGTCTTCTGCTTCTTCGATCGAGCAAGGCTAGCGACAGGAAGCGTCGCGGTAGCGCGGGGCTCTATCGACAGCAGCAGTCTTCCTTCTCCAGCGACGGTAAGTCCAGCAACCCAGCAGTCTTCATTCTCTTCTCCTTTTTTGTTCTTCAATAGGAACCCAGAAGATCGACCAGCAGCCCAATTGATTTGAACATTGCGCATTTCGGTTATTCTTCCAACTGTTGTGATTTATATGCCAAAAGCAATTCGTGGATATTCATCTCTTCTAGAATGGTTGTCTAGGCAAGCATGATCCCTGGTGCACACACATCCACCATGGTGAAGCCACCTTGTAATGCGTGGGCTTGGCCCTTCATGACAGACTTCATCGTGGTTTGCATCGGTTGCTTCATTGGTGTATATGAATGGCATGCACTAATCGTAAGTACGCTATGCTGCAATCACTACAGAGTATAATAAAGAAAGGTTGCATCGGATCTACTAACCACGATCTACAAGGCAGTGCCCTTCCGGCAGGTTCGATCTCCACGTGGTGGATGTGGATTAAATCTCTCCACACTCTTTTTATGCGGTGATGGCGAAGACTACTATCGCGGGGTGAGGGAGCGTCCGTGGGGAAGATCAAGTTGAGATCCTCTGGGTAGGAGAAATGAGAGAGAGGATGTAAGAAGGAAGGAGAATTGAAGATTTGAAATTTTAAATTTCAAAATTTTATGCCAAAAAAGTTGGAAGGGTAAATCAATCATGTAAATATTATCTAGAGACCTCTTGCCAATATATGTCCAGCTGAATGAATTACAGGTTTTAGAGAAAAAGTTGTTGGACTGTAAGCCTTACAAGACTGTGTTGAGGACCTTTTGCTAATTTACTCAATAGAAGTACGATGACGTAGTGGGGCCAATGCCACATAGACATGGGAGTCAATGAGGATGTCATCCCAACATCCAGAGTATGTCACAATTATGATAAAAAATAAAAATAAAAAGCTTCAACCATTTATTCATCATCTTTCCTTTATTCTGATTTTAAGGCTGACGTCAGTCAATCGAAGTGATTGTTATTAGAAGGAATAGGGAAGTAACCGTTAATTGGGTTGTTAAATCTAATGTGGACCATGAGTTTTTAGACAATTATTGAGGTGGTTGGTATCTTTTGATTATATTTGATCTTGACTAGCAAAAGAGATCCACTTGATGGCCAAACCAAATTGATAACTAATCCATTTTATCAAATACTAGCACAAAATTCATTGGTGCCAAGCCAAAGCATGCCCGCTCACTATATTTGTAGAAAAAAATATAAATAGATATAAAAGAATTGAGGATTTTACTTGAAAAATCCCAAAATATAGACATTTATCCTGAAGGGTCCTGGCCAAATTTGCAGCACTAATGTGGTCCGTTAGTACCACTATTGTTTTTTTCTTTTTATCTGGGGTAAGCGTCACTGTTCGCTACCCTATAAAACCGCAAAACTTCCTCATTTCGACCAGTTTTAAGACTGTAACTACCCCTTCTTCTCCAGAGCGACGACGCCGCTCCACCTACCTTCTTCCTTCTCTATAATCCGTCAATCTTTATCTGATATCGGACATAAACGCGAAGGTATGTGACAGTAGCTACATTTTGCGAATTTTTTTCGGACATTATGGTTGGTTTGGAGTTCTTGATGCATCGTGAGAGGTATGAAATGTGTATTATGTATTTTCGCGGTATTATGTAGGTTTGGAGTATGAGTTCTTCATTTTGTTTCATTTTGTAACCTATTATGTTCATTTTATTCTCTCATTTTATCATTTTCACAATGTGTGCACTCACGCACGCTACTTGTTCGATGAAATGTGACATTGGAGGTCCTCCTAATTTTCATGGCAAAAGAGTTACTATCTTCTACCATTTCTTGGTTCACAATTCACATCACTTGAAAATCTATACCATACTCATGAATTGGATGAAAATGTATCAATAATGCAAATGGAGACAAAAAGTAAGCACACCAATCCTCATACATGATATATATATATATATATATATAAAACCCTTTTCTTTAAAAACTAGTATGCAATGTTGAAACTCAAAATAAGTAAAAACAATGCTACAAGTATTTAGTTAATGCACTTATCAACATCATCAAAGCCTTGTCCCAAAAAAGATGCTATAGTTACTACTATAGGCAATATAGCAAACTACTATATTACCCATAAGAATGAAAAATGATATATAAAAGAAAAAACAAAACAAAACATAGTGAGCAGAACAATGATATCAACCAATTTCAATTACATGCAATAGTCAATGTCACCTCAGCCAAATTTGGACCATGAGGAATGTTCCCTTCAAAGGCATGAAGCATTGCAAATGCAGATATTGTCAAGCCAATATTCTTATTTCTTTTAAAGCGATTGATTGAGAGAAAGTTCAACCTGAACAGTAGAAAATTTTAAAACTTTTGACCCTAATAAAAAGGAGAAAACTAAATGTAGTACTTTCAAATTTGTTTTGATATTAAAACACCCATGATCAGCCACAAATGACGCCAATGGAATAAAAGAATGGCATTTACCTGTAAGCATAAGGTCATTCAAACTATTGTTCTTGTTTCACTGGTTTCACTTATTGGTTCACAATTCACATCACTTGGAAATCTATACCATGCTCATGAATTGGATAAAAATGTCATATCGTATCTTAACATTGCTAAAAAAAAAAGTATGCCACCCAGCAGAATTATATTTCCAATTTGGTTGGTGAACTCATACTTGTACATGCTTTATATTATAATGTGTAAAACTATACAGATGGTGAAAGACATCGAATGTGACATCCAATGTAACGACGAGGGAGAGTTATTGTATGATCAAGACTCACATGTTTCAAAATCCATTTTAAAAAGAGTGGAACTTACATATGCATCAATAACAACCTAGACAAAAAGATATAGGTCTTGACAGAAAAGCAGAGAGAGCATGTTAGGGATGTAGGTCTATCACATCTGTCAGAGATAGACTATATGAGGATAGATCATGCGCTAATATCCGGGCTGGTAGAAAGGTAGAGGCCTAAAACCAATACATTTCACCTACCCATGGCTGAAGCAACGATCACTTTGGAAGACGTTGCATACATTTATGGCGTCCCTATTGATGGTGAACCAGTTACAGGAAGAACCTTCAATAATGCCATCGTCCTAGAAGTCTGTAAAGAATTGCTCAGTCTTGCCCCACATCCGAGAAAAGACAACATTGGCCTTACCATAAAGTTCAAATGGTTAAAGGATAATTTCAAGCCCTCTAAGAAGAGGAATGAAGTATGCAAGACAAGAGCATACCTTTTTTTCCTGGTGTCTAGACAGATATTTGCAAATTCTTCTTGTGCAAGGGGGCCAGCTTGGCAGCTAGAACACTTTAGGGAGTTCAAACTATATGCTTGGGGTCCAGCATGCCTTGCAAGCTTGTACAGGATGCTTTCGAGGGCTACTAGATTGTTAAGAGATGAACATGATAGTGAGAAGGAAGGGGAGGTTGAGGAAAATAAAGAAAGTGGAAAGATTACATTACTCAAGACTCTTACAAGCCCTTTTCAGCTGTTATAGGTTATTATGTTTTAACCAATCATATCGATTTCTTGGCTATTAGTAAACACAACTCTACATTATGCGTTAACTGTTTCTGTTGTTTTATACCTGCAGATTTGGGCATACTCTAGGATGGCAATTGGGAGGTGCCCTAAGCCCGATCCTAGTTGGCAGAAGGATCTTCAGTTCCCATTGTTTAAGACTTAGGAGAAAAGACTCGAAGATACAAAAACGTTAACAAACATGAAAAAAATCCGCGCCCACATCAACGGCCTGCAAGACGATGGGGTACTCATTTATTTCAAAATTATTTAACAATTTTTTCAACGCATTCATATCGATTCGCCCACAATGTCACCTCCGACAGTAACTACTTTCGCATCCCCAGTCGTGCCACAAATAGATGATGTCTTCATGACTCCTTCAAATGCACCTCCTAAGCTTCAAATAGTTCTACAAACACCCAAATCAGACATCAACACATTGATTTGGCAGATAAAAAGGTTGCATCGTGAGAGGAAGATCCCCCGTTACTTCGAGGATTATGACCACGAGCTGGTGTGGTCGGCTTACGCTCTTACGGAGGGAGAGTTGACTCTATTAGAAGGCTTCCTTGGATTCTACAAAGAGAAGTAACCCTTGTTTAGGTTACAAGCATTTAGTCGCTACTTGCCACTTGCCACCATTTATAACCATATTTATAATATTTTGTTACGATAATCTCTGCAGGAGGGATGAGCTTGACATATATTACACGATGGTTTCAGCTAGTGCATTGAAGAAGGCCCTCAATGATGGCACTTAGTTCGATACAAATATAATGTACTGGTGGTTTGAGGTATTGAAAGACCGGTACCCTCAAGTGCATTTCTACGATCCCAGTATCTATGTAAGTTCGGCTTATCAGAATCTTAAATCCATATTGCATGACTGCATGTGTACATTTGTACTAATAACTCATACATGTTCTTATTGCAATAGAGTTGGTGGCGGTCTAATAACACCAAGGCATTGCAAGATAATTGTTGGGGCAGGGATGGGGCAAAGATTTGGGAAGCAAGGGAAAAGCGGTTGTTAGTATTCGTATTGTGGCATGAACATTACTTCAGTTTGCTTGTAGGATATAATAAAGAAAGACGATGGGAGTTTTACAACAGTTTGAAGTCTGACAGGACTACCGTTAATGTGGCTAAAGACTTTATTAGCGGGAGCTACCCTCAATCTTTTTTTTAGTCTTGTCAGTTGTCTTCTAATCATGTTTCATCTTTTATGAACAGATTGACTTCATCGACAATCAATATTCAAATTATGGATGGTACGACACTGGCGTGTGGTCACTACTTGTGAAGACAAAGATACCGTATCTAGATAATGGAAATGTTTGCGGGGTCTCCGTGCTTGCATAACGCAGATCATCTTGCAGCCCGTATTCTAATTGACTTCACAACTGCTGACATATATGGTCAAAGTTGGGAGCTGAACAGCGAACGTTTACCAATTGATTCATTGACTCAATGACTCTTCCAACCTTTTTTTTTTAAGTTTTTTTCAGGATGTATTTGGTAATTCTATACTGCATAATTGTAGCATTTTACATATTGTGTATGCAAAGAATGCCTTCTTTTTGCATATGGAAATTAGTTTTATATAAATACTTATAAGTTGTTTCCATCTATTAACTTTTGCTTGCAATTACAACTTCTTTTTTTTTTTTTTTTGTTGGGATGTGATTGAAATTTAATAGCAGATATTTCTCTCAGTGTATCTAGCATGAATGCAGCAATTTTATTTGGCTCGAAAGAAAGCAAAATGTTGTCATTATTTCACTGATATAGGTGACGATAACGTCACTCAACCTCAATTCTGACTTCAGGTCAGGCTTCATTTAAGTGAAGGCGTCATAATTAAAGCCAGATTTTTACAACTTTGGTCTGCGCACAGTGACGATAGCGTCACTCAATGTGTATTAAATCAATGATTTTAGTGACGCTACCGTCACTAATATCATGTAAATTTCACAATTTTAGTCTGAGCACGATGACGATAGCGTCACATCCTATCAGGCAAATCATTAAACAAAATACAGTTTGCCTCAGTTTTTAAAGGTGGAAATCACAGTGAAAGTACAAATTTCACCCTAATTGTTCAAATTTGTCTGAATAAAACCCAAAAGAGCATTGCCAATGCAAATTTGTCTGAACATCATACACTGATTTTCCAAATGGGCACTCTTACATTCATATTTCGCAACAGTATGCTGGAATGCATATATTTCAATAGTTACATCTATATTTCAATATTCACAAATGTTTATTACAGAAAGTTTTATGTACAAAAGTATGATCCATACTCAATCTCTAACAAAGTATTAGTATTGTGTTGACATCAGTCATCACAAAATACAAAATATGTAAATATTAGATCCTTTCAAAAAGTGATGTACAGGAGTATGCGCCATATTCATAAACACAATCTCTTACAAAAAAGGGAGTACTGTGTTGGCATCAATCCTCACAAAATATTCTATATATCATTTTTTAGCTGGGGGATTTCGACAACTCTGGTAATTGTAGCCTCTCTCGTTGCAATTGGAGCAAGTGAACACTCGAAGCAAACTGTGACGATCCTCGGTTCGTATTCGATTTTTCTTTGGTCTACCGGGCTGTCCAGAGGCAAGAGTAGGTAAAACTCTTTCATTTGAACTGTGCTCCTATTGTTTGCTATCACGGGTAGCGTAAATCACCTCACTGTACGTGGCATGTAGTTCACTTGTTAGATACCATTTGTCGCAAAAATCATATAGATTATGACTCCTCACTCTCATTGAAGCGATTGCATGTGAACACGGTATTCCAAGTACTTCCCATTTGCGACACGTGCAAGTCCGACGATCAAGATGAACAATGTCTACATAGTTTGCAGACTGAACTTGAAACTTGACTAGACCAGCAAAGCGTACGTGCAACCTTCAGGCATCTTCTGTTTCGTATTCTAGCATCTTCTCAGCATATGGAGACAAACAACTGGTAATATTGAGGTTTTCAGCATGTCATTTTTGGAAGAATTCCATCAATCTAGCTCTTATCTCCTTTACTTGCTTAACTATCGGTAAAGATCGAGTGTCTTTCAACATGTTGTTAGTGCACTCAGCGGCATTACTTGTAAGCATGTCATATCGCCAACCTTCAACAAGGGCATTTGCCCTATGCTGCCGATCAAATCCGTTTATGTAATTATATGTGTCTTGACTGACAGACCTAATGTCTTCCATAAACGCCTAATGTTCACATGCCCTGTATGCCTTTGCAGCACACCAAAAATTCATCACAACTGCTGGATCTTGGAAAGTTGATTTAATATTTTCTGCGAGATGGCGACAACAGTAAGAAGGACTTGCACTTGGAATAATGTTTGCCAATGCAGGAACAAGGCCCTTCTGCTGATCGGAGACAATTGTCAAATTCGTAGGTTCTCCCAATGATACAGAAAGATTGGCGAGGAACCACTCCTAGCTGTCACGCCTTTCTGCCTCTGCAAATGCAAAGGCTATTGGGAACAGCTTGTGGTTTGCATCGAGGGTCACGGACACCATCAAAACACCTGGGTACTTGCCACGGAGATGTGATCCATCCACCGCAATCATTGGCCTAAGCGATGATATGATGACCGAATGCAAGGACCAAAAGCCCAAAAAAATCTCTTGAACCTGTCATCGTTGGACGAATCAATATTAGTGACAGTACTCGAGTTCATCATTTTCAACTCCTCACAATACAAAGGGATAATCTTGAAAAGATTCTTCATACGAGCCTCTAACTTTGCGCAGTGCAATGTCCCTTGCCATATGTGCCTTCCTGCAAGAAATTGTGACACCAAACTCCATTTGATAGTCATACATTATTTTCTCTGGTCAAATGTTATGATTTAGCCGTACTTTCTCCATAATGTACTATGCAATTAGTTCTGATGATGCCTGGCGATGTGCAGTGCCCATCATTGGCTTTGAACATTTATGGATTGGGTTGTAGGTCCAAACCTTGAAGCGTGGTCCGCTTTCAATCATGGATGCATGAATGCGCCATGGGCAGTCACATTCCTTACAGCGTGCAGTGAACTTGTACTATTGTGTCTTCAAGTGCCGAAGAGTGAAGTGGTTGTATATTGTAAATTTAGCTATAGTCCTCCTAAAATCATCGCAATTCGAAAATTCATGCCCTAGCCACATCTCCCGAGATGAATTATGCTCCAACTCTGTAACAAATTCTTCCGGGACCATGTCATCTTCTAATATAACTTTCCAATTATGGGAGCTAGGTTCTCCGACATTCAGCATCGGAGGTCTTTTGTCTATTTCAATTGAATTTCGAGCAAGTTTGGTTCCCGTGTTCCCAGTTTCATTAGGGACAAACACTTTATCTTCAGGAAGGTCCTATACATCAACACGGTCATTGAAAATGGAATAACTTTCTTTCTACAATTCATCGCTACTAATGTTCTGCCTTGCTGAGAATTGAATGTCATTGTCGTCGCATAAATTGACAGTAGGAATTTCATGACTTTGTACGGAACGTACTTTGAACTTCATATTATGATTGCTCCACGAACAATCAATGCAGTCACCTCGTGAAGAATGCATGTCCATTTCAAATGACCTTCAAGATAAACACATGGAAAGAATTGCATTAGACATTAACTAGAAATAGGATTGCGTATTAGTTATAATACATTTAAAATGACTTATGTACCTTCTCTATTCTCTGATGTATTTTGCATGACCAATCTGTCTTCGATTGATGTATAGTAATATCCCATTTGTATTGTGGTTTGCAAGGGTTAACATGCACTTGATGTCGCTATCATCCTCTATGACAGCCAATGAAAACACGTGACCATTGTGATGGAGATAACATATGCTTAGGTTCTCGTAGGTTTCCTTCCAATGTGAAGTTTCAGCAGCTATGTTCATCAATTCGGAAAATGTTATGTTGCTTTGAATGAACCTCATCTTCTTATTTCTGCCTTCATATACTGGGTGAATCATGTCAAATTTAAATTCCCTATCGTAGTGGAAACTGACAATCAACTCACCACCTAACATCCTAATTAAAACAGAAAAACGAGTAATTAGGCAATATTACTGTACCAATATATACTTCCAATGCTAACAACACCTCATTAACCAAAGAAGTGTAAGATTGCAAGAGGCTAAAAGGCATAACACAGTGGCCTAAAACGATCTACAAACAAAAAAAATTCAAAAAAGCCTAGGGGAAAGGGTTGAGGACGTTATAATCTATGGCCTAAAACACCCAACAGTCAGAAATTATAAAAAGTGGCTGGGGTTACAAACAATATACAAAAGAATACAATATAAGCAATGAGTTTCACACTCCAAAAATAAACAATACAAATGTCTGTGAGCTTGTCTAACAACTTTTATACCAAAGTAAAAGGAAAAGCATCACAAATGAGACATTATATTCGTTTTTTTTCATGTTGCTTTGCAAAGAGTAGACATAAATGCAAATGCCTCTTAAATGGAGATCAACAACCACCAAAATGAAATCAAAATGACCGATGAAGTGAGAATACAAGCTCATAGAAAGTATCTCCCTTCGGTTGGAGCCAAAGAACGTTTCATGAGGAAGATAGGGTAGAAAAGAAATGAAAAACAGGGGACGATGCAAATATAGACGTGAATATATATATGGTGCGCAAAGTGACGATAGCGTCACTCAGTATTATTCTGAGTGACGCTATCGTCAATAGGAATAAAAAATAAAAAAAATAGAAATCCAGCGGGAAGACCCCATTAGTGCTGCAAATATGGCCAAGAACCCTCGAGATAAATGGTTATATTCTGCGAATTTTCCAGTAAAATCCTTAAAAAAAAATATGTGAATTAAAAATTGGCTCAAAATAGAGTGATATAAAAACCGACATTCTCACTGTAAAGGATCTATCCAAAAGGTGCCAAATAATATGTCACCAACAACAATAGATATTTAGAGAATAAGAAACGCAGAAAAACTAAACTGAACACCCTATGCTATAATAACATATCTTGAATCGGTGGCTACAGCTGAACTTGAGATGTACTATTATTTGGTAGGTCTTAGGCGCGAAGATGTCCTCACTCACAATTAAATGAATCGAATACAAATTCTATAAACCACTCATAACACAATCCTATAAAGGTATCTACATAGGATGCCTTAAATGGGAAAAATATGACACAAACAAACGACTCCATCTTAACTTGTAGGTCACGGGTTAAGAAATCTTGACCCACTATCAAAAAAGTTAGACATGGATGACCCCTAGCTAGAGCTGGCAAAAGCCAATCCAACCCGTCAATCCAGCCCGACCCAACCCGCACAACCCGACCCGCATAATATATAGATCGATTACGGGTTAAGCTTTCCTAATCCACATTTAAACGGATCGGGTTAGCGTTACCTCGTTTAACCCCCATAACCCGCACAACCCATTTGTTTTTTATTGCTGTTAAATCTTATATTCATACTTAATTCTATGGAGTGCTATATCCTTTTATTTTGATATGATTTTTTTTTTTTTATAAAAGCTTTATTTTATTTCTGTTGATTTTATTATTCTATTTCTATTGATATGATGTCACTATTTAAAAAAATGTATACTATACTCATTGTATAAATAATTCCTTTTCATTCTTTTTTCTCAAGTATATCAGTTGTCAACTTAAAGAATATTTTTGTGTGCTCTTCTCTCTTAGGAGGATTATGGATATGAAGAAAATACAATGGATATGACATAAATAAAATATAAAAAAAACCAAGTAATTGCCAAGTTCATGCTAAGCTTCCACACTATTTTCTCCTTATGCTATCATATGCTAGAGAGAATGGTGAATTATGGCATCATGACCTAGGCCTATGCCTAAATTTTCAACCCAACTTCAGTTGAGCCTAAGTCTCATTTAATATCCCATATAAAACAATTTGACAATGGACATTTCATAACCCAGATAGAGCTCGTACATATTGCCTATCACGATAGGTTTTAAATTGCACTAATAAGATTTAGAAAGTTATGGATTATTCTTTTAGATCTTATCTCATTTTTATAAATCAACTTATCAGTTTAAGTCTAATTTAAACTTTGGATATGGTTAATGCCTTAAAATATTGTTAATAAATTTAGGTTTGGGTGTACGCGGGTAAACCCGACCCGCAGTAACCCGCAAGGGTTATGGGGGTAATGTGGGTCGGGTGCGGGTTAGGGGTTTCCAACCTGTTTAATAAACAAGTCGAATACGGGTTAGGAGCATCTAACATGTTTAATAAACGGGTCCCACCCATTTTGCCCAACCCAACCCGTTTGCCACCTCTACCCCTAACCCCACATAAAGCACCCATAATATAACCCCAATTGAAAGTTTTTGCCCTTCGATAAAATAAACAAGGTGAATCACGTTGAATCACACTTAAAGAAAAACAAGAGAAATATTGGTGCTATACATGTAGGAATGCAAATGAGTTCCCAATTCTCCAATTGCCCGAAGGTCTTGACCCATTAAAAGCCGGGTCTGGGTCCTTATTTAGGCTTTGATGAGTAAATGAGTCCTGGTCCGGTTCCACCTTGTCCGAACCCGTGGACCCGAGACCTGACATATTACCTCAATTTTTGAAAATCTCTCCTAAAAATCATGTTTTTTAATATCATTCTCTACCTAGACCGAAATTCAAATCCAGACCCATCCCATATATGGTTCTAGTTCTAGTTCCAGTTCCGGAGCCAAGAAACAGGTTCCGAAATGATTCCAGATCCGGATCCGGTTCCACCTTCTCCTTAACGGTTCTGATTTCGGGTCCACCATGGACCTAGACCGGAACCCTATATACATGTTGGGAAACTTGGGTAAAGATGAATCATAATAGATTACAAGATTTCAAATCCATTTAATATAATGAACTTAGATTTCACCCATTAAAAAGACTTTGAACCTTAAATATGGGTGTATAATTAGTTTTATAGGTTATAAAAATCTTACCATGATGTTTCATACGTTATTACATTATATTAATTAATCATATAAAGATCATACAATTAGTATTTTATTATCAAATTTATATTATATTAGAAGTATCATAAATTTGTTGTGGATAAACAAAATCACATTTACGCATGATTTATGAATGATAGCAAACACTATATATAAAATACATCCTTTCTTCTCTTTTATATTCAAAAACACATGTTCAAAGATTTTTTAAGTAGTGAGAAAACAAACAAATTCAAGAAATCGATCAGAAAATGATTGAGGTATTGGAAGAAAACTAAAAATAAGGTAATTGTTATATTTAAAAACTATTGGTAAGAAACAAAATACAATGATTTGGGTGTTTTTATATTTATAAGGAAATGAGTATTCATCATCATCGTCATCATCATTATATTCTTTACTTATTTAAATAAACAAATTTAGTGTCATTTTGTATCAATTTTAGTTTATTGTTATCTATTTTATAATGTTTAATGATTTTAACGTGATTTTATTGTGGGATTAATAATTAATATAATATGATAATTTAAATTTTTCTTCAAGCGGAGAAGTAGATTACAATGAATTCTAAAGTTACTTATATAATTTTAGTTATAAGTTATTAATACTGTATAAAATACTTAGATCTTAATGATGAATAATTACTTGTATTAAAAAACTTTATAAAGTAGTTTTAATTTGTCAAAATGAGGAAATATTTTAGAAAGGCATAAAATTTAATAAAAAATATTTTAAAAGAGTAATTAGAAGACTGGAAGAGTTGGTGATTAAATCTTGATCATTAAAGATGAAGAAATTAATTTAAAATATATATAACTGAATAAAGAGGTGGTGATAGTGTCTTAAAAGATATGCATTCC
This sequence comes from Camphora micrantha, assembly GCA_003546025.1. NCBI lineage: Eukaryota > Viridiplantae > Streptophyta > Magnoliopsida > Laurales > Lauraceae > Camphora > Camphora micrantha. Next base: position 43,819,602 of record QPKB01000006.1, on the reverse strand, counting down.
GCTAAAAGTCAAATTTGAGAGGTAGCGCACAAAATTGAACTGAATCCTCTATTTTTCTAATAATATGTTAATGAGATGTTATTCATCTCAAAAGAAAAATTCATATTTGCTAGTATTTGTCCAAGATCAGATCACTCTACATCACAATGAATAAGAACACGAGTAATTGGATAAATAAACAAGATTAATAGTTAGACGTTCTCTCCGCCTTTTTCAATTCATACGTTAAAACCAAAACGAGCATAAGCTGCCAAATTAGAGCATGCATCAACTCCGCCATAACAATTAACCGTAGGCTAACCGTTAACCGCAATTCAAGTTTTAACAGTTTTTCACGATTTGATTACGGTTACGATTTTTAAAAATAAAAAACCATGAAATACGGTTCGGTTTTGAAACCCCCCCCCCAATCACTTATATTAATGATATGATGATCCTTTTTAGTCAATCAAGATTAATCACTTATATTAATGATATGATGATCCTTTTTAGTCAATCAAGATTTGCCCATTCAATTTACGATCCATCAAATTTAGAATGTCACAATAACATTCTCAATTTTACATAATTTTTAAACTCTCATCATTTTTAGTTTTGTATGATAATTTATTTAACAATGAAAATGCTTTCATACCGCATGACTCGTGATCTAACGGTGTGAAGTCTTGACTGGGAGGCTGCAATTTAGATTCTTAAAACATCACAACTTCCAAATTCAAGACTGCCCTCATCTCAGTGAATCATTTGTATGCACACCTGCTACTGCATTTGATATAATTATGGGTGTTCATGGGCCAGGCAAGCCCGATCCCGGCCCAGCCTGATTTAGGCCGGACATGGAGATGTAATTTGGGTCCATTTTACAATTGGGGCCAGGCTTGGATTATGTGAAAATCCAAAGCCCGGCTCAACCTGACCCATATAAAGAGTGCATGTAATTTAATCTAATCAGGCCAAAGATTTGCTTGCAAGCCCACGAAACTAATCAAAAGCCCAGTTCAACCGGCCCGTTTGACTTAATGGGCAGGCTCAAACCAAACTTTTATGGCCTGTTTCAGGCTTCGGCTGGGCCTGTATACGCATCAGCCCAGCACAGCGCAAGAACACCTCGAGATATAATAAAATTGCATGCTTCTCACTATCCTTTTCTGAATGCAATGAAATTCTAAGTCAGTCCAGGTAAATCATAAGATACAACAGCGAAGCCCACTTCTTAAAGCCGAATGGCCTAAAAACACAGTATTCTCTTTTCCAATAGAGCAACGACAATTTAACACTCCAATTGGAATTAAGGCCACCTCCAGAATTTTTATTAAATGTTAAAACATATCAAATTCCCAGTTGGGGGCAGGAACTTATAAAACGAGCTCGGGAAGACCGATGGTAAATAAAAAAAAAACTAATGACTGCAGCTGCTAAAGAGCTTGGGAGGACCCATGGTAAAAACAAAAAGCACTAATAACTGCAGCTACAATCATTAACAATAACAACAACAACAACAACTATGCAAAACAGACAACAGATTGGAAGACTTTTATATAACCAAAATATACTATTTGACACTTGATTGATTACTACTAAAGCCTCAATTCAAATAAAATTAAACTGAATGCCAGATTAAAATCTCAGTCTGTTTTACTTGCCTTTTCAAGATTTAGACTTCCAACATTATTAAGACTTAAACAAAGACATCATCATTTTAGAATGATTAATTAAGTGATCCAAAAGAATAGACTTATAACCTAGCACGAATCAACCAATCCCAAATAAATCATACACTCAAATATACTACCTACCATGGGCCCTGTTTGCACAAAGCAACGTATTGGGGCGTCAACCATGTCGGACTCCACAATTTATTCTATCATTAATTTTACCATTGCTTTGCACACTATTTCTTATTTTGAACTTTAAAAAGAAAGAAAGAAAAAAAAAAAAAAAAAAAAAAAAAACAGATAAATGGATGTATAAATTGGAAGGGTCTTGATGCATCCGTCATCCAACTAAGGCCCCATTTGTCTAAGCATATAAAGAATCAAAGACCCAATGATTCCTACTAATTTACATAGAGACAAGGTTATACCAGAGACAAGGTTATACCTCTCCACAACTATGACCCCATCTCAATCCCACAGCCGATTCCAAACCCAAGACCCCATCTCAATCCTGCTTCTTGGGCAGCTTCTCATCACTGTCAAATGGATCACCATCATTACCCCTTGAAATAACTCGTCCAGCAAACAAAGTCACAGTGGGATTGAGGACTTGTTTCCCATTGTGTAAAGATGCAGCTCATTAAGCTTACTAGCCTACACCAAACACAAACTTCATTAAAAAAAAACCTAAAGCAAAGCTCTTACATATATTATGAGACCAAAGGTTTCATGCTTGGCAATTGTAATTGGCTATTTTGGACATTTAATACACGGAAACATCTATCATAAACAAATATACCTTCTCTAGAAAATTCCAGATTCCTGGCCGCAATTTGGTCCACATTCCCATATGTTGAAACTGGAAAAGATGTCTCTGGGTTTCTCCATATCCAGCTCTTCCTTCTTTCTCAATATCTCATCACGCACTTTATCCACTTCTATAAACTGAAGAAGAAACAATTTTTATCTATTGGGTAAGACTTGGTGCTGGGCCGAAGCAAATTTATACCTTAGCTGAATTAAGAAGGGTGTGATCAAAATCCAAGACAAGGCAGAGCTTCCGTGCTGCAAACATTTTGTTTTGTTCCTCTATTCTTCTTGCTCTCTCTCTCTTTGGATGGCAGCTTTCTGCTAGTCATCATACCCTTCAAGGAGATGGTCTACATCACCCCATGGGTTTGGAAGCTGAGAAGTGGTTGAGGCTTCTTCACATGCCAAACCAGTCCCACTTGGTTGATCATTTGTATCAGGTGCAACTCTAATGTCGAGCTTCTCCATCTTATTTGGTGGCATTGATTGGACAATATTCGTAGGAATGGTCACTGGCGTATTAGTAGCTTGGAAATTAGATAAAATGTCTGGCAATATTCCTGAGCTTTTTGGCTAACTGTGGGGCAATATCAGGCAGAGAATTGGATTTGGAATGCAAACTTGTCACTGCTTGCTTGCCTTGCTTTCTGGCTGCTATGTTGTCCTTGCCAACCTGTGCAATTGATGGAATGACTCCAGCTGTTTTAAACTGATCTGAAACTGAACTCCTCTAAACTATATTATTGTGAAGTATCCGGCGAGGGTCTGTGGATAGGTTAAATAATCATGAGACCAACAGACACACTTTAAAAGATCATAAGACCAACAGACACTAATTTACTTACAAAGAGTCCATGAAGAGACTACAAACAACTACAAATACCAAAAGCATCAAGTCAATGATATCATTGATACCCTTGCCCATCAAAAACAAACCAAAGCACGCCAGACATACAGGATATATAACACAGTAACGGGACCGAGAGTTTCTTTGACATCATACGATAGAAAATATCTGCTTTAAGATACATAACTTCCAAGTTCTTTTTATCAGACCCAACAAAAAAAAAAAAGAATTGTCATCAATATGCAAAGACATCCTCAAAATGAAAATCTTTTTTTATCAGTACACCGCCAAAATGAAATAATAAACAGTTTCCACCAGCCAAATCATAAAAAAGGCATATAATTTCACACGTTCATCTATCATGGAATGTGAACTTGCTATAGAGGCTTCTGCAAATCTGTAAGTTAGCACAGTAAGTATATTAGAAAGTTGAAACATCTCACTCAATAAAAAATCAAAGGTTATTGCTACAATAGATAATTATGGACAATTCCGGTAGATGCATGGATTTATGTTCTTTCTTTTCTTTCTTTTCTTTTTTCCCATATGGAGAAGTTCTTTAATTTATTGGTATAGATTGTCATGGTAGGATTACTGTTTGTATTGGCGTTTGGGGCATAAATGTCTCAAAAAGCTTAGAATCGCAATCGTCGCCATTATGAGACATACAATCGAGATGAAGTGCACACTTCAACCATGAGTGTACACCCATTAACACATGCTGTTTCTAATGAAGGATCTTTATAATTCATTATAGAGCTTGGATAATGTTACATAATCAATTAATGAGGATGCTGGAGCCCAGGCATAGGAACCTAGAACCTATAAGATGTAAATTGCAGTTTTCCAATTATCTTTTGGAATTTGTTCCTTCCCATTGGTCAGGAGATCCAGAAATGATCGAATAGACGAATATTCAAAAAGAAAAGAAAAAAAAGGACCAAAGCCTTAGGAAGGAATCCGATTAGTCATAACATTTAACTTGGTGCTGCATTGGTCAGCTTTTTTATTTTGATGAAATATGACTATCACTGACTTGGAAAAAATTTTGAAGTTGCAGTAAAAAATAGCAACACAGACAGGAAGTTGTCTAGGATGGACCTTGATTTTTCAATCGGTATTTGCTCTAGTAACGAGAGCGTGGAGGAAGTAACATTTCCTGAATCAGGCAATACACTTGAGCATGAAGGAGGCTGGACTGTATTTGCAGGCTTCTGCCGACTCTCTGCGGCCAATCTCCCTTTTTCCATTTTAATTAAATGCATAAGCATAGTTGGATTCACACTAATATCCTTCGACAAAGAAGACAATGAAACAGGCTCATTACCTATCACTGCAAACGGCTGGCCGCCACCATTTGCCCCATTCAAATTGGCATTAGTGTCATTTCTATTAATAGAACCAACTTCTCCATTCTCATACTTCCTAACATCATCTTTCATACTTTCTATTAAATGTTCTTTGCCCATGATCCCTCCGAGGTCATTTTTAGATGACCTATTATCAACAGGCTGAGGATCGTACTACAGATCAGAAGCTCCAATATTTTTTGGCGCTACCAACAGCAGAGCTAGAAACTTCATTATGAGAATCCCCATCACCATCATCATCATGCTCCTCTGAAGGAACCGGGCTCGGTAGTCGATTACTTGAAATAAAGGATGTCTTCACTAAATTTCTGTTGATAGCTTGAAACAGCTCTGAGGGCATCTGTTTTAGGGATGCAATGTAGCAACCTCCTTCTCCAGTCTCCTCCTGCTGCCTGGAGTGTGTCGAATGAGAAATTGTCACATCATCTCCTCCGTGTTTTCTGAATATGTATTGGTGGAGGAATAGGCAATGTTGGAGGATTTTCACGTGTCAGCCCTCTTTGTGCCAAATAGTTGTTCTGGTTTCATAAACTTGGAAATATCCCATTCATTATTACCACCAGCAGCTCCAAACTGAGCTTTTTTTTTTTTTTTTTTTTAAGAAATCAAACCATCACTCGCATTATCCACTCAACAATCTCAATAATTCATCCTTATTCTGTTTGTTTTTCTCAATCTTGCTGCAAGTTACCCAAACATCAGACAATTTAACCCCACCAATTACTATAAAATTATGTTACAATAAAACTGTTTATCAAGCCAAAAGAACCACAAAGATCCAAATTAAGCAAATTAAGCAGACATTAACTTACTTCCCCGCATTGCTTACAGTTACAGTCTTTAAAGCTTCTGAAATCATGTTTACCCTCTTCTCAAATTCCTTTTCTTTTGATTTCTTCTCAGGTTCTTTCTCATTCACTTCAGATTCCCTCTCTTTGGATCCCTTCTCCAACTCATTAACGCGATAAGGAAGACTTAATCATTTTTCCCTTTTATTTATCATTATTATTATTTGAATCGTTGGAAAACTAAATCATGGAATCCAACATGCTGTTTTTCTGAACTTTCCACAGATAAAACAATGGCCAGGATAATACAAATTAACTCACACAATATGTAGCGACAGGTTCATTGCTAGACCTTACCAAAATAAAAATAAAAAACACATTTTGTGGCCATCTCAACCACAACAACAAAAAAAACCCTTTAAAAGCTGGAGTGCTGGACCACATTTACTCATTACAATTCATTGCTCTCCCTGGCTTGCATGCATATAAAGTAACGAAGAACTAAAGTATGGGTTGCAACAATTTGTCAAACCAGTCTCTAGAAAGGATTTGAATTTTTTAACATATTGGAAGCTATTACCAATCACATCCATCAAAAGGGTTCAAATTGACTATTAACAAAAAAAAAGGAAAAGCACTAATTTCAGGATTCATCTTTCCACCGTTCCTGTGATTCCAATTACCGGATTAGAATCTAGTCACATTAAAATTACACATCTATCATCCATTGAGTATGAGTAAATATCTCACAAACACACCAAAACTGCAAATAAGCTCACCTCTCACCAAACCCGTTTCTACCATCTGATCCACCAAAATCATCTTGAAGAAGATGCATAAGTTTCCCATACAAATGTCCATCCAACATATCCTTCTCCCTCAACTTCCTCAGCAACCTCACTGCCTCCTCGACCCTCCCCTGCCTTCCTAAAGCATCCACCACGGTTTGGTAAGTAATAGAATCCACCACCCGCTTCATTTCTTCCATCTCCCACAGAATCCTCACTGCCTCATCGACCTCCCCACCAATAGCTAAACAGTTCACAAGCGAATTATATGCCTTCCTGCTCGGCACAAACCCCTTACTCTTCATCTCCCCATACAATTCCTGAGCATTCATCGACCGCCCTTGTGCACAGAGCCCATGAACAAGATAATCATACGAGAAAGCATTAGGCAAACACTTATAAACCGCCCCCATCTGATGAAATATCCGAAGTGCATCGTTCACATGGAGAGAAAGAACATATCCTTTGATCATGGCATTCAAGGAGAACACATCCGGCTCAAGCCCATCATCAACCATCTGCTTGAAGAGGCACCTAATTGTCTCCATATACATGTAGTTGATGTATGAATTGGTTCCACGGCTCAGCATAGCAGAGAAGAGCAGATTGTAGGTCCGGACAGAAGGGCGGCAATTGGGGTCTTTGCACTTCTTCATGTGCTTGTAGACCGATACCGCCTTCGACAGCTTGCGTGATTCAGTATAGAAATAGATGATGGTATTGAATAGAGTTTCAGAGGTGACGGAGAGGGAGAGAGCTTGGCTGACAATGGCATCAAATTCATCGAGCAGCTGGGCTGCACCAAGCTTCTTTATGATGATGAGGAACGTGGAGACATCATGGCGGAATCTGGGTTGTTGGGAGGCCCAATTGAAGAGTAGGAGGCAGGCATTGGGGTCTCTCTGGAGGGAGAGGGCCTTGTAAAGATCTTGGGTGGTGAATCTTGGAGGAAGCTGAGAGAGGGACTGCTGAAATAGGTCTTGTGCTGCTGCTGCTAATGCTTGTGCTTGTGCTTTGCTTTTTGATCTGGATCTTGTAAATTGGGATCTGGGTTTTGAAGAGTAAGGGGAAATAAGAGATGGGTATTTGAAAAGTTGTGATTTTGGAGAGTGTGGTTGTAAAAGGAAGATCTTTTTGAAGAAGCATCGGTAGAGATTGAAACGACTGACGGAAGTGCAAATCATATTACCAGATCACAAACAAAAACAACTTTCACGGTGTTTACAACCTACCAAACGCCGGATTGAAGATGAGAGAGTGTACCCAAATCAGCTCTTGTTTTTTTTTTTTTTTCCTCAGCAAGACGATCTCAAAGCCGAACTCGTACCTGTTTAAACCCTGATGACGTCACCTGATGTGCTTCTGGGCTCAGCACTACGGGTCAGGTCAGCCCGACCCGGAACTGGACCGACCTGGCCTGATACATCCTCGGTCGTCGTCTTCTTCTTCCTGGTTCTGTAACAAAACCTACAACCAGAAGCCTGCACCCGTCCGGATTTCTGCGTCTACTTCCTCTCCGGGCACGGTACGGCGGCAAAGCGGCGGCGATGGCTCCCGTCCTCCGGTCCCGGCGAAGATCGTCGTTCTATTTTCTTGCAGTTATTCTATTTTCTCGTCATTCTATTGTAGTACTAGTGAAAGAGGCCCAGACAGGAAAATATACAACAAACCATTGCAACGTTGCTTTACTTATGCATACTCCATTCCCGGGGAGCTTCTTCTCCAGCGAATCCTCGATCGAGCTCCAATCTCTGTAGTGATATTGATCTTCAATGTCGGTTGGTATTGGTTTTCTTTGCTGGTTTCTCGATTCTGTTCCGGAAAATGAGGTTTTGTAGGGTTTTCTTTGCTGATTTCTCGATTGGTAGGGTTTCGCACCTTGTGTGAGCGTAGATCCAAGTACCCCTTTTTTTTCTTAGTCTTGAAATGCCTCCACCTTTTTCGTTTCCTGCACATCCTTCTTCTTCTCGCTTTCCCCACACTGCAACTTCACAACCTCCACCTCTGCTCCACCCTCAAGCTTTTCCTCCTTTACCCAGCAAGCCTTCAGCTTCCCCACCATGCTTTGATGACCTCTTGAATTTGCAGAGATTCAAATGGCCCCTCAACCATGCCCCATCCTCATTCTCTCTCTTTAAATTCTGAACTAGCATGAATGAAATAGCCTGCATATCATCTGAATATGCCTATATCAGTAACCCTAGGATCAATTAGGATTTTATATTGGTAAAAAACTTAGTCAAATTTAAATTCAGCAGAAAAAAAGCTCCCAATTTCTTACAATGCAATCACATGGCTGTAAATTATATAAAAATGGCCCAAAATATCATTATTTATGTGAGATGGTAAAAAAGTCAAATAAAATACAACCAACAAAAAAAAAAAACTTCAATTTATGTACTTACATAAAATTTTCCAAAAAAGGAATTAATTTAGCATGAGTCCATAGCACCAGGACCTGGTTGATGGTAAGATGTTAGCCACACAAAAGTCTCCAATTTATTTGAATGCAATCAAAATAACATATAAAATTGGGACTCCAAATCTTGTTTCCAAAATGAGTTGTTTTATGGTATAAGTTCCATACCAAAATCCCGTATACCCAAGATTTCTAGAGCATTATACGTAGGAAAAACATGATTTTCTTGAGTAATAAAGTACCTCCCAGGTATTTGCAGTTCTTATATATGAAAGAGACTAATTTCAATTTGAAATCAACTCCAATTGTTTTTGACCATCCTACATAATTTTGACTGAGGGACCATCATTAATCCCAATACACAATTCTCCTTTAATCTTGTTTAATATAATTAAATTCAATAAAAATGTCATTTATTGAATGACATTTAGTGTTGCAATGAATGATAATGTGCTATTTGATTTATGATGCCCAAGGACCAAGGTAGATCCAAGTAATGGAAAAATCTTAAATTTGAATCGATCTATATTATATTTATTAACTTAAATAAGTTTTTAGAACTTATAAATATATTAATTTATTTTCCAACTCAACTAATTATATTATTTTATTAAGACCTATTGCTATAATAACTTTTCAACATAAAGCTTGTCATAATGAAAGATAAGTGGTGAGGATTTTATTAATATTATTGATTGAAATGTAAGTGAAACAAACTAAAACCGTCTGTCTTGAGTTGAAATCCAGAAACCCATAACTACGTACCTTGAACCTAACTACAAAACCCGCTTCTAATTGTAAAATATCATATTTTAAATTTCTTGATCTCATCTCAATATAATATATACAAAAAATATCATAATTCAAGTTTCTACTAAAATTTCAAAATTCTTATATTAATTATTTATTTAAGTTTTCAATTGTGTGATTTCTAAGAAAGCCTATTAATTATTCTATGTTTCATGATTAGGACACGGGGCATGGCATCCTCTCTATTGGTGATTATAATTATAAGCATATAAATTTTTTATTCTTTAAAAATATTTTTATTTTAGACCTTCTATAATATAAACGTATGGGATCAAAATCAATTTTTCTTATTTCTATCATAAGATTAAATGATTTTTTTTTTTTTTTTTTTTTTTTGTTTGACTTCATTTGCCTGTGCTAAGCACGGGAGCATTTTACTAGTTAGATATTAAAATACCTACACTCAATAATATAAACAACGTTCAAACAATTTGATGAATTAAATTAGATCTAAAAACAATTAACTAAATCAAAAATATCGAGCAAGAAATTGAAAGACAGAGAAGTAGAAATACAAATCTAATCCATGGTAATAATAACAAAATCTATTAAAAGGATCACGTGGGGCCCATAGCTGTTAAAAAATGCCCGAAATGAAAGATCCTCTCATAACCATCAATGTGCATGCCATTTTCCCAACGTTCCATCTAGATTGACCAATCAAGAACACTTTTTGCCTTGACCACACAAGTGGGCAACAAAAAGGTGGGCCCCACACAACAGGGAGATCATACACTCACATGCTGTTCGGGGAGAACTTTTTTGTAGTGAAAGGAGGACATTGGATTCAATATTTCATTCCATTCCATTCTTCGATTTTTAAGGAAACCTTCTTTTGCCTTTCAAATTCCAACAGTACCATCTTTCTTTTTCCATGCATTCTAGTTTTGTCTTCCCCCTCTACATCTCTTCCACCACATGTTGGAGAAAAATCGTAGGTGGGGATGGAGAGCGATGGAAGACGGTGAACAGTTTTAGGTTCCTTGAAGTAGTTTGCATTTAGGCAAAGAAGAGATGTTTTCATTACCTTAACCATAGAGATGGGTTCTGTCTTGTTAGGCGTCATGTGAAACGGCAAGAGGCACTTTAAATGTGAAACGTTATTAAGAGGCCCTACCTGATGATGTGGCTTGGGGATGATGACGTGTCACAATGAAATATGAGATCTGAGGGGTTTTTTATGACATTTGAAGGGTTTTTTTGCTTAACCATTATCCGGCTTTAAGGAAGAAGAATGTTTGTTGCAAAAATAAAAACTCAAAAAATCCTCAATTTTGGCTTTAGGAGAAGCCACATTAGCTTATTGAGGTCCATTTCTAGATGTGTCCTTTTAAAAATACATAATATGTACATTTTCAATAAAAGGTGTCTTTTGGGCTAAATATGTGCGTTTTCAATAAAATGTTTCTTGGGCCTATTTGTGTGGACTTTTTCTTTAAAGTTGAATGTTGGTTGAAAAAAAAAACTCAAAAATACCCTCAATTCTGGCCTTAGGAGAAGCCACATCAACTTATTGGGGCCCATTTGTGGATATGTCCTTTCAAAAACACATAATATGTGCATTTTCAATAAAAAGTGTCTCTTGGGCTAAATATGTGCATTTTCAATAAAATGTCTCTTGAGCTCATTTGTGTGAATATAACCCAATTCAAAGGGATGCCTTCCAACTCTATAAATTAAGGTTATTTTTAAAGTTTTTTTTTAGTATTCAAAATGAGCATAAATGCATATGAATCCTTTATTTTGTGTATGCTGACGTCGATTAAGCGATGAAAGGTTTAATTTTCATAATTTTTTTGTTGATTTGAACTTTTTAATTAGTTTGTTATAAATAGATTTATAAGAATAGGATATTAGTTTTAATATATTATTCAGGACTTAACTTGTGCGATGCATAGGTGCTTCATGCTAATCTGTCTAAATGGTAAACAGACCCAACCATGCCCCTTGCACATCTGTCTAAACAGTAAACAATCGCCACACGTGCGGAAGAGAAAATGATATTTATTCTCTTTGAGAATCCAAGTTAATCTTCGAATCACGCCAATATAGCTCTTCATTGTCGGTCTCTGTGCAGATTAATGCGTGTTCAATACCTCATTTGTTGAACCCTTTTTCTCTATTTCCAAATAATCTTAAATAATTGAATCATGTATCTTTCTCTCCCTCCCCTAATCTAGTATAATTCTAATCGAACTGCAAATCCTTTCTCCCTTGTTCAAATTCGGGTGTCGACTTATTAACAAAAGACTTGGAATTTAATTATCCTGCTAAACTAATATAAGTCACAAAGTTCTTGCCCGGTAACAGCGAAGGTAAGGGGCATGGATTGTCAATACCCAATTTTAAGAATCAAGGGGTTCTATAGAAGACTTTTAATTATTTCTTCAAAAATCAGGGTCACTGTACCTAAATATGAACCCTTGGTCTCTAAATTCTAATTTCAAACCCTAAATCTCCAAATTTCAATCCAAACCCTAACCCCTACCTAAATCACCAAATCTTAGCATGTCTACAAATCATAAGACGACCAAATCCACTCTTGTTATTTGGTTGTTAGGGTTGTGTGTAGGTGTTATCGTATTCTCAATTGTTTTTTGCCCAAATAGAATTCTATCATAATTGAAATGGATTATTTGATACTTGAATGTAGGCCAACAATGGTGGGTTATTTGTTAGTGGATCTTTTTCGGTCATAAGAAATGTGTCGCCGAATTGATCCCTATGCAATTTCTTTTGGTAAGTCTATTGTGGAAATAGGAAAAAAATGAAGGGATTGAGGAATGAGTAGTTTTAAAAAGGTATATTAAACTTGATGTTCTAAATTATCATGTCTTCCTAGCCCCACTATGACTCAAATATGGAATTTCACTCCTGTTATCAACAAGTTGGAGGCATTGAAGAAGTGAAAATCGAAAGGACTGGTGTCTACTACCACAATAGTTTTGAATATAAAATGTTCTTGTATTCAGTTTTTTTCTTCCACACACCTACTCACCTTTAATTTGGACACACCTATACTCACTTTGAATTTGCATTGATCTCCATTGAGCATTAGACTTGACATATAAATTTGAGTGAAACAGAATAGTGTAAGTTTGGTTGCTTGAGTATCTAAAATCAAGGTTAGAATCATTTTTTGTCCATGTAATAATTTTTTTTAATTCTAATTAACATCATAACCTTTTCATTGTCATATCTTCAATAATTGTGGTGCATAGTTGAGTTCCACGTAAGTTTGACATTTTTCAAAGAAAAATGTGTAGATATTATTTTAAGGTTTGAAAATCATCTAAGACAATTGTAAAAACTTTATTTTAGAGTTGAAATGACTTTTAATGAGAGAATGGTATGTTGGTTATAGTGTTAATGTAAAAAAAGTATAGCAAAAGGCATGGTACACTTTTTTAGTTGATCATTGTTTGCCTCACCCAAAGAAAATCACAGGGTCCGCCACTGCGTCCCACCATCCTTCCCCATCTACCAACAACAAATAGCCCGTCCCAGCATTGCCAAATTATCCAAAGGACTCTACCTCTTCTCTAACAGTACGCCAACCCTACACCCCCTCTTAGATCCCATTCCAAACCCACCCCTCCTTGACCCCGAAAAATGGTATGCCTTTTGTCACCATCCTTCAAAAGATGATATCTACTAACAAAGAATCATTTTCTTTTGTAACGCCGGAAAATGTCCCATGTTGGAGTGCGTAGAGCAGAAAACTTGACTTTGGAACATCTCAAGAGCCTGTCTTGTATCTCTAACCACCAAAGGTCATTTCATCTTTAGGTTCTAATCCGTACATGACAGAGAACACATCCTAGGCCTCTCTCCTCTTTCCATAGAAAACAAGCAGCTTCACCTATAAGGACTCGTTCCTATAAATACCTACTGAGACCCAAATTGACCGAGTCAACCCTAAGTTATCATATTTAATAGGTGATTAGCCATGAGTAGTTAGTAATTTCCATTAATTAAGCCTAGTTTATAGGATTAAGACCCTTGTGAGATTAATAGTGGTTTTCCTAGAATTAATTAGCCAATTAGAGGCCTTAGTTGTAATCTTAATTATAGATGAGTTTTCCTTAGAGAGTTGTGCAATGAACCTTACAATGACCCAACTACCCATGGCGTAACCAATTAGCCCATTAATTATATGAGGGCACTCTAGTCTTTCCTACCACACCTTTTTCCTCCTTTTTTGAAATCCTAATACCTTATATGACATTGGTATCATTTATTCTTTATCAAGTAAACATGGGCACTTTTGTCATAATAAATAGCCTACTTTTATTGCCCTTAGTCTCCTTTATTCACAACCACTCATTTGAGGATACTTTAGTCATTACATCCACAATCTTACAAGGGTATATATTATTAACTGTTGGGAATCGTAAGGATGGATTACTTATACCCGAGCTTCATGTCTCATACCCTTGACTAATATCGTCTCATATTAGGATAATAAGGTTATCCGGTTCGGAGTACCCCCACCTAGTGATCTGTAGGATAGTGGATGTACGAATGGTCTACCGAGGGATATGATGCCGGCTTGGACATTGATATTGAGATGTGGTTGAGTACAATAGGTGCCAATGTGTGATCGGGTACCGAGACTGCCATCATTCGAACCGGGTACATGTAGATGGTTATTGATGTTGATCTAACACATAAGAGTAATGACTGGGACTTGGCTGTTGCTATGGATGAGTGTTGAGGTAGATCTAGCATATAAGACCAATGGCTGGGACTTGACTGTGGCTATGGACATTGATGGACTCTTGTACGCTCATATTCGATGAGATGGCAGCAATGGGTGGCTATGACCCTCATGGTTGATGTCCCTCAACAGTTGTTGGGACAACGACGATGGGCTGGCTTTGACCCTCCACATCCTTTGTACTTCAACTGTGGACGTACGTTTGTGCTCTTGTGGATGTATATTGGATGTATAATTATTATGTATTGTGGATGTCGTTGTTTATGGTCTTTAACTATCGACATTGTTACGGTTGGATCTGGATACGATGGTTACGGATATGGTAAGGTTACTTCCTCAGGTTATCTATGCTACTGGTGACTCTGATGTGTTTGTATGGTTTATATGATGTCTTGATGATGATGACTTCTCTTATCTACCTGATATGTTGTATCAAACATTTGTTATATAAATATCTTGATTATCGTTCATGCACTACACTCTACACCGTTTCTGTTGCACTCTGATATTCTATATTATTATCGAGATACTAATCACGCAGGTACAACTGGGATCATCTATGGTCTTCTTCCCTATTTATTAATATTGCCATCTAAACATGCCTATTTACCTGACTCATCAAGCCTGACCCAATCCTTGGTGTTTTTAAGTATCTTCTCTTCCATTTTCTTTGATTGGTAGAATTACTTGGCGGTTGATCCGTTGCCGCAGGGATCAGAGAATGATACAGTTGGTGCATCGAGAGGCGTCTATTACTTAGATCTCTATTCTTTCCTTTTCTTGTAGCTGGCCGTGTCGGCCTAGGATTGAATAGTTAGTTTAATTACGAAAAGTACCTTGTAATTCATTAAAGTGAAATAAAAATTTTAAAGCTTTGTCCATTTACTTACTCATATGAGATTCACATTTGATTATATTATTGGATTTTTCACTTCTCTTTGGTACTTTCTCACACCTCCCTAAGATTCAAGGCACCTAGATTTTCGGGCATTACATGACCTCCTACCTTAGGCCCTGGCCAGGACGATTTTGAGTGGCCTTCTTTAGCCTTGTTTTGGTGGTTGCTGGAGTAGGGACATCATCATTTCTCTTGCTAACACCTTGGGAAAACCCATCAAGCTTGATGACACTACCACAATTTAAAAAATCCTTTCCTAGTCCTTGTCAACCAAGATATCTCAAAACCCAGGCAATATAGTATCCTTGCTGAGCTTGAAGGAGAGCGAGAACTAGAAATAGAGGTGAGCTATGAGAACCGTCCTTGTCATCTCTTCCTCCTAACTGGTCAACCCCCTTCAGCCTGTCCCAAGGCCCACTCCCAGATAACCAACCAACAGCCGGCTCTACCAATCGATACCCCCATTGCTGAACCAGAGGATACATAATCAGTTCATGCCTCCCTACCTCTCTCCCAACCTGATCAGGCACCACTAAATGCTTCTCAAAACACTTCAGTCACCCCCCTCCCCCAAAAAAAAAAAAAAAAAAACCAAAGCAAGCTGCAACCCAGGCTTTGATATGAATCAAATGTTCACAGAGACCAAAAATGACCAAAAAAACAACCCGGGCGACCCCCTGGTTTGTGTCTGGATGAGCACGAGGGGCCCACAGAGGGATTGGAATGCAGATCCGATGTAAGATCTAATAGCTAGTCTTAATTGTCTTCCTTGAGATGAAATTTGGTGTGCAAGTTCCAACGATCCAAACTTTTGGACGGTGGAGATGAAAACTACTTCCAGAAATGGAAAAGTCACAAGATTGAGCAAATGGCATACCTCTGATTGTCGAAAAATTGTGAAAAAATATCAAAAATCCCTCCTGTAGTGGGCGACCAAGACTGTTGAGGTTTCCAGTTGCATCTAGAGGATCACAAGTTGGCCACTATTGAACGGCGATGATCAGCGGTGGATGATTACTCTGGGAGAGGTTAATTCCTCTCAGATCAATTAGAAGATGGCAAATTGTTGCTTTGATAGCAACACAGCAAATAGCAGATAGTAGAAACACAGCAACACAGTAGCACAGCAAAGGAGATGAAAAAAAAAAAAAAAAAAAAACAGCAACAGAAGCAGAAAACTGCAACACGTCCTTGGACATTAGTGGAAAGATGTCCACGTGGGCCCCAGTGGATGATCGGAGATCTGATCAGGGTTTGGGGATGAAAAGGCAAGGATTTTCCGCAACTATTGGAAGAAGTCCCACTCGAAACGAATCAAAATCCAGAGTCTTGGACGGCTGTGATGAAAACCTCTTGATAAAATTGAAATATCACAAAATATGCTAGATGGCCTACCTCTGATGAGACAAAATTGCTCGAAAAATTGTGATAAATAAGAGGAACAATAGGTGAGCTTGGTGACTTATTCCTTCAGTTTCGGATATGATGATTTTCAGTGGGCCACAGGTGAGCTGTGATGATCAGGAATGATCAAACATGATCAAACTGATTTCAGAAGGCTTCCAGAATTTTGGAAGATGACTAGAGGATGATAAAAGGTGATCGAATGGGCGCTGATACCATGTTTCAAACTGGATTATTAAATAAACCTCTTGATTCTGTTTCATTTGAGTGTGATGCTTGTAAATTGGAAGAAGTCCCACTCGAAACGGATCAAAATCCAGAGTCTTGGACGGCTGTGATGAAAACCTCTTGATAAAATTGAAATATCACAAAATATGCTAGATGGCCTACCTCTGATGGGACAAAATTGCTCGAAAAATTGTGATAAATAAGAAGAACAATAGGCGAGCTTGGTGACTTATTCCTTCAGTTTCGGATATGATGATTTCTAGTGGGCCACAGGTGAGCTGTGATGATCAAGAATGATCAAAGATGATCAAAGATGATCAAACTGATTTCAGAAGGCTTCCAGAATTTTGGAAGATGACTAGAGGATGATAAAAGGTGATCGAATGGGCGCTGATACCATGTTTCAAACTGGATTATTAAATAAACCTCTTGATTCTGCTTCATTTGAGTGTGATGCTTGTAAATTAGGAAAAAATAAAACTTTACCTTTTTCTAACTGATAAGTCCTTAAAAATACACAATTTCATCATCATTTTAGAATTAATTAAGGACTTAATAATCAAATTATGGATCATTTTAGTAAAAAAATCATGATTTTATGTTTATAGGCATCAAAGTTTGAATTTGAGTCAAAATTCATCCAAAAATTGCATTTTCACATAAAATCATGAATTTCTCTATTTTTGGTATTGGAAGTCATAATTTTCTCATAACTTTTTATTCACAAATAAAATGATGTACTTTCTTTGCACCATTGATTTAATTGAAGATTTGATAAAATGGTGACATTTTATGCATCTATTTAGTGTGAATTGGGCCCGCGTCTTGCATAATTCCTTCCCTATATGAATAGATTGTTCTTTGACATTTGTTTTTATTTTTATTTTTTTGTAGGGAATTTTAGAATTTGGGGCCCGCAGAAGAAACAAATCTAAAGAGGAAAAACCAAGGCATTGAAGCTCCACATGGGTCCACACTACCCTGGTTGGAAGATTCAATTCAAGCCAAACAAAGAAAAAAATTGCAAAAGAAAATCCAGCGAAACGAAGGACGTCCAAGGCAAGGAAATTTAAGCATTGCACTCACAAGTGGGGTCCACATGAGTTCCAAGATTGACATAAAAATTTGATTTTCAGATTTGAGATTTATTTGGAAGAGAAGTGGGGCCAAGTGGAGAAATTGGAAGCTACCAAAGGAGTTTCAACTTTTTAAGGAATGGCACATAAAAGAGATATGATGAGAGAACCCAACTCCTAAAAAATAGGCCTCAAAGATTTGAAATTTGCAATCGAGATTCTTCCAAAGAAGTGGTTGCATGTCCAATCCCTCCATCCCATATGCTTCACACGTCCATGATGGCATTCCAAAAGCATCCGAGATTTGTTTCAAATTTGAAATTTTCAGATTTGAATTGATTCTTTAGCCAAAGTGGGCCCAAGAAAGGAAGTAGCATGAGATATAAAGAATCCTACCTTTAGGATAGTGTGCCAAGAAATCCAAGAAGCTGGAAAATCCTTTGAAACTGTCCAAAAAACCCTCTTAATCCTAATGCAACTTGGACCCCACACTACTGATCCTTACCCAAACCAAAATCTTGTAACCCAAGCTATCAAAAAATATAAAGAGACCACAAAAGGGGTTGCACATGAATTCAATCTCTCCCATCCCTCTTGGACGACCAGCAACTTCTTTCCCATCCTTTTCCATTAATTTTTCTCCATCTCTCAACCTTCCATCAATTTTTCATCCAAGGCCTTCCCTAAGGCACACCACCACTTGGATTTCTGCGCCGCCACTGTTGTTGCTATCGCTCCATCATCAACCAACCATCTACTTCTCCTTTGGTGTAGGATTGAAGACTTGAAGATGGGATTATGCGAAAGTCCTATTTTCTTGATGTGTTCGATCCAGGGTAACGAAATATTTTTTTTAGTTTTGACTATTGTTGGGAAATAACTAGTTTATTGATTTATTTTAATCTAAAAGACGCAATTAGTGAGGTCAAGGTGTCCCGCCTTGGATCGACATCATGTGTTTGTGGGTAGTGACAGTACGCACTTGGTGCGGTGTTTTTGTAGTCTTTTATTAATTTTGCCAATATAATGTTGTGATTTCCCATAATAAGAATATTTAGAATTCTTTTTATCCTTATTTTTGAATGATATTATTAATAGATTCTTATTTTAATGCATGATTTATTTACTTTTATGCAATTGGTGGTTTAATGTCTTTTATGTTTTTGCAGTCATTAGATTATGATTCTTAAATTAGGATTTTTATTTGAGATTATAATTTTTAATTTGGATTTGTAATTAAATTCTAATTTCAGTTTTGTAGAGATTTATATGGATTTTTGATAGGCTAGATTAGTTTTTCAATAGGACATGTTAATTTGCAATTAATTACTCCATGTGAATTGACCTTGGACTTCACCGAGTTATTACTACAATCGCGGCCTTGCACTTAGGGCTAACGATCACTAACTCTACAACTTGGAGCAATGAATGTTTTGACTTAATCCATAGTGATGTTTGGGGCATTACTCCTACCATTTCTCATGGTCATTTCAAATACTTTGTTACATTTATTGATGTTTACAACAGGTTTACTTCGGTTTATTTGTTATATTCTAAATCTGATATTCTTAATGCATTTAAAATTTTTCTTAGCTATGTTGAAATCCAATTTTCCAAATGCATTAAAACTTTGCGATCAGATTCAGGAGGGCAGTATGTCTCCACTAAGTTCCAATCTTTCCTAAAAACTCAAGGAATTATATCTCAACGTACTTGTCCATATACTCCACAACAAAATGGAGTAGCAGAACGAAAAAAAACAAGCACTTTCTTGATGTCACGAGAATGCTTCTCATTGAATCATCTGTTTCTCATCGTTTTTGGACTGAAGCTCTCACCACTGTAGTGCATCTCATAAATGGTCTTCCATCTCCTACCATTGCCCGATTAATACCACATTTTAAACTTTTTGGTCACCATCCATCGTTTAATCATCTACATACCTTCGGGTGTGTTTGCTTGTTCATCTGCCTCCCACAGAGTGCACAAAATTAACGGCCCAATCTAGTAGGTGTGCTTTTTTAGAATATGCAACTGACCAAAAGGGTTTTGTTTGTTATGATCCAAGGGCTCGTCGCACCAGGATCTCTCGTAATGTTATTTTCTTTGAAAATCAATATTTTTTCCAAACCCACTTGGATTGTCCTTCTCCACCTTCCTCAACTTTATTACCTGGGTTTTCCGACAAAACAACTGTTACACAGCTTAATTCTAATTCTGTGTATCATCGAAGGGAAAGAACTGCCACTGCAGATGCCCACTCTCTTGATCCTCCGACAAATGGTCCCACATCTACTAGTACCTTACGTCGTCCTCCAAAATTTCTCGACCTCCTAAGAGGTATGGATTTACCCATCCTTCCTTGATAACAACACTATCCTCTGTTTCCATCCCAAGTTCTTATTTACAGGCTGTGCAACATGATTGTTGGAACCAGACCATGAAAGAAGAATTAGATGCCTTGACCCAAAACCACACCTGGGATATTGTGGACTGTTCTTCTTCAGTTAAACCCATCGGTTGCAAATGGATCTACTCGATCAAGCTAAAATCTGATGGCTCCTTAGATAGACACAAAGCTCGTCTTGTGGCACTTGGCAACCGACAAGAGTATGAAATTAACTATGAAGAGACATTTGCTCCAGTTGCAAAAATAACAACTGTTCAGCTACTTCTCGCCATTGCTACTTCTCAATCTTGGCCATTATACCAAATGGATGTAAAAAATTCCTTTCTACATGAGGACTTGAAAGAGGAGGTCTATATGCAGATACCACAAGAAGTCACCTTTCCATCTAAGAAGTCTGTATGTCACTTACTCAGATCTCTTTACGGTCTCAAGCAAGCTCCTCGAGCGTGGTTCGAAACATTCAGAGATCGTTTAGGCATGATTGGCTTTACTCAAAGTCCTTATGATACGTCTCTTTTTGTGAGCCACGCATCTACTAGCTTTACTGTTCTCCTCGTGTATGTTGATGATATCATTATCACCGGCACTGATGATGCTATGATAAAATTCCTCCAGGCCTCTCTCCGAGATTCATTCCATATGAAGGATCTGGGTCCTCTACATTATTTTTTGGGCTTAGAGGTACATCAATCTCCCAAATGCTTGTTTATCAATCAACACAAATAAGCGACAGATCTTATTGATCTTGCTGATCTCGATGAATCTTCCTCAGTTGATACGCCGCTCGAAGTTAATCTTAAGTTTAGTAAAGATAATGGCAATCTTTTTCCTGGTTCACATACATACTGGAGACTCGTCGGCAGTCTTGTCATCTCACCATCACCATGCATGACATATCTTATAATGTCAATCTCGTCCGCCAATTCATGATGTATTCTCGCCACCATCATCTGACAGCCGTGAAACGAATTATTCGGTATTTATTGGGCACTAGTGCTCGTGGTTTATATTATCCAAAGAATAATCGTCTACTTCTAACCGCTTATGCAATGCCGACTGGCAGGTTGTCCGGATACCAGACGGTCCACCGCCGGTTGGTGTATGTACCTCGGTCAATCTTTCATTTCTTTGAAATGCAGGAAACAAGAATAGGTTTCCAATTCTTCCACAGAGGCTGAATATCGGGCCATGTCCTCGGCTCGTTCTGAAATCCTATGGCTTTGGGGACTTCTTTCGGAACTTGGATTTGCACATGCCTCTCCTTACTTCCATAAATGCTGATAATACTAGGGCAATCATAATCACTAAAAATCATGTTCTTTATGAACGCACAAAACATATAGAAGTTGATTGCCACTTTATTCGAGACGAATACAAGCGTGATGTAATCAGTCTACCTCATGTCCCTACCGAGTTTCAGTTGTAGATATCTTCACTAAGGGACTTCCTTTGCCTCAACATCAATTTCTTGTCTCCAAATTACTGCTTTATGACTCTCCCGCATCAATTTGAGGGGGGGGGGGTCAATCCAGGCCCATTTAAACGTACATGTGTACATGCCTTAACTGTTAGCTGTAATTATGGATCTATACCATATTTGTATTATCTTGATAAGAATGATTAGCATGTAATTAGGGCTTGATCCCCTATATATACAAGTTATAGTCGACCCTTAAAGGATACGACATTATTCTCCTTCTCTCTCTTGTGGTTCTATATCTCATCTCTCATCAATGACAGACAAGGCCCCGAACTTGAACCAGAGAAGCAAACAAGATTTGGTAAGCCATCTTGCAACAACCCAATAACAAAACCCCACCCCTTCTTTTAATGACCTTGATTCTTAGCAACATCCCAACCCTTGAGATACACCTCTAACTCCTTCTCAATCTTGGAACACTGCACCTTCTTAGACCCAACTTCATATGCTGTTGACCTTAGTAGGCATCTTCCCTAACCAGTTTCATCTATGTCATATGCAAAGCAGTCTCAAAACCAAAGCCTCTCACCACCTGGTCAAGCTCCAATCCCTTCAACTATAATAACTGCAAAGTAGCTCCAAACCTCCAAATTGGACCAACCCCTGACCCATTAGAACCCCTTTCAATCCTAGCCACAGCCCAACCTTAGCTGGTAGGTCTTCCACATCTTGATTCAACCTACCATCAGAGGACCATTCCAACTTCTACTTTGGAAACATCTACCTAAAAAGAAATCCAAAAAGAGCAAAAATGGCAAGAACTCTTCCTCATTTGGCCCCATCACTAGAAGATCCAGAGGTAAAGCCACCCCGCCACACTGTCTCCAATGTTAAAAATACTTTACTGGACTTGTAGGGGGCCGGCCAACACTCCTACAATCGGAGGTCTTAATCATCTTGCCTTCTCCCATTCCCCTGGCCTAGTCTTCATTTCAGAGCCAATGACCTCCTTCTCCTCCTTTAAATCTCTCTCCCTATGCAATTTTGATTTTGACACTTTTCATTCCAACTCTTCCCCATCTCATAGCGGCAACTTGTGGTGTTTCTGCAAATCCTCTCTCCCCTTCTCCATCTCAGTCTCAGACTTCTCCTCCCAACACTTATCCATGCTCCTATTAAACTCGGCTACTAGCCTTCCTATTCTCATTACTGGTATCTATGGCTCAACTAACCAATCCCAAAGGAAAGCTTTATAGAATACATTGATCGACCACTCCTCCATAAATTTCCCATGGTGTGTGCTCGGGGACTTCAATGCCATTTTGTCTCATGATGAGAAGCTAAGCCTGCGGTCAACCACTCCATCATCCCTATTATAGGGATTTCCACTCGACAGTCATGATAGCCGTCCTCTTCGACCTCCTCTTTACAGGTAGCAATACACCTGGTCAAATAATTGTCAAGGTCAATCTTATGTAGCTGCCAAACTTGATCAAGCCCTTATAAATTTCCATTGGCTTTCCTATTTCAATGATCCTTGTCGCCATCACCTAGCCAGATTTTCTTCCGACCATAGCCCCATTCTTTTAACCCATGCCAATCCAACTCCTACCCCAAAAGCCCCCTTCAAATTTGAAAATATGCGGCTTCAAAACACATCTTTCTTTGAAGTGGTGCAATCAAGCTGGACGGAAGAAATTCAAGGCAATCCTCAGGTTGTCCTCGCCCAGAAGTTGAAGAACCTAAAACAGGCCCTAAAGCTTGGAATAGGACTACTTTTGGTCACCTCCTCCAAATTATCATCTCAGTTGAAAACAGAGTTTTGAAAATGCGGCAGTCTTTCGATTATAATCCAACAGATTCTTTGCGTGATCAATTGCTCTTAGCAAGGACTAAACTCCATGAAGCTCTCAAAGCTAAAGAAATCCATTAGAAGCAAAAATCGTGGGTAAGCTGGTTGAGGGAAGGAGACTAAAAGACTAGTTTCTTTCATCTTTCAGCAAAACTCAGAAGTGCTTTCAGGTAAATCAACCACATTTGCATAGATGGAGTCCCAATTGAAGACTCGACTACAATCCAGGCTCATGCAATCCAATACTTCCCAAGCCTTTTTCAATCTAACCAAGGTTGTGTTCAAACTTCCATGTTTTAGATTGACAGTCGCAAGGTCACCGACAACCAAAACCAGTCTCTTGCAATCACCCTTCTAAATCTAAGGTTAAACAAGCAGTGTTCTCCCTCAAGAAGAACAACTCACCGGGTCCGGATGGTTTCGATGGAGCTTTCTTCACTTCTACTTGGGACATCATACTTCTCCAAATTTATGAAAAAGTCTCCATACTCGTGGTGCTAGCTCCTACTGGTCTTCAAAACCATGTGGTTGCTTCAAGTAGATCCTCATGTCATATACACCATGCTAAAAGCATTTTTTTACTATCATTTGCTTGAATTCTCCACCCTTGCTACCTTTGATGCCAATGTGCGCTTACACAGTAGTGATCTTTGCAACTGGACCAAAGGTCTCATCAAGATCAAACTCATATTGTTGGTTGAACTCCCTTTGCTTCTAACCATGATGTATGATTAGTGGCAAACCCAGGTACAAGTGTCTAGGGCTGAAGCCCCCACCCTACCTGAAAAATTTCAAAGGACCCCCTGCAAATTCTAGTAATTAATGTATTTTTTTTTACACTTTCCCCTTCTCACAATATTTCTTTGGGGTTTTAACGGGAAAAACCCTTGTACATGAGCATTTCATAAATTTAGACCCAATAAAACTTGGCAGACAAAAGTGGTCCTAACGTTATGTTTCTCTTTTTTTTTTTTTTGTCTTTTAGCGCTATAGTCGATATCGACGCTCATTCATAAGTTAAATACCCAGTTTCACGTCTTCTTTTTCCCTTTTCATCGCTCGTCTCACATCTGCAACACTACCTGGTGATGAACAAGAGCTGCAGCTCTTTATTCACTCCATTATTTAAGGGTGGTGATTGCACTCCTTTAAGAGGTAGGTACACACTTGAATCTTTATTATTAGTTTGATAGTTTCCCCAAAACTTGGCGTTCACCCAACTTGTTGATTCATATTTTTCCTTTTATATGTTACCAGCCCTAGACAAGTAAAGAACGACCTTGCTATGTCCAAGAAAATGGCACCCAAGTGCATCTACAATTGTGAACGGTGGATATTTAATCCAAAAAAAAAACACTACCATCTTTGATTTTCCATACGTTTTTGGATTTAGGGTTTTAAATGTGCATTTTTTGGCTGTCCTAGAAAATGGCACCCAAGTGCATCTAGAGTTTTGAACGATGGATATTTGCTCCTAAAGTGACACTACCATCTTTAATTTTCGCATACGTGTTTTTGTTTAGGGCTTTAAATGTGCATATATTTGACAATAAAGACATCACTTCTCTTCTTCACTGTATTATTTACTCTAACCTAAACTAAAACACAACATTCATGCCCCATGTTAATTCCTTTTCATCTATTTCCTTTTACAATATCTATAAATTTAATAGTACATTTGCCTTGTCCCATGAAATTGTTATAAAGGTGGATATGCTCCTACAGTTACACTATCTTATTTAGTTTTCATAATCCTTTTTTTGGTTTAGGCTTTAAAATGCACATATTCTTTGTATGGCATTGTTTAACAATGCAATTAGTACAACCCTTGGAATATCACAATGCATTTACTTAAAACATACATTTGGCCTTTCTCCGTGGGCACTGTTTATGTATACATATTTACCTTTTGTTCATATCACTATTATAAACTAATTTTTTATTTATAAACAGCATGTCAGATTGCGAGGTTCTAATCATATTCCACTACGATGGAAACTTTGAATTTGATATTATACGTCCCGTCTATAACGGAGGAAAGCAAAAGATGAGGTATTTATCAACCAACATAACATATGGGTCATTGGTTGCCGAAGCAATTGAAGCATCTAATTGGAATTCATCTACTAAAAGTTTAAGCATACAATACCTTCATCACAATGGACGTGCATTTTCACTGGCTAGCATTGAAGATGATAATGATGTGAACAGAATGATCAAAGCATCGAGTCAGGATACAAATGGAATCTACTTATATGTTTCTAAAAGTTGCTATTTTCGGGGGTTTGAAAGTACAAATGGGAAACTCGGGGGTTCGAAAGTACATATCACGAACTAAAAACTTGCTATTTTCGGGCAGAATACAATCACGTTTGCCTGCTTTTGAAACTGCACACTTTTGCAACCCTGCAGCCTGAAATCTGCTGAAACCTCGTTCAGTACCCCTGTTTGGGGCACTGGTTAACCAGATTCCCGATGGATTTTTTGTTCGAAACTCAGGGGTTCCAAAGTACATTTCACGAACTAAAAACTTGTTATTTTTGGGCACGATACAATCACGTTTGCCTGCTTTTGAAGCCGCGCACTTTTGCAACCCTGCAGCCTAAAATCTGCTGAAACCTCGTTCAGTACCCCTGTTTGGGGCACTGGTTAACCATCTTCCCGGTGGATTTTTTGTCCGAAACTCGGGGGTTCCAAAGTACATATCACGAACTAAAAACACTGATATTTTCGGGCACGATACAATCACGTTTGCCTACTTTTGAAACCGCGCACTTTTGCAACCCTGCAGCCTGAAATCTGCTGAAACCTCGTTGAGTACCCCTTTTTGGGGCACTGGTTAACCAGCTTCCCGGTCGATTTTTTGTTCGAAATTCGGGGGTTCCAAAGTGCATATCACGAACTAAAAAACTGCTATTTTTGGACACGATACAATCACGTTTGCCTGCTTTTGAAACTTCGAACTTTTGCAACCCTGTAGCCTGAAATCGGCTGGAACCTCACTGAGTACCTGTTTGGGGCACTGGTTAACCAGCTTCCCGATGGCCACATTGCATCAACTGTTTGTATCACCAAACAGTGGACTACACGCATAAATCTTCCAACCAATGCAAGTTTGTTTGCCCTTGGGTGACTTCCTCTTTGTATTTGAAAGATTATCAACCCTTGAGATGTTCATGGGAAGACGAAAGCTATAGGTGTTTATTATTTACATTGGATTGGAATTATGGAAAAGGTTCGGGATCTTTGGAGGCTTGTGAAGATGTCTACCTCTTTTTTAATTGAGGGACAACTGTTGGAAAGATGCTCTCATTTTCCTTCCCATACCACAACATAATACTCTCTCTAGAATGCCCACAAATTACTTTCTCTGGAGTGCCCACATATTATAATACCACGTTACATCAGTCTCTATGGAGTGATCATTAACAAAGCACGACATCTAACTGGAGTGCTCACATACACAAAAGCAAATAAAGACAACAATTGAACAATTGTATGTAACTTGCTTGGCACAGAATATTAGTGACAAAGAATAAACCACCAAAACATATATCCACTACATGTTAAGAGAAGTGATACGTGGTTTAGATGATTGTGATTGTGTCCAATTAGCAGTTTCTTTACATGAGAAAACTGCACTTGCTACATTTGCTTCTTAAAGGAGGATAAATCACTGAAAATAAAAAGCATTAATCCTATGAATCAAATAAGCAAAATTTCATCCTCAGACCAAAGAGAGGGGATCCACTTCTACTTTGTTGTTGGGGATCTTGTCGGTAATTTCATGAGATTTGATTATAATACTTCGAAACCAATTTACTATGATTTCAGAAAACTCAGTACGTTTGCCATGAACATGTAACTTGGTTAATGTCATAAACAGGATAATACAATAACTTCTGCAAACGACAGTGCTCATAATCGAATAATCCCTTCTAAATGGGCGAACTAGAAAGTGTAAAGAAGATTGCAAGTCTTTCCCTTCCAAACAATCAAAACCATCAAAAAACGCTAACTCCCTTCTAAATTTAGGGCACAAAAACGAGAAGAAAAACAAAATACCTCCATGTGTGTCAAACTATGGAGAATGTTTGAAGAGTTGGCGCGAATCTTTCTCTGGGACCACCGCCTGGGACCACCGTGGAGAGGATGAAAGGGAAAAGGTGATGAAGACAGAGTGAGAAAGGGAAAAGGTGAAGAAGACAGTGAAAAAAAGGGGTGTTTCACCGTTTTGTATAATGACTGGATAGTCAATATCGACCATTACAAAAAAAAGCTTAAAAGAAAACGCAAGTGGCCCATGGGACCACTTCTGTCTGCCAGGTTTTATTGGGTCTAAATTTATTAAATGTCCATGTACAGGGGTTTTTCCCGTTAAAACCCCTATTTCTTTTACATTAAGCCTCACCCTCAAGTTGAGTTTCCTAGGTCCGCCCTTGTGTGTAATGATCAACGGTCCTAGTGAATTGATTTTTCTTGTCGTCAACCCACATTCATCCAACTGTCTTCACACCTTCTGTATGTGGTACTAGTTCCCATGTCTCTTTCTCAACCAAGCTACAATCCTCGCACCCATTGTGTCTTGTCACTCATTGATCTCTTGTGTGATCAGTTATTCATTTATGTAAGTCTCTAAAATGTCGTAAGAAATAACTTCAGTAACTGTTTCATCAATGGTCTCTTAAACCATCTCTTGAGGATCTGATCCAGTCCCAGACTGATTATCATCCCCTTCTTTCGTTTCCTACTCCTTAAAAGTTAAAACAATCTAGCACAGGATCTTTAAGCCCCTAGGAATCTATTAGCACCTAAAGACTTAATCCAATCCTTGATTGGTCAACCTCCAACATTGATTCCTCTTCCTTGAAACGGTCTTGTACTTGATTGTCAAGCTTAAGGATTTGAAGACACAACATCATGAGTACCATACACTATAGATGTTAGTGTATACTCACAAGTTTCAACAATTTCAACGGTTGTCATGAAATTTGCCTTTGGCCCCAGTCATCCTCATCAATGGCTCCCCCACGCTCGTTAGCATCCCCTTACCTCAAGTCATCCGCGGCTAAATCTTCCTCAATGACTGCCATCGTCACTTTGCAACCAAAGTTGATGCATCACATCCACCAATATAAATAGAAAAGCCTATGCAGACGTGCAAAAGTTAACTCCTAGCCTAAATAGGAAACAAAATAAAAGAAATGACAACATTAATAAAAGGAATATTTCTAATAATACTCTACCCTACATAGCATTACCTTCCCAACCCCTCCAGTGTGTGTGCTAAGACTTTAACAAACTTAAAAATAGTAGGAGCTTCAAGAGAGCCGATGTCTGAGATGACAGTGGCAATCTACGACAATCCTTTCTTTGTATTAAAGGCCTAAAAGGGCATGTGGAACACTCCCAAGTGCAAGAGTGCGTAACCGTATCTTGATGAGCATGGGGTTAAATCCACAAGGAGCAATTAAGTAGCCACTTGAACCCGTCCTATTGAATGCTATTTCTAACCTAATTAAAGAACTAAATAAATACAAAAGAGTCTAAATAACTGAAATTAAAAGTTAATTGCGACTTTTCCAACAAATAAAAGAAACCTAATATAAGGAAAAAAAAAAAAACAACTAAACTATGCAACTCTAATTAACCTAGAACTTGCAAAAACATAGATCTAATAAAAACTACTAATGGATAATGAGATAACAATTCATAATTAAACTGACTGCCAAACAACTGAAAATAAAAGTGGTAAAAGGGTGGAAAAGGTATGTATTTCAAGACCTTGGAACTCCACTAATGCCTAAGCATTGAAAACATGGGCAACTTAGCTTCTCTCCCTCTTTTCAAAGATAGGAGAAATATGAATGTTTGAATTGAAGTTCCCAAGACCAGAGTTTCTCAATGATTAGCACCCTAAGTATATGATATATCTATTATAAAAAATAACATATCAAAGGGCTAGATAAAAAAAAAAAAAAAAAACACCAACAATCAAATTACCCAAATTTAGAGAAGTTGTTCGCACGCAGAATCAATCAAAAGCTGGTTTCATTCCTTGAATCTTGAATTACATAAAAAAACTATTACTCCCTCTTCATCATTCTCCTAAACAAATCTTTCAACTACTAACTAGATGAACTAAAAGGGGTAGTAGAGAAGGGGATTAGAAAAAGAAGGGTAGAAGGGATGGATGGAGTGTTGGATGTCCTACACTATGCACAATAAAGGCTTGGACGTCCCATATAATTGCTGGCCCTTTATATAGAATTTTGCTCTCTTGGTTTGCCAATATTTGTTTCCTAATTGGACTCTCCTTCCTTGTTTGCATAGACTCCTTAGCTTAGACTCCAAGCAGGCTTCTTGATTAGAAACAAATTTGAATTTGAGTAGATTCAATTCCAAAGTTAGTTTCTAGGTGAGCAACTCTTTCCATGTAGGTTTCCTCAAAATATCTCCAAAGATTGCTAAAGAGAAAGACTCCAAAGGAAATCGAAATTTATAGCTACATGGGGTCTCCATGTGTTGGACATCCATAGGGAAGTGGGACGGATCCATCTCAGACGTTCAAGAGGCCTTGGAACTCTTCCTTCCTTTGTTTCTTGATCCTCTTTCCAAGTTTGCTCGATTTCTAGCTTGTTTGTTTGACTTGTCAACTTCTTTGAGTAAACTTTCTTTTCTTGTTTTCTCTTGCTTGAATTTGAATTTTAAATTGGTAAGCAAGGGCTTCTTTCCAAATCTAAATTTTCTTTTTGTGAATGAGATTCCCAAAATAAGTTTCCAACTAGAGCTCCAACCTTGGCTTTTAAAATCTCCATAGTGCTTGCCAAAAGGGGAAGAGATCACACCAAGTGGGACGTCCCACCTTGGGGTTCATGCCCAAGGTGGACCCCACATAGGTGTCTTGAATTATTCTCTTCTTCTTTGACCTCTCTCTAATGTCCAGAATTATGAATGTTTCCCACAAATTGAAAGAAATAAATTCAGCTAAAATCTAATGTAGAAAATTCATATAGACCATGCATGGGACCCAAACATGCTTAATGATGTACCAATTTAACCAAATTTTCATGAGTTATACCATGGTACCAGCATAGCAGGCATGCATAATTGAAATCCAAAAGGCCAATTGGTGTGACCAAATGTGATGCAAAAATAATGATTTCATAAAATCATGCAAATTAATGGATTATGATTGTTTTTTTTTTTTTTTTTACCTAAATTCCAACTTGAATGCCCAAATGCATGAAATGAAGAGATTCTATGAAATTGAATGCAATTTGACATAATCAAGTCTAGAAAAAATCCACATAAAATGATGAATTATAATCTAATTTTGTGGAATTATCTCGGAGTTTTGGTATTTAAAAAAATTATGATAAAATTCATGAGAGCTTCTAAATGCACCCTCCATTTTCCTTTGCATACCCGCCATTTTTAAAAATTCTAATTACAAATATACTCTTATGGTAAATCCCCAAACTATCTCTACTCCCCTCTCCCCTTCTCAACCTCCTTATCCATCTCATCTCCATCGCCAAACAGCACCATGGTTCTGCCCTCCGCCGTCTCCCCTGCTCCACCTCCTTTTCCATCTCCATCGCCCCTCCCCTCTCCCTCCCTATCTTTGTCTCTCTTTCGCTCCCTCTCCCTCCCTATCTCTGTCTCTCTTTTGCTCCCTCTCCCTCCCTCTCTCTCTCTCTCTGTCTCTCTCTCTCTCTCTCTCCCGCTCCCTCTCCCTCTCTTCCTCTCCCTCTTTCTCTGTCTGTCTCCTTGTCTCTCCCTCTCTCCCTATCCCCATCCTGTAGTGCTACCTGAGGCGGCCGTGGTGGTTGGGGTGGGAGTGGGGTTTGAGGTGAGGTTAGTTTAGGTATTATGAGGGGTGTGCAAAGAAAATTTTGAAAACCTCAAATTCAATGGTGGGTATAGAGAGAAAGGGAGTGTGCAAAGAAAAATGCGGGGTGCATTTAGAAGCAAGGTTGAAAACTCATGATTTGGACTCGACTTGTCAAATGCAGAAAAATTGACGTAGATAGAGTCGACGCGGAAACTTAGGAGAGTCAGCCTTTTTTAAAGTAATTTAAAAAATACTTAAAAATGAATCCATTTCTTAATCTAAGAAATACATTTATTTACATGATTCATGATAATCAGTTTAAATTAATAAATCCCTATATGCAAGAAAACTAGTACAATAAGGAAAATAAAAAATATTGCATATTATATAATTTGTTAGTCCAAATATCGAATATAAAAAATAAAATATAAGCTTCAAATTACATTTTAGTCATCATTTCTAAATTACTGATTCCCAGTTTCATGCATAATTACTTATAAATAAATTTTAATTCTTTTAAAATTAGATTTGCCTATAAAATGATTTGGAATGAAAATTATTATATATTAAAGCCAAGGGTTTTGGCTTTAATTTTGTCCCACCGTTATAATCTTGAATGATAGTTATCCCTCTTTGTTAAAATGTTTTACATTCTCTTCCTATAACTACTCACTCGTATCATTATCTCATCAAACCACACACTACTCTCCACTTTAGTTCTACTTTTTATCTTTTTAAGTTCTTTTGCTCTACTCCATTTCTTCTACTCCCTTTCTGTCTAATTTTTTTTTTAATTTTCATTTATATAACTTACTTAATGGATGAAAAGAGGTACTCCAAATAATCTTTTTAATGTACGAATGCTTAATTTATAATGCTACCATTCTCAGCATGGATAGTTAGGCTAGTAACTTATTAAAATGAGATTACTCGACCGAGTCTCCCTTATTTTTTAACTCGGTCATTTATTAAAATAAAGTGGCCAGGAAGAGTCAAGACTCAAACCCAGACGCTTTTCCATCCACGAACCTCTCAAAATTCATTGATGACTCAACTCGGTTGGACATTGGATTTTCGTGTCATTTTTTGAAATAAGCCTAAAACTTTGGAATTTCGTATCAATTTGGGGCCTTTTTTGAAACTTTCCCTAAAAATAAAGGGCAAAAAGGGGCAGGAGAGATGCAATGCCGGGGCAGGAGGTTTTGGGGCTTGTTCGGTCGAAAAACTTCACTGTCTTCTACCCTCCATTGTTGTTGCTGGGGTTGGAGGTTCGCCGAGATTGCGTGCTTATAAATGCGTTGGTTGTGACGTCTGATTAAGATCACAGCCACAGGTTTACAAGGTATGGCCTCTCCAGTCTCTTTCTCTTCCCTTGTCTTTTAACAGAAGAAAAAAAGGCAGAAGTATAAAAAAAAACCCACCAGTTTTCTTAAAAATCTGATTTGGTAGAAAAGGATCTCCATCCCATCCATCTGTTTTAGGGAAACATGTACTTTTTTTTTTTTTTTTAATTTTAGTTTTGAATCTTTCTCACACGAGCACATTTTTGTTGATTTACTTTTGCTTCTATCTTAGATTTCTATGGAGAGGTAGATATCTCTACAATGCAATTAAGGGTTTATTTCAACTGATAAATTATGGTATGCTTTGATGGTCTATAATAATATTTGTTTGATTTGGTTAGTCAAAAATGGTTTTTAAGTGCTGATTCTGTTGATATGGTTATGTGCTGAACAATTATCCTGTTATTCTGATCAATTGATCCACAGTAGGACTAGGATATACTGGTTATTGTTGGTAACATGTTGTTTGTATATTGATGGGGCCCAATAAATACAACTAAGGCTACTGGTTAGTTTTATAAAGATGGCCAGGACCTGATTTAGTTTGATTTTCCATGTGAAGGAACTTGTACAGCATCTTACTCTCTTTATGTATTTGACATGAGATCCAAGTACAATCACAACTCTTATGCGTTGTACAACTAGGATAAGATTTACACAGTTTCATATGGCCTTAGATACACAGCTTGTTATAATTTAAAGAATAGGTTTTATCTTTTGCATCCTCCCCCTAGCTGATTGGCGATAGTGATGACATTTAGCCTAGTTGATGATATTTAGAATGTCTTGTTCTTAAGCTTTTTAGTGAAGACATCAACAATTTGTTTTTCACTTGGAAAGAAGTGAAAATGAAGATCTCAACAACTCACTCTTTTATGGACAAAATTATAGTCGGCCTTAATTTGTAGAGTCCGAAATGGAAGATAGGATTCATAACAATAGAAGTGGCTTTGAAGTTGTCACAGTAGAGTGAAGGTGGTGATAAGAGGCTTTGAGATTCTGATTAGTAAATTGCTTCCGCGATAATTCTTTGGATATATGAGCATGAGCATAGTATTCTGCTTTAGTGCCAGAATGCGAGAGAGTCTTTCGTTTTTAGGAGCTTAAAGAGACTAGGTTTGGTCAAAGGTATGCACATGAACCAGATGTAAACTTTTGATTGTCAGGACACCCCAGTCCACAGCTGAAAATGCTTGGAGAGAGCAATCAGTAGACTATGTAATTCTCATTCTCATCATAAATATTCCTTGAAGATTGCATAAAATTAATTTCATTTTAGATAAATGAACGGAGGTAGGAGCATCAATGATCTAACATGTTTATTCACACCACAGGATTTTTCCGGTTTGGTCCTAGTGACATATTGCAAAGCCCCTATTTTGCTGCAGTAACTAGTTAGATTACAAGAGGATCTACATGTCAAAGAGAGTTTGGACCATTTTGTGATGGGACTGGAGGCTTTTCCTTAAGTATGTTCATATGTTTTTAAAATATCCAAAATATACTTATTTTTTGGAATAAGGATAAGTTCATCAACATTACAATGAACTACCATGCCTAAGAAACAATGAAGATTTCCGGATCTTTCATATCAAATTGCTTGCCTAGCATTAGCAACAAGTGGACCAAGTTTGAGTTGAGTCCACTGAGCTGACTCATACTTGGCCAAGTTTTATAACTATGAGAGAGGGTACATTTCTCATTAATAAATCATGATGCTTTTCAAGATAGGAAGTTACGAGGATAGTTGGTTGGATCAGTTGGACCACCACTCTCCATGGTTGGATCAATGAAACTGGATTTAGGTCATAATGCTTCTTCAGAGTCTGTGGGAAGTCATTGGCATGGCGATAAGTTGGCTAAAGACAGTATATTTCTCGCTGTTATTCCTTGTGACGTGATATTATCTACTACATTCCACCAAAATACCATACAGGTTAAGCCCAAAAGCCTCTCGAAGACCCGTTAGCAAGGCTACAACTTCCACCATATTCACTGAACATACACCAGCTGGCCTGGAGTAGGAAAGAATAAGATTTGCATTCCTATCTTGAATAACTCCTCCAAAACCTACATTTCCTGGATTACCAATAGCGCTACCATCTTGAATAACTCCTCCATGTGTGTCATTTAGTGGGCTTCCAGTGCTTCTAAATTTCCTTGGAGTATGGCGGATGTGATGCAGGAAGTGATGGACTTAGTTAGAAATTTGAATGCATCTTTCATCATATTCCAAAATCTGCTAATGAGTGGCATATAATCTAGCTAAGGAGGGTGTGGCTCGTCAAAGTTTGTTTACCTCTTGTGTTAATGGCTCCTTATAATTATGCTTTTTGTTTAGTTTTTTTTTTTTTTTTGCTGGTTTTTCTTTGGGCGTTTAGCTGGTCAGTATATTTCTCTTGTAATGTCTTGCTTTTTCAATGAAACCTAGTTACCATTTTAAAATGCTTATATATATATATATATATATATGAGATGCTCCTATGAGAGCATCTCTCACCTTACTATGAGAGATAAGGTGGAGCCCTCACATCCATATCCAATGCCAACAACTTAAATGTGAGGGCCCCCACCCCTATCTCTCATAGTAAGGTGAGAGGTGCTCTCATAGGAGCATCTCCCATATATATATATATATATATTATCTACTACATTGTTGATCACCATTCACTATATCCTATTTTAGTAATAAATTTATTAACCATTTCTAGAAACCAATTTTTCATTGTGGCTTTTACAATATAATTACCCATGCACAACTGAAAATTCATTTTCACAGATGAGTACTAGACCTGTTCCAAGGAGGGAAAGCCCATGGGGAGTATCAGAGGGTGACCATCGTCAACCTCAAGCACATAGATGCAATGATCGAGTGGAGGATGTGATTCAGGTGACCTTTCTCTGTAGCAACTTTTCTTTATAATCATTTCTCAAGAAGTACTTTGGTCCATTGTTTGAAAATCAAAACCGTATAGAAAATTGTTCAAGGGGTTCAATCGAATTGTATCGTGAATTGTAAGATTGGATATGTTTTGTGTTTTTTCTTTTAAAATAAAAAATAAAATTTAAACAACAATTATTCATAATCGATCTATTTTCTGTCGATAAAATTATTTATTGTACATGTATAAATTACATTTTGTTTTGTTGATTTAGCGGAAGGAAATAATATACATAGTCTTTATATATTAATTTCACATGTTTTTACTATTTTCTAATTATATCT
The DNA here is from genome assembly GCA_003546025.1 of Camphora micrantha. Taxonomy (NCBI): domain Eukaryota; kingdom Viridiplantae; phylum Streptophyta; class Magnoliopsida; order Laurales; family Lauraceae; genus Camphora; species Camphora micrantha. Next base: position 43,783,701 of record QPKB01000006.1, on the reverse strand, counting down.
ATTCTTTTAATTTTTGAGATTTATTGAAACAAAAGTTTGAATTGAAATACCGAAACACCAAACTTGCTGAAACATATTAGTCTCGAGAACAAAATGGGTCCATAAAAGAATTGCCAACTTTGGTTTTAGATCTTCTATTGCATATTTGTAAGCCTATTGGTGGTTGGCAAATTGGTAGAAGTTTGTTTCGGTAAAAATAAGGATAATTTGGGATTTTTTAGAAGGGTGTTTAAACAAGAATTAATATATGGAGATTTCTGAAAAGAACTCAGGTATAGAGACACGAGAATAGAGACACGAGAATAGCTAAATCTTTATAATTCTATTTCTATTAACTTTGTAGTGATGAAGGAGAAGGGAGCATTGGTCATTCAGTAATGTGAGTTTCTTATGATTTGTAATGGCCTTAGCTTATGTGGATAGTGAATGCAGCCTTTCTCTGGGCTTCTAATTAGAAGATTTCTCTTGGTGCTTGATTAGTTTTTTCCTTCTTCTTTGCCTTCCCCCTTTCCCCCTTTTTTATAGGTTCTTTCCTTGTCTGTGGTTTATTTTATTGAATAAAATTATGTTAGCATTAAAAAAATCTTATCTATGATCAAATTGCATGTGAAGCGTTCACCAAGCAACATTGGTTTGTCTTTTGGAATGCAGGCATGTTTTGAAGGAAATCCATTTAAGACAGTTCCGGGTCCATTCAAGCTTTTCTGGCAATGCATGCGCTCAAAACCTGGGTATATTTGTTTGTTTATTGTTGTTGTTGTTGTTGGTAGCAGCTAACTGGCTGAGTCATTTGCTCAGCAATGGACTAAGCAGGCCTCATAAATCATCCTCTCTGATGGGAGGAAATGCCTTTGCCAGCAGGCTATGCCTGCAGAGATGCCTGTTTATTTATTCCTTGTGTAACGTAATGCTACAACCTTGGTATATTTGTTCTTTTTTTTTTTTTTATTGTGCTAATTGAGCCTTGAATTTTTAGTATTTGCAGAAGGCCATTAAAGGTTATGACTCTTTTTTTTTTCTCTCTTGACCATTCTCATTATGTCTTTACTCGTCTCCCAGCTCTATCTCAGTTGGTTAGGGACATGAGTGGGTGAGTTCAGGGGCGGAACCAGAAAGGGGCTTGGGTTTTCAGAAAATCCCTTACACTTAGAGAAAATTCCATATTCTTTTACATTTGCATCGCCCAAAAGGGTTTCTTTACTACACAATGGCCGCCCCATGGAAAATTTTCTGGTTCTACTCCTGGGTGAGTTGGAGAGTGTGTTCAAGTCTCCTATGTAGCTGAAAAAAAAGTCAGCCTTTTATGTTTTGCATTATGTTGGAAACTTGTTTCAAATTTCTTGTGCCTATTGAAGCATAAGAAATGAGGTGGGCTGTTGGCTTTCGATATTTCCACTAACAATTAGGTACCCTTGCTTGCAAGGTCTCTGCAAATGGTTCCTTGCTTGACATTGCATCTGTACTTTACTCTATATCATTCATGATCAATTCAATAAGCCCTTCTATTGTGGAGGGAGATATATGCAACATGATAAAACGGACATATTCTGTAGAACGTAAGGATTAAACTGTATATTGAAGAAAAACTGGCCTTTAGGTGCACTAATTCCCTGAACATTTTCAAAAGACATGAAAGGTTCTACCAGATTCTGACCTTAGAGATCAGTTGTAGTGGACCCTACCAGTAAACAGTAACATATAGTCAGGACTTTATTGCAGAAGAATAGCTGTAAGTTGGAAATCAAAAGCTTGGTTGCTCTAATGACATCATAATAAGAGCCTGAACCCAAGATTTAGATTATAAAAAGCAAGAATCCAAAAAAAAAAAGGGAAGAATAAAACTGTAGAGATGCTATCGAATATGTCTATTCTGCCGGACCAATGATCCTTATGTACATAATGCATATCTTTGACGATACAAACAAGATCATAATGATCTTATGAAACAGCTATATGCATTATAGAGTGAATCTGAATTGTGTACTTCGGTGTAGATTTGGGTATAACATGGTACTCCAACGGAGCAAAATTCCTCTATGCTTTCTCACTAACAATGATTTCAAGAACACATACGTACACACATTGTACATATACATATGCATATTCATGTATGTGTGTATATATAGTTATGTAACAATTTTCCATTGCGAACTGTCTGCACTTTATGTTGTGCACACTCCCCCCTTCTGCCATTGGATTCACCCAATGGTTTAAAATTTCTCCTTCTAAGCTGAAAAAGGCTTTCTTTTACAATTATCGATGGAGAAATACTGTGACCAAGTTAGCCACAGTAATATGTCGAGTCACCCTCTCTCTCTCTCTCTCTCTCTCTCTCTCTCTCTGTGCGCGCGCGCACGTGTAATAAGTTGGTTATTTTGTTATTATGCCTTATAACAGGCTTTAAATTAACACTTAGTGGCAATAGAAATATGAAAGTCATTGAATATATTTCAAGGGTAATGGGTGTTTTATGTAATCATAACACAATCAGTGATTAAAAAGAAAATACTAGGAGAGATCATGCACAAGTGATGCACGCTTTCCCTTCTCTCTCTTTGTTTCTTTCTTCCTCTCTCTTCCTTCTTTTGTCTTCTCTCTTCTTCTCTTCCCTTTTCCATCTTAATGGTATTAAAACATTTCAAGTTGGTATCTGAAACTTGATCGTGTAGCTTGGTAACACAAGGCGAGGACTTACACGATGAAGCGATAAAGATTCATGTAAGCCGCCCTTCCTCCTTCACAGAGGTTGGTTCACCCGTCAGTATTAACAGGTTTAGATGTAGTTCAGAAGGTTCAATTAGGTGACATGGCTTTGTCCTTTAAATCTGCCACATGCAGTGGTTTAAGGACGTACCTAGAAGGCTTCTTCCTCAGATATCTGAAGTGTTTCGATTTGATGTCTGCAGTTGTATTTCTCAGATGAAATTCCTGTCATAGCCATATCTAAGTGACCATACCCACTTAGCAGGTCTGTTCCTGTCAAAAGCAGTGACTGTACCAAAGTGTTTATTTGTTTCTGGTCAAATTCTGAAGTGATTGGGGTTCCTGCATCAATGCCAAACATATATGTTCCCGTTGGCTGAGTTGACTTTTATCAGTCATGCACTCATGCTGCTGGTTGGTTGGTTTTAAGGTTGTTTTAAGCTGCTTCTTGGTTGCAATAGATTTTATGCCTCTGTGTTGGGATGTTATGATGATTTTTCCTGGGTGATTAATTCATTGTTTATGTGGGGAGCAGGGTCTCACCAGTTTCTAGTTACTGGTTCACAGTGAGCATCTAAAGGATTTGTTTGAACTTGCTTTTGTGATTGTTAGGGATTCTAGGTTATATGCTAAATCAGTTGAACAAATGGTGGAAACAAATCTGATGGGTTTAAAGAAGCAGCTATGCACTTCGTTTATCTGATAAGGGCGTGGTCCACTCCTGCTGTTTCTGAGGGTTGACCACTGCTGAGGGGGAGCACTTTTGAACAATTTCTTCAGTATTTTCTCAAGTTGCTGTCGCAATGTGGTTTAATTATGTGAAAGGTGACCCGTGCTGCTGAAGTTTGGTTTGTGAGAAGTACAAGGTTGATGATCTGTGTTATGAATTCTCTCAACATGAGTTGTTTGGGTGGCTCTATTGTGTCTATCCAAGAAGAAATTAAAGTGCTTCGTCAACATCTCATGGCCTTTGAGGGGAGTTCCTCGAGTATGTCTCTAATACTTCATTTTCATAATAAGACGGCTCATGAACAAGTTTAGAGGAAAGGAAAAGTTCATAAATGGTTTTCTTTGACCAAGCAAGCATTTGGTAGGGTGACAACTGCCAAGGCAGTTAACCTTGAATGTCATTGAAGAAAAGATACATTCTTAATTGTGACATTGGAATGGTACACGTATGAAGGGGAAGCAACACGCGGGGTGATAATGTGTGCGGTCTCACCTGAGCTACTTGTTAGGGTTGGTTTACACCAAGGGTTAGCTTCAAGCCCCTATGTCTTGATTATGACAATTGACAACTTAGTAAGAGATGTCTAATATGACATGTGTGCTGTTCATGATGATGTGGTATGTTTTAGCAAGACAAGAAAGCAAGCAAATTACAACTTTGGAGAAAGGTGTTCGAGTGTAATAGATTGAAAGTTAGTGATGCAGGACAGTGCAAGGGTAATCTAATTGATAATATGAGATCAAGAAAACACTCAACATTCACAACTAAAATTAAAAACTGAAAATTCAGATTGCTCCTCTTATATAAAAATTTAGTTTGAGAATTAAGAGGTGACTCTGGCCTCGCCACAATCCCACCAAGAGAACCTCCCAAATCTAAATTGGGAGTTGCAATGGAAGAGAAGTCTTCCACTAGCTTAGGGAACAATCCAAATTTCAAATAGAAGACAAAAGGTTAGGTCCAAGGGGTTATTTGCGAATAATAGAACTAAAATAGGGTTCACAGATAATGTTCCAATTCACATGAAATAACCCACAGTTGTAATTGTTCAAAACAGTTTGTGGCATCACAGAATGATATAGGTGATGGTATGCTCAAAGAAAAGTAAGAGTGAAAAAGGAGAAGATACTTGATTTGCGATCTCACACAAGGCCTCACGCCCGATAGATCCTTTTCCCCAGCAAAGTGGCCAAAAGCATTCATCCATTATCATTCATTCATTAATTGAGAAAGAGGTCTATAAAGAAAACCTAACCCTAAAATAGAATCTAACTCTTCCTACGACCAAGATCATTACATCCAACTCAAAAAAAGTTAAAATTAAATAAAAGCTTCACTTGAACCAATAAATCCATAATCAAATACAAGAAAATTAATGAAATTGGTAAACTTGGGTAGGTCATACAGCCCATTTGACCATACATACTTGGATGGCCCCCTCAAATGGGCCCTACTTGATCTTCAATTCTATTATTTGTTGGTCCCTCCCATGTGGCACATCCCAATGTGGGGTCTTCCTAATTTTGGAACATAGGGTCTTTATCATCTTTATCAAATGTTAGATCAAACTAGATCTAACCGTTGATCTTTTCCAAAATCAAGATCCAATGATGGATCCTTGTTGGAATCACGATCTAACGGTGGATCTTTTCCGGGATCAAGATCCAATGGTGGATCTTTGCCCCAATCACTATCCAAAGGTGGATCTTTGCCAGAATCACCATCTAACATCTAGCAGTGATCAGACAGCCGCGAGGAGGCATGTGTGCGTGTCTTCTAGGCCTTCTTCCTCTTGCAGAATTTGTGTGGATGAAGTACAATGTGTGCATGTCTTTTGGCTACCGGCTGCTATGCCCGCCGCAACCACCATTTTGAATGATGGTGCAAATTTGGTGAATGTTAAATAGTAGTGATTTTGAAGTATGATGTAGATTTGCTCTCTCTCTCTCTCTCTCTCTCTCTCTCTCTCTCTCTCTCTCTCTCTCTCTCTGTGCATGTGTGTGTGAGTGGTAACTAGGGTTTTATTAGTAAAAGAATATTGGCTTGTTAAGAATATTGACACAACAAGCCATGGATAGAATGTAAGAGCTATGGCAGGGGACCTGCTCAAATGAACGCTTGGGTGGTCTGAATAAAAAATAAAAAATAAAAAAAACCTTCTTTGGCAAAGGGATTATGCCATGAAAAAACGCCCACTCCTTTCACTAGAGTGTCAACTACCATTTGCACCTTGAGTATATGGGAGAAGGAAATGGTAAATGCATGAGAAAGATAATGAAGCTAATAAAGAGTATTTTGAACATGACATGGTGTGCTTATGAATCCTTAGCCCAAGAGATTGTGCATAGGATGCCTTCCGTTACAAGTGAGACAAGTGCAAAGGGTTTTCTTTGTTGGTACTATAGAAGCCAATCAGGTCTTGGTAACTTCTGACAATCATTTTATTTTAGTCCTATATAACACCCCTGAATCCAACATTGGCTGGATCCCAAATGCACCGGCATCAAGGTTAAGCTTCAATGATCCAGGTGACAGTGGATACCCTTTTGGCAGAATAGGAGGATGGCAACTAAAGTCAGCTATGACTTTGTTCCACGATCTGTCGAGCAAAGAGGCAACATATCTCATTATTGCTTGGTCACTAAGGTCCAATATAACCCGATGGAAGACCAAGGAGATTAGGGTTGTAGCAGCAATGACTTATTTGGAAGTACTGACTATTTCACTCTTTCCACAAGGACCAAAGGGCTGTGATGAAGAGAAGCATTCTAAAGTATCCGAAGTGATAAATTTAGATATCTAGCAATGGTCATGGAACAAAGCAGAGGATTTGAGTTTGATATGGCAAATAGGATAGGTGCATGAGCATGGAGCTGAATTTTAGCCAACAAAGAAGTGAGAAGCTAATGTGGCTGAAATGCATGTGCTAAGATAAGCTAATGTGGCTGAAATGCATGTGCTAGGAAGGATGTCTAAAATCTCCAGTAACGATAGAATTAGGAATAAGTGTGTAAGAGGAAACCTATGTTTACTGTAAAAGAAAGATGAAAAAAAAAATCAAGTACTATCATTTGAGATGGTATGGGCATTGGCATAGAAGACTGGAATAAGACCTGGTGAGATGAATTGAAGGGCGAAGTGGTGAGGAAAGACATCTCATTAAGATTGACAGCATGGCGTATAATAGAGTCTAGTGAAGAAGCAAAACTTGTGAAGGAAACCTTAAAATAATTTGGTTATGTGACAATGGAGGAGGATTTTGTTGGGTCTTTGTTAAGAGTGTGGTGGACTAGCCAACTTTTTGCTCTCTCTTTCACTCAGATATGCTCATGGAGAGAGTTTGATTGGTGTGGGCTCGCACTGACCCAAATTGAAAATAGGTCCAAATATTGGATCCATACCCAATTTTTGGTGGGGAATTTATTCCATAGTCCCTTCCCTAATCATTGAGAAGTCCCTATAATATTGATAATTATTCTTTAGTTCTTGACTTTTACAATTTATTATTGTATTTTTGGTCAAACTACATTTAACGAATGATCCAAATTCCCCTCCATGGTGAAAAGGTTTAGTCCTTTTGATTCTTTGACTTCTAAAATCATGATTTGCAATCTTGTTTGACAATTTGATAGATCAGTTTTGGGGTGGAAATTCCCCACTTGGATTTCCCCACCGAACCTGAACCTGACCCGATAATTTAAGGTTCAGGTTGGTCCATTCTGATTTCAGGTTGGGTTCAAGTTGACCTTTGTGATTCGATTAAATAGGGTTCATTATAGGCTGTGCTAGCTCAGGGCCGACTAGAACTCTACCCAGGAGGGAAGATTTGAGCGGTGTCTTTTAGGCATGTGGTTTGGATCCAGGCCTAATATGCTCGCTCAATAGTTAAATGGGGATGGGCATGTGCCTAACACAAGTGGGCATATAAATTTTGCAAATGGGTTAGGCTTGAACCTGACTTTCAGACTGTTGATTGGATCCAAGTCTAAATGTTAGGTCCATAGCTGATCAGGGCGGGCTTAGGCGCAACTCAACCCAATAACACCCAAACCAGTTAATAAACAGGTTGGGTCTGCTGCTGAGTCCATTCTTGCTAATCTACCTGCCAACCCAACCGACATGTATAGGCATAGCCCAAACGTGATGAATTTAGGAATTGGGTTGTGAACCTGAACCCTTTAAAAAGTTAGGTTTGGGCTGGATGGTGGGTAATTGTGCAACTAGTTGGGTTGGGTAGGGTTGGCTCACTGGCTGGTTCAATGGTAAGAATGGACTCAATCTAGACCAACCCATTTATCAATCAACTTAGAAATATCACCCAAACGCAACCCATTTATTAATTGGAACAAAAATGTAAACTTGAGCCCAAGTCGGAATTAAAAAAGAAGGATCAACTGTGTGCGTGCACGTGCGCGTACTCCCGCGTTTGTGTAAGGTGCTTGCAAATCTGTCTTTATTCTGACATTCTAAATCGGCATGCAGGGAGGAACCGACAGAGCCTTATACCTATTTGCAACTTGATCCCCCAAAGAGACAAGATTCCAAACTCGAGTAAAGGATAATGAAATGCCCTGAATAATCCCCCCACTTGGAGTTGGTGGCCAAGGACACTACCGCGTTTCTAGGTGTAAGTTTGGATTTTGAAACTATAATACAAGGGAGTCCTGTTGAATGAATGACCTTGTAAGTTTTAGTTTCCTTTTACAATGTTACAATTCTGTCTATAGTTTAGTTGAACTTTAATTTTCCATGTTTTCTTTCTTAAAAATAAATTTACTGCAAATGCTGCATGAGTTTATTTTGTCAATTTTCCTTACAGAGAGCTGAAATTTTCAGCAAGTTATATCTTGTTTATTGTTCTTTGTGGGTAAGGTAAGAGATCAAGGCCCTGATTCTATCTTTGACACCGGAGGTGCACATCAAATACCCCCAATGAAATTCTACCAACAGCAATGCTACAAAATTTTGGTTGATTGATTTGGTAATGGATGAACAATTGAAGTGAGACACCACTTGATTCTCGTAAGGCCAAAAATAACCTCAGTTAGAAGCTATGATGCATGGATATCGCATGGACACGTCATGGGCATAGACTTTACACACAAAAAGTGAAGTATCAGAAATACGTTGGCCATTTTGAAGTATCTGTGCATCATAGGTTAGAAGGTAATAACTATGTATTTCTGGACCCAAACGTAGTTTACAGCAACATTCCAGAAGTGTGATAAGAGCATCAATCATTTATGTCTGTCCTATCTGTTGGTAGATCCTGATTGATTTACTATCTGCTTAATGAATTATAAGTATCATTCTACTAACTAATTATTTACATGATTTTCATTGGATGTGACCCTCATATTTCTCATTTATGCCTACTTAGGGCCCTAATTCTACTATCTGTAAGTAGCCATTTTCTTGTAATTAGGGCCCATTTGGATCTGTGTAACATGAGCACAAGCATCTTGAGTTATGCCTACTTTTGTTTGAATAACTTGAATTACATGCAAGTCTATAGTCATTTTGTACTGTCATAACCAACTACAGATGATCAGAGCTACAGGTAATCTGATCAGGGCTAACCATATTCCAAGGATCCAAATGGGGCCTTGGAAAGGTGGATGAGAACATCCTTTAGGTTGTTGTCTCATGTAGGGAAGAAAAAGATGTTTTTTCTAAACTCACTTGCAATAGATAGGTGCAGGATTGAAGGCCTCATGATATGTTGGTATTCTCAAGTCCAGGGTTCTTCAAGCAATCACAGAATGGTCATTTGTAGGCACGAAGGAATTTAGGGCACATGTATGTAATACTTTTCTACAAAAAAGGGGACAATTTTTTGTCAAAAACCCATTTTTCATATGTTTGGTACTACACAATTCTGCGAAATCACTTTTCCATTATGCCAGCATTTTCCGTGAGAAGGCTGGAAACGGACCCCAATTTCACCCATCTGAATCCTTGGAACCCTAGCCAATTGCAATGCCTCTTATCCTCCATTCTCAACAAGCTTCTGTAGGATCAAGCTGCAAAGCTCTCTCTCTCCCTCTCTCCCTCTCTCCCCCTTTTTGTATCAACCCCACCGTGTCCTCTTTCCTCTATGTATCGACCACCCCCCTCCCCCCTTCCCTCTCTATATATGAAGAAATTATTTTCTATTTTTTTTCTTGGAAATAAGTTATTGTTTGATGTTGAAATGAATTATGATGATGTTTTCTCTGATGGGTTGGGAGTGTATATGATGATTTTTTCGATGGGTATGGCAAGTTTATGATCATGGATTTTATATGATATACAAAATTACCCACAATGAGCTCTCAAATATGGTCTCTTTTTGAGGCCTTGAATTGAGAACTCTGAATGTTATTCTTGTCTTGGGTATTTTTTTTCCCAATCAAATTCTGACCTCGGATATATTGTTTTTTCATTTCTTTTCACATTATTATGCTGGCTTTTGTTGTGGGAAATGACTTTAAATTGATTTTGTGACTTTTTTTATGAGTTTACGTGAATTTATATGGTAAAATAAAATATGCTTATTTGTCACTAATTTGTGTACAACATATTTGCTGCACCCTCTTGGGGTGCGCTATCATCTCAAAGAACAGTCAACTACACAAGAACCACAAACGACCAAAGAAGCCTTCAATTTATGTGCAGTCTAAATTATGCATTGTAGTGGAACACACTTTTGCCGTGAAGCGACGCTTTCCTATCTTGCAAATAAGACCACGATATCTTCTCAAGACACAAGCACAAATAGTCGTCACTTGTTGCGTCATGTACAATAATGGAACTATAGCGATAAGATGGAGGAAGTGCATGCACAAAAGATGGATGTTAATGAAGACATCAATGTCGAGGAGGAATGGGAAATTGGGTCCTTTTAGAGTGATGTTTGCATGTGAGCTCTCAAATACAATTGCTCAACAAATGTGGGATGATTATTAATTTTTTAGATGTTTAATCTTTAATGTTAACCTTGACATTTATTTTTAAATATTTCTTTTTTTAAGCTTTGCATGAAGTTCATGATATTGGATTCATGTCACTCGTCCATGTAAAAACTTTTGTTTTTGGAACTTCATGAATTGTGTTGTGATGAATTGTGGCGAGAGTATTTTCATTTATTAGATCAAATTACTTTATTTATCTATAAGTTATTTTATACACATGGAGCAATTCATGTAGGGAGTCACTAACACCATCATTTAACCAACAAATAATCCAACAACAATATTTACAAAATCATACAATATAATAAAATAATTCAGTCAAATAAATGAAAATAGTCCCACCGCAATTCTTTGCAACACATTTCATGAAGTTCCAAAATACAAGTATTTAGATGGACAAGTGCCATGAATCAAAAATCATGGACTTAAAAATAAATTTTAAGGTCTTAACATTAAAGATTAAACACTAATAAATTAATGATCATCACACATTTGTTGAACAGCATTCTTGTGCCTGCTCTTCCTCCGTCTCAACGTTATAGTCCGATTATTTGATATAATTGTGCATGACGCAACAAGCGGCAATTATTTTCGCTTGTTTCTTGAGAGGATATCTTGGTACCTGTATGTAAGATAGCAAAGTGTTTTAATTTCGGCAACTACATTGTGTAAAAGGTCTTTGGGCGTTTGTGGTGCATTGTATAGTTGACTGTTCTTTGAGATGATGGCGCAACCCAAGAGGGTGCAACATATCCGGACACCAACAAAAGCAAGCATGATAATGTGAAAAGAATTTAATAAACAACATGTTCAATTTCGGAGTTTCATTTGAAAAAAAAAAAAAAAACCCAAAGCGAACATTTTCAGAATTTTCAATCCAAGGCGTAAAAAGAGACCATATTTGAGAGCCCAATGTGGATATTTTTGTTTTTAAAACAATACATATCAACCTCATTTCGCTTTCAACTATATAGATAAGAATAACATTCAGAGTTCGAAACAAAAAATATATATTGTTTCGTTTTAAGCTATTGGCTGAAATGCATGATCATAAACATTCCCAGCTCATAAAAAAAAAATCATGATCATAATTCATTTCAACAGCAAACAAGAACTTATTTACCAAAAAACACAAAATAACTTGGCGGGGCATACCTTGTAGGGGTGCTCATGAGCGGTTCGGATCGGTTTAGAGGAAAAACCATCAACCAAACCGAATTCATCGGTTTTTTATTTTTCCAAATCAAACCGAACTGCCCATGTGCCCAAACCGAACTGAAAGGAACCGGTTTGGTTATGGTTTTTTTGTTTTTATTTATTTTTTTTCACAAAAAATGGCAGCTCAATTGGTCAGAGAAATCATGAAAATACCTGCAATAGTAGTAACATATAGACTCACTAAGTCTTAACCAAACAGAAATATTTAAAATTATCACATTCCAAAACAAATCCAACATAAAACATAATAAATATTTAAAGTCATTTTCTATCCCAAATCAAATTAAAGTAGATAACCAAAAAAGCAACAACTTTACTCCAAACTACCAGCACTCCAGCAGCAACTCCATAAGCCATAACACTTTAAATAAACTTTATGTGAGTTTTGAGAAAGCAGAATCGATAACCTAAAAATAAAATCGCAATATTGAGTTCATGTGTATTGTTGAATGAAAGTATGAAACTATGGAAGTACAAAACACTAAGGCTTAGTCAAAACTCAATACTCAAGTTAATACTTACGGTTGGTTTAGTTTAGGCGGTTAACCGTAGGTTAAAACCGATAACCGACCAATATAAAGTGGTTTCTATGATTTTCAAACCGTTGACCGAACCGATCCACATAAAAACGATCTAAACCGCCCGGTTCGGTCGGTTCAGTCCGGTTTTACGGTGATATCAAATTTTTTGTGTAACCCTAATACCTTGTCAAAGGGCGAGTTTGTGGAAGGTGTTTTCCACGAAAACGGAATTTTTATTCCAGTAAAATTAGATTTTTGATTGTTTGGTGCAGTGAGACCCCACGCAGAAAAAAAAAAGGAAACAAGGCCTGGGGACTTCCGTGCGGGCATTAAACAAACAAGACCTAAAGCCATTTGTGGAAACTGATCTTGCCGGATAAAAAACAAAGACTTTGCCATGGTTTAGTGGGGCTTTTATTACGGGTGCTCCTGGGCAGGGCTTGCGTATGTAATTAGGTCCTGTTTAATAATTGGGCTGGGCTTCGATGAAGTGATAGAAAGACTAAAGCCTGGCCCGGCCCGTGTAAGGAATGCATGTAATTGCATTTAATCAATCCAAATAATTGCTCAAATGCCCACAAAAGTGATAAAAAGCCCAGTTCAGCCCAACCTGATTGACTAAATGGGCGGGCTTGGGCCTGACTTTTAAGGCCTGTGTTGGGCAAGGTCCAATGTATCTAAAGTCGAGTTGGGCCTGGATATACGACCAGGCCCATGAACAACCCTAGCTTTTATTGTGCTGGAAGATAAAATGAATATTTATTTTTGAAGCCTATGGAGAAACATTTTCAGGAGCGTGGAAACCGCTTTTTCCACAAAACTGCTCAAACGAAAATCCCTGGAAGGGGAAATTTTGAGAAGGCGAAGTTTTGAGTGCTACATGCATTCCTTAATGGCTTCTTTACACAGCCACATTGGAAAAGGTAATGAAAAGTTTATGATTGCTTTTTCACAATTAAAATTATCCGCATTTGGTGCAACTGCTTTTCTCAAGAAAAAGTGCAAAACATAAGTAAGGTTTTTTTGGAGTAAATGTCCATGGAACCGATTTTCTACAAATGCTATACAAACGCACCCTACACAAAAGGGGTCTCTTTGTTTGCTCCCTGGGTATTCTAAGTATGCTTGCTGTGGAACTTTGGAAGGGGCTAGGTTTTTTTGAAATAAAAGTGGAGATTTATAAATGTCCATCAAATGGCCTTACCTTTAGTAGAGATTGACTACCCAACCATTACTAGTAAATCAAGCTCCTAGCTAGTAAATCTGCCTTCTCTACATCTCCACGTTGCATCATTCACTCTTCACCTATGAAATATTCCTTCTTCAAATAGAAGAAGGCCCGTTTGGTTGTCAACTAATTAATACATGTGTATTATTCCAAATCAAACTTATTAATTAGTGTTTAAGATAAAAGTTTTTGGTCGTACTTAAGACAAGAGAAACCCAATATTCCAGATAACCATCAATTTTATAAAATTTAAACTTTCCAACCCAGGCCAATAAAAAGTGATGATAAATGAGGTCCACTTATTTATCTTATCAAATGTAAATATCAACCTGCTAAATGTCTATCAAGCAACTTATACATCAAAAAGAGCTATCGGCATCGAGTATGTAAAATCAAAGATTTTAAGGTGTCATTCGTCTTTTATGGTTGTTATGTTAATGAGATTTACATATGTAAAATTTGCATAGGTTACATGTGAAACACAATATCATATTTGTTTAAAAGCATCATTTCCATATGAGTAAACATTGAACAATCGGGTTACATATAAAAATTCTTCATTATATTAAAATCTATGAATATTTAAGACATGGAACTAAGTTCTTGAAGTTTAATGAGTCAATAAAAAAAATGAGTATTTATTTTTTACAAACAAGCCCCTATATTCTTTCTCTTGGAAGTTGAGAAATAGTTGGTAAAGGCATGGGAACAGTTCAAAAAAATTGCCTCATTCTTGACTGTCCTTGAGCCTAGTCTAGATAAAAAAGAGAAAGAAAGAACCACACCCTCTTACGAAACGTCAAGCGTTTCATATTAACACATCTTTCTCTTCCCCAAAAAAACACCATAATCTTCTCAAAGAAACGTTATTTCCTCTTCTTTAAGGAAAGGCTTATCTTTCAAGGAAATGGACCTTCCTCTTCCTCATCTACAGATTAGATAGATGGGCAAGTTTTTGAGAGTGGGGAAAAAGAGAAAGAAAAAGGTGGAGCAAGAGGATTGTTAATGATGATTCTGATGCAACATTGCGAGGATGAACTGTTTAACAGATGGACAATAGCTTGAGAGAGAAGGGACACCCATACTAATCCTTTGTTTTTAAGATTACACTCGTATGCTGATGCGGATCAAGGAAAGAAAGATTTGGCCTATCTCTTTAAAAATATTCTTCATTTGTAAGTTCCTTCCAAATGTTCAAATCTTTTAAACGTGATATTCAATTTTTATTTTTATTTTTTTGTTAGGCTTTTGATTTGGTTTGGATGTTCAATTAAGTAATTTGAGTTTCATAATCATTTGGTTGATTTGGGATTTTTTATTATTTCATTATAAATAGATTTATATGAAACGAATATTAATTTTAATATATTATACAGCTTCATGCTAGTTTTCATGAAACCTAAACAAGACCCCTTTACCTTTTATTTTAACTAAAACATCCCTTTACTGACCATCTTTAAGAAAAAGCAGCTTACGATCTCCACTCTCCATCTTTTGCTATTTTACGATATTACCCCTTATATTTACTTAAAATTATAATGACACACAAATATTTTTCTCTTTTAACTCGTTTGGTAATTTACTATTAAAATAAAAGTAATATAAAGCAACAAATCAAGAGAGAATAAAATTTATGGGGGTTATAATATTATTTTGTCTTTAGTGGATTGGTAGAAAACCTTTTTTACTTTTTATATAAAAATTGAGTATTTTATTATTATTTAATGGAGAAAAGAGATTGTTTTTTGACTTCTTCTGTTTTTTCTTTTTTAAGAAGGGGGGAGTTTTGAATATATGTACTTATGATGTGACCTCTTGTCCAAAAAAATAAAGACATTACCTTATTTTTACTAACCTAATAAATTGTCAACCGGAGACATTTCCACGGGAGGCACTTGCCGGCACTCTCAACATTCAGAACGTGAAAATTAATTTTACGCAGTACGATTCCTCCGTATGTCCGTAGGAGAGAAAATGTCATAAAAGATGCATTCCTGCCTGCCTCCTTACCTCTCTCATCCTGGAGAAGGATTACTCCTCTCCTCCAAGAGAATAATTACTCAAACAAATTGTTTTGAGTAGTGCTACATGGACAAACTTTTTGGCTAGAATTTTGGATAAACCCCTAGATATCACTTAAATATCAGTTTGTCCATATAAACTTTTTATATTGTCTTGTCTATACCACATAACAATACCAAATAGAAGTTGCTGCAGAAACATGACTAGGCCACTTCTAGCTATCACTACTAGTGCACCAGTAAATATGACTCAGCCACTTCTACCACTACCAGTGTACCAGCAAAACAAAATTCTAAACTTCTTTGACCCTATAAATCTCTCTTTTAAATAAACTCTTAATAATATCAACTTATTAACTCTACCCAATCTTTCTCTTTCTGGAGGAATAAATTTTCTTCAATAACCAGAGCAAAACCCATCAAATCCTCCCTCATACAAGCCATCTCCATTTCTTCTCCTATTTTTTAATTTTTATATCCATTCAATTGTATCCACAGATGCCAACAAAACCCAATATATAATTACAATACCTGTTCCATAACTTAATCAAAGCAATTGAATTTTATCTCATTTAACGCATCTCCATTTTTCCACTCCTTTTTAGAGAGCTTAAATACCCATTTTCTAGTTGGTTCCCTCTCTAACAATCTTTTAAGAGAATTGCTCCACAAAATCGGAAAACTGTAGGAATGGAAATGAGTGACTGACCACTCACACCTCCTCAAATCTAGCTCCTTCCCTGGCACTCCTTCCATGGCACAACAACAAACACCAAAAAGACTCTTATCAACATCTCCATGTCACGCTGCCAAAAATATTAAAACCAAGGATTATGCGTGAGATTAGGGCTAATTAAAAACTTTCTGACATTAATCAAATGCAACCTGGCCCCAATCATGTCCCATAGGATCGAAGTCTGCGGTGAGGTATAAATATTTCTTCGGTAAAACACAACGGAGCATCATAATAAACAAATGGTACAATATAACATTTTAAAATACGCACATCTTTCTTTTCTATAGTTTAAGTTTAGCAAAAGATAACAAAAGTATATTAATTAATGGCTTCTAACAAAACCTAAGCCAAAAAAGAATAAATACGAACTAACCAAAGTATGAAGGCAAGGGCGGACACACATATAGGGATGCAGGGGCTTCCGCCCCCACCCAAATGGAAAAATGCCTATAAATTCTCTAAAGCCCAACCAGCCCAGCCCCCATTTGTTTTTCCAAACTCTCTCTCTATCTTAAAAATCCCAAAATCGGAAGAAAACCTCAAATCACACTCCGTATTCAGCATTGGTGCTCCACCGTCACCCCTTTGTAGGTTGGTATTCCTCGCGGCGCGGCGCCATCTCTGCTTCCCATTTTTCCTTTTATTCTCGAAAACCCCTCGCTAGGTAGGTAACCTTATTTGTTCAGTTTCTCTGCTTTCATGTACTAATTGTCAATTTGCTTATCTTTTGCTAAATCATTTTTACTATCTTAACATCTAACATTTTCGTCCTTGCATTTTCATATTTTGCCTAACTCTATCTCCCGTCACCATACCGACATAGAGTCTTTGGGGGCACATTTGCCTAACATGAGGAAAATCACTCAGATTTTGCTATGTGACTCATTTTCCACCGGTTGGTGCAATAATTCTCTTCAAAAAAAAAAAAATTAAATGAATTTCTGCAGTAGAAAGCAAACAATTGCATATGAGCGCAAACTGGGTGGATCACTTCGAGATCTACAATTGAGTGTTGGCTCTTTATCTTATACGGTGTCATAAAATACTAGTTTGATTTTTTTAATGGCTCTTAAAACTCAGCCAATGCGTATCAATTTGGCCATTACTAAAACTATCTTTCAAGTTATCATTTTGAATTAAAAAAAAAAATTTCAAGCGCGCGCAACCCGCGCACACCCCCCCCCCCCCCAAAATGAAAATCCTGGGTCCATCACTATATGAAGGCACTCGTATACTGGTCACGACGACAATACCGTCGACACACAACTCGTACTCACCATCAGGCTAAACTGCCTGAAGCGACGTCTCCACTTTCCCAAAGGTAGATGTACCCAGTACCTATGCACCAAGTGCAGCATCAGACACGACGGTCGGCAGGCAGATATAAATATAAAACATCAATAGATATGCAGAACGAATCAGAGTAAACGAGTAGACAAAATCATATGAAATGCATAGTGTTCTGATCATAAGAAATACATAGCATTCGAATCATAAACAGACTATCAAAGTAGGCGGTCCACATATGCTAATTACCACGAGATTGTGTCATTGCCCTCCCTTACTCACATTGAGTCGTGGTAGAGATATAAATAGTTTGGGATCATAACCCTTCAATCAAAGTGTTCAAAGTGGTATCCATTACACCAAATCCGAACTGCAGACCGTCTTCTTGGGCTCATGCGGCTTGGGCCCCGTGGGCTATGGCCCAGTCTTACCTCAAGATCAGTCCTCTATTGGCTCATGCGGCTCAGGCCCCGTGGGCTCTGGCCCAGTCTTGCATCACAAGTGGTGCCCTAGCTGTGTTGAACGTTAACAACTGAGTGGTGCCTGACACACAGAATTCTAAATAAACATCAATGAAGGGCTAGGCTTTCTTGCGCGAACAAGATTCAACAACATTAGAAAAACTACTTTATTCCAAATCAAATCAAACTTCAAACAAACTTCAATAGTAGCTCTCTTCAAGCCTTACAATCAAATCTTCCTAGCCTCAACACTTCAACCAAACCTCAAAACAAACGAAACATCAAAAGGAATCCTAAGTCCATCATTTAAGTTCTCAATGTGATCCCCAAACAAAGTAAAGCAAACAGAGCTACTAAACATGTTCGTTACATGTAGATAGTACCAGACGGTACAATTCAGAATCGAAAGCAATAGACAATCCAATCCTAAATATAATGTTAATCCTGAAGCATCGCACAACTTTCTCAGTCACCGAAAGGGAATAGGGTTCGCGATACCTGGACAAACAAACTTCGTGCATAGATATAAAGGGGGTATCCAGTTGTCCCGTACCGTTCAAGATTGAGCTAATTTAGATCCTAATACAAACGGAATAACCGTGAAGAACGTCGGCTCAAAACATCCTCACACATAGTCAAATGAGTCCAAAAAGGGTAGCCAAAGTCCCACCTAAGTCCATCCAGTTCTAAGTCAAAGAGGCCCTTGAGAAAGAACCCCAGTTCATTCGGTCGACCTCCTTCATAGCCGGTCGACCGGGTACACAGTCAGAGTTGAAACATAAATGGGAATTGGCTAAATTGTCAGGTTTCAAGAAGCCTGACTAAATACCAGTGTTGCCGGTAGACCAGGTGACCCCACTCGGGCAACCGCGTGGCTTCAGAAAATAGAATCAAACTTTTGTAACCGAACTGAGTTGGGGAGAAACTCCCTTTTCATCCAAACCTACAGACAAACAAAAGAATAGGGCCTAGCCCTCTCCACATACATCCATAACCCCTCTCATCAAGTCCATTCAAACTAAAATCCATCCAACCAATCTAACCATCCAATTAAGAATCAATTTCATTAAACAATTAAACATAATTATCATGTTTTCCAAAATCAAAGTATCAATTGAGCATATGGTCATCTAAATCATCATCAATCATCAAATCAAGGAAAGACAAACATATCAAAGCAATTATATAGATATCTACTTGCCTTTGGTTGAAAATGTCCAAATCCATAAATCCTAGCCCAATGCCCAACAAAGCAAACCTAAGGAAGTATTAGCAAAATAAAAACTAAATTAAATATAAATCAAAGAAAGGAATGCTCTAAGCTACCTAATACAATTCCACACCCAAAGTACATTAACCCAATCTTAGGCGGAAGGAGAGCTTACCAAATAGATGGGTGGATGGAGTAGTGGCTTGCAAATTGGAGATGGTTAAGCTCGCAGGGTCCACACGGAGATAATGATGGCCAAGATCGGAGGTTGTGGGGCCCACTTGATTGGTGGCCCACTAGATTAGTGGTGATGTTGCTCTTTGGTGGTCCATTGTCAACAAGAAGGAAAAAGAAAGAATGGAGAAAGAAAGAGAAATAAAGAAACAGAAAGAGAGTGAAATGGTAAGATGGGTGGGGGAAAGAAGTCAACTCACGGTGACAGTGAATGGAGAGAAAGAGAGAAACAAAGTAAGAGAGAGAGAGAGAGAGAGAGAAGTGGTGGAATGGGTGAGATGGGTGGGGCTAATCCACGTTGGCAGGGAGTGAAGTGAGGTGAGGGAGAGATGAGATGAGAAAGAATGAGAGGATGAAATGGGTGGGGGAGCTCAGTCATGTGGGCAGCAAGGAGAATGAGGAAGGAAGAGAAATAAAGAAAGAAAAACAAAGAAGGAAAGAGAGAAAAGGAGAAGGGAGGAAGAACAAGGAAGGAAAGGAAAAAAAGAAAAATGGGGAAATAGGGAGAGATGGAGTGGGCTGGTTCGCTAGAGATGGGAAAACTCAGCGGCGACGCTAGTGGGTCCGGCGACGGTGAAGCTCCGAGACGATGGGGCAGCAAGGAGCTGGGAAGAGGGAGAGATGAGTGAGAGAAATGAGAGGTGAGAGATGAGGTGACATGAAAGGAGGGAGAAGAGTCTGCCGGGATGATGGTGGCTGGTGGCGGTGGCGTGCTCGTTGTCCGGTGAAGCAGCGAGGAAATGGAGTGGAAAATAAGAGAGAGGAATGAGGGAGGGGCTGCTGTTGTGTGGAGTGGAATGAGAGGAGAGGGGGGGTTTTGACCTAGTAAAGGAAAAAAGGGAAATGGGAAATTGGTGGGGGCTTGCATGTGGGATAAAGGGGAGCGGGTGAGGAAATTACTAAATGGCCATTAGCGCCTTAGGTTGGGTTAGGTCAGGTTTTGGGTGGGGTTCGAGGGTCCGGATCGAGATGCAACAGAAGGACAAAGTCCGGAAAATTAGGTAATCTATCTGATGGTGTCAAAATCTCGAAAAGCGAAAAATACTAAAAGCCCTCATAACTTTTTGGAAATAGCGACATACACTCCTATTGTACCTAAATGGGCTCGGATCTCAACCCAATTCACACGCGCGACCCTAATGATTTACCGGACCTATTTGGCTTCTAAACGAGCTTAAATAGCTAAAAGCACAATTAACTAAATTAATTACAACCTTGGAATTCCTGGATGTTACATTCCAAGAAAAGAAGCTATTGTTTCTCCAAAATAAGAGGGGTAGAAATATCAAGAAGCTGCACAAAATATATAAACTCTCAGCAGAATTCCCTTCTAATCTCTCCAATGCTTTCCATCATAAAAAACAAGAGGCCCAAGAGGCCACCCGTTTTCTTCTCATTTGGCAAAGACATCCGCTAATCAAAATGTTGGTATCTTTGATGCTTCTCCCAATGACAAGCACATCTCATGTGAGACCCACCCAAGATAGTGTCGTGGTTGATGAATCTGATATATTCAATATTGGTTTCAAGAGTGCAAAGGCAGATCAATCAGGTACAATCATTCGGGACCAAATTCATCCTTTCAACAACTTGAGTCCCAACAGTTTTAACAGTTGTGATCAAGAGTAGCTTCCATCCAACATTAAGATTGTAGGCAATAACGGAAAAAGGAAAGATTGGTAGTGTTGTTTTTTGCATATCCTCGGTTGAGTGATTCGTCTTTCGAGAGATGGGAGATAGGGGCAAATTGTTATTTCAACTTCCCTAGAAATGCAAAAGGGGTAAATTGGTAAAATAAATGGGGAAGAAGAATGAAATGGTAATGGTGGAAAGAGACATTTTACCTATAGAAGATGAGATGGAGTAGAGGATTGAAAACACCGTGAGAACGCTGAAAGGAATGCCGGAGAGACCGAGATGCCGGAGATGTGGAAGTTGTGTTATTTGTGTGTAGGAAGAAAGGGAAAAGGATGTGTGTGGGAAGAAAGAGGAAAATGGAAGGATGGGTTATTTGGGGATTTTTGGTGTGTGTGGAAAGTAAAACAATTTTTAAATTATGATGATGTGTGTAAAGAGAATTTGTGTAGGAAGAGGAAAATTACGTGTGCTAGTAGAATCTCCTAAAGAAACTGTGAAGTTGGATATGGCAAGTTGGCTTTTATTTTAGGTTGACGGTCATTTAAGAGATATTTTAGTGAAAATACGAAGTATAGAAGTATAGGAACCTTTTTGTTGAACAATATTTAAAAAGTTTAACCAGTTCAGATTATCATTTCAAATCCACAAGAGTCAAAAGATGCAAAAATAAAAAAGAATAGATATTTTGAAACTGTAATGTGTCAAACAAGTCCATAGTACGGATGCTTCTCCAATGCCTCTAAAACTATTAAACTTAAGGAACATAGATCAAGATGTTTGGATGATCTAATGGAGTTAAGATTTTAAATAAGTAGATCTTATCTATATATTTCCATCCAACAACATTCCATGGTTCTAATATATAATAGTGGACCCCACTAAAAAGGGCCTTTTTTTGGCAAAAATACCTCCTTGGCAGTTTTCGAGTGCTTCTCATATGCGTGTATCTGAGGATTTTACGGGAAAAACCCCCCTAACTCGTTCATGGAAAATGATGGACCCGATTCTTCCCTCTCTCCCGCTGCCTCCGCCCCGGGTCTTTCGGGGTACGGCGGAGGGGAGGAGAAAAAAAGTAAAGGGTATCCACATTTTGTATGGGTATGCCAATTTCACTTTTCTACTTGGAATCTTGGAATGGTGATCCGAAGATCCACCTTCACAAGTAGAAAGGGGAAATAAAACTTTTTCTAGTTTCCCATTGCACACATATTTCAAGAAAAGAGACAAAGGTTTTTTTTATATGCCGCCGTAAAAGGCGATTTTGCCGTAAAAGGCGATTTACAAATCTTATCCATTATGAAAGACAAGAATTGTGATTTTTTGTCTCTTAAAAAAAATACAAAGTACAAAAGGAAAAGCAAGAAAAGGGATCTAACTTCTCATTCGATTGTGGGGACACGTTCAGATCGACGGTCGCGAGCCATGTATGGGCTCCGCCGTCGTCCATGCAGATGAGAACATGATTCTTGGATTCTTGGCTTGGATTTTTAACATCAGATTTTTAAAGGACAAAGACCAAGAGAATGTCTTATATCCGATAAAAAGTTAAGTAAACGGGCTGAAAAGCCACGTTTTAGCCATGTTGGTAGAAGAAGGGAGGTCCTTGGGGGGGTGGCCCCCCACGGGTGCTTCAATCACCTTTTGGTGGTCTTGCAGCAGAGTTGCAGGAGTTCTAGATTTTCCGGGCAATTCTCTGGACTTCGAGTGAATTTCTCCGGCGATTTCTCTGGATTTTTTTCTCTTTTTCTTCGTTTTTCCCTTTGGAATGCCCTCCTATTTATAGGCCTTTGGTAGCCATTTAGGAGGGTTTATGAGCATTGAATGCATTAATGCTCATAATGGGAGGAGTTACAAGTTTTAAATTATTTGTTTTGTAACTCCTTTTTCCTTGAATCTGATTGGCTGATGGAGAATAATGAGCTTTTAATTGCCTTTAATCTCCATCATGGGAGGAGTTTCATGGCTTTAATGCCATAAATCATTTGACTTGTAACTCCCATTTACTTGCTTTTGATTGGGCCGTCCAAAATAATGAGTTAATGACCGCATTAACTTGTCATAAAATGGGTCATTTAACCTCATTAATTGGTCGCCAAGTCGCTTGAAGAGTCGCGGGCCACGCCACGTCTTTTGGAATTCTTCTTGCGATGATCGCCGGCGGATCCACATGTTGTTTGATGTCGGATGGCGATGCAATTTCAAACATTGATTAATGTCAACGTGCCGGCAACATCTATCCTGTCGATTTCACGATCGGGCGGGCAGAAAGTGTGCTTTCTTTGTCGGCCGGTTGGCGATTTCGAGGCATCTAATGATCATCCAATGATTTCGGCGGCGAATCCGTGATGTTGACGAAGATCGACGGATTTCATGCATAAAAAATCAGATTTTGGAAAAATCACAGGGGCCAATCAACTCGAAACGCGAAAAGGACCCGAAAAAGGGGTCTTCCGGAGACTTTTGGGTCGCCGAAACTCCATGGTCGCCGGCGACCATGGGCCTTGGGCCCATTTTTCAGCCGCCGTTCGGTCGCCTTTTCTTCGTCGTTTTTCGATCTTTTTTCATTCTTTTTTCTTCTGTATTTTTCCTGACATTTCCCCTCATTTATTGGCCTGATTCTCTTGAAGAAAACCCGACGAAAAGCCACGCAAATCGGAGCACAAAGTTTCCTATTTTTCTGGAAAGCCGAAGACTTTGTTGTGCGGTATTGCCGATTTTTTGTCAAGCGTTGAAACTAGGCCAAACGATGTCGGAATGACCTGAAATTCGACGTGGAGCTTCTTGAGCAGTAAATAAGACTAACCATGGTCTTTGGTTTGAGTTTTGAAGCCTTTTTGGGTCCCGCAAATGCTCGCCTTGATTTCACCTCGAGGAAAATGCCGAGCTTTGAAACTAGGCCAAACGATGTCCGATTGACCTAAAATTTGACGGGGAGTCTTTTTAGCAGTAGATAGGACCAACCATATGATTTGGTTTGAGTTTTGAAGCCGTTTGGGGTCCCGCAAATGCTCGCCTTGATTTCGCCATGAGGAAAATGCCGAGCTTTGAAACTAGGCCAAACGATGTCCGTTTGACCTAAAACTTGACGGGGGACCTATTGGAGTTATTTTGAGATGATCCACTAGCTCCAATTTGGATGCCATGATTCCGGGGTGCTCCGCCGCCGGCAGGCCTGATTTTTCTTCGGAGCGTCGAGGTCGGGTCAAACGTTGTCGGAATGACCTGAAATTTGGCATGGAGCCTTTTGGTGGTATTCTGAGACCATCAGTAGGCTCTGATCGAAGTTTTGAAGTCTTCGACACTGTCATTGCCGGGAGCTCCTGTCTGGCTGTCTGAGGAGTGAAGTTAGGCCAAATGATGTTGAAACGGCCCAAAACTTCATGTGTACCCCTCTTTTGGCTGCTTTGAAAGACCTTGCAGTTTTTGTTTGACTCTGACAAGATCTGATGCTTGAAGTGGCGCCTTCCTATTTATGGCAGGATGTGGCTCCATGTAGCTTTTGGTGTTGAAGGGACATAGTGATATTTTTGGTGTCAACAAATGCCCCCTCGGAGTGTCTACCCACAGAAAAGGTCTTGTGGGGACTTTTTCGTTTGTTTTTTTTTTTTTTTAAGTAATGGGCGCCGCTCCCCTGAATGCGACAACGCTAGCTTCACTCCTCTTTCACTTATTAATTCTATCTGATTCCCTCATGTCCCACTATCCCTTCTCTTATTTCCTTCCTCTCCAGAGCGACGACACTATTGTCTCCTCCTTCTCCATCATCTGTGGTCCCATAGCACTTTTTGTGAAGATTTGCCACATTTTTCCATTAGATTGAGTCCTATTGAAGGTCGTGGGGTCGTCTTCTTCATTATCTTCTTCTTGGTTGTGGTCCACACATTGTCTCTTATACGTGGTGCTTTTGCATCTTCCTTCTCTCTATATAATCCACCAACCTTCTTCTGATATCGCATCTTTACGCAAAGGTATATCACCTCCAAACCATTATATCTTACTCATTTTTGCAACGAACATCTTCCACAAATGCCTTTTTTCCCCATCTTGAACTGTGTATTGCTTGGAATCTTGTGTTTTTTTTTTCTTTTTACATTTTGCAATGAGTGTGGGAGTATCATATGTAAATAGTTCAATATTCGTATGAATGTATTTCCATTGTCTTTGCAACTTTGCCTCAAACAAAATTAGCATGGAGTCACAAATAACTGCATTGTCAATGTGTGAAGTGAGAGTGCAATTGATTTGTGCATTGTATTCATGAACCCATATTTTTTGGCTTGACCTCTTTTTTTATAGTGTATTTTCATTATAAGTATGTTCAATTGTAAACGATTCAAACGCGAACTATGTTGATTAATACGTTGTGGGTGTAGTCTATTGAAGTTGATACTAGCCAGGTCACATAGTTCATTTTTAGGTATTACATGAATCGATGTCCAATCCTCAATGTGGCTGTATGTTAGATGTGAGCATTCTGTAAGATTTTCTTGGTATCCAATAATCACTGTAATTATATGTTGGATGTGAACATTATTTGTAAAATTTTCGTCCTGGCTAGCCCACATTGTTGAGCATACGACCCTCAGTTTGTTGTTACCGTGTGCTTGCTTGCTCAACTATGGGAGTTTGTCGTCTTTGAAAGCGATAAAATGCATGATGAGTGGAGCTAATCATAATCCCCTTCATTAATGAACATCTCTGTGTTCAAATTTAATGCTTATGTTTCCATTTTCCTATCTTTTTAAAATGGTTATGATTTGTCATATTTATAATTATTTTTTTAATGAATCTATGATTTCAAAATAAATAGATGGTCAAAGGACATGAAATGGATGTTGATGGAACATTTTGAAATAACTGAGCGATGTACCTTGATTGTTCTCTGATACAGTCAATGGAATTGAACAATCTTTTGTTGATATATCAATATATTCCATTTGTATCATCTCATTGACGTATGAATATATCCAATTCCTATCATTTCTAAAGATTTTCAATATGCACTTGATATCATTATCATCTTTTATGGTAACCAATGAAAACACGCGACCATTGTGATAGTGATAATGTATGATTATGTTTTCACAAGGTTCCTCCTACTATGATCTTCAAGAGCTATGTTAACTAATGGGTTAAATGTTATGTCACTTCAAATAAACATCAACTTCTATTTTCCACCTTTGTATACTGGACGAATAATGTCAAATTTAAACTCCTCATCATGGTGGACTATGAATAATAACTAACCACTGACATCCTATTGATGCAAAAGAAAATTATTTAGGGAGTCTCAGTATAGAAAAATATACATTCGATGCTAACAATACATTCATGCATATGACCATAGAGAGTGTTCATTGATAAGTCCACAAAATTGCACTTTTAATTCATCAAATTCATGTTAATTTGTAGGCTTAATTAAAATAAGATGCATTGAAATAATTGATTTTCAAAAAATCATGCAATTGGTCTCTCATGATTAAATTTGAGTCAAAATCATCAAAAGTTTAACAAATGCATGTTTTGGTGAGGTTATCATTTTCTGCATAATCAAACTATCATGGTTCATACCTTTTTATTCAAAGTGAAATGATGTGTTTTCTTCGCACCATGGTGTATATGATGAAAAATTGATGAACATGGTATATTCATATGAAATCATTATATGTGAGTTGGGCCCCATGCATAGCATCATTCTTGTTGATAAAAATTGTTATTTCTGAATTAAATTTAATTATTTTGTAGGAAAACTCAGGAGTTGGGGCTCGCGAGGAAAAAGAAATCAAAGAAAAGAAGAATTGGTCCTCCCAAGTTCTATAAAAAATCAAAGGAAATTCTATTTGCATCCACCACAATTGTTGAACACACCCACTTGCTGACCTCACCACACCCATTCTATTTTTGTCAAGGTTTTACTGAGCCCTCCCACCATAATACCTAAACTACCCAGCTGAGCTCACCACACTGCATAGCTCTCCTCACCATCCATTATCTGTTGAGCTCAAACAGGTCAGCTCTTCTTCTTCATAGATTTATCACTTTCGTATATTTTTTTAGGTTGTAATTTATGCATTAGAGATTGCAATTGATAGGGAAGTCCCTAATGAATGAGATGGATGGGAGTTTCGAACTCTAAACCCTATCCGAAGTTGAAAATTCATGGCTCATTTTACATTATTTCGCGATCTACTCAGCAATCCAGAAATGTGCACGGATTGTTTTCACGGCCTTCAAAACCGTGCAAACAGTACGTGCACGTTTCTCTACAATCGTGCAAACAGCACAATGTGCGGTTGCCTTGCGCAGTCAAGAAATTTCAAATATATGTGCACGGCCCTTTAAAGCCATGCAGCTTATATTTGTATGGCATGTGATAAGTCCTTAAAAATACATAGTTTCATGGCCATTTTTTGTAAGTGTAAGGACTAATCAAGCCAAGAGAGCCTCATTTAGTATCATATCATGATTTTATGCATTTTTTATCCATTGTAGTTCAATCATGCATAATTTGCTTAAAAACCAGCATTTTTGCATCAAATCATGAAACCTGCCATTTTTGTAATTTTATTTTTGGAAAGATTTTTCAAATGTGCTTTCATTCATTTTTTTTTCATGAGAGATGGGCCCGCAATCATGCATTCGTGAGGGTAAATTTGTCTTTTCACATAAAATTGATATTTTTTTTGGCTTACAGGAAATGAGAAAAGGAGTCCCACACATGCACATGTGTAAGTCACACATGTGGGGCGTCCAAGAGGGGGGTCCATTCATGGCTAAAAAGGATTTCAGAATTCCTTTCCAATTGTTGAAGATATTTTTCAAATCTCAAGATTCAAAATTCAAAAGCAAGAGAGGAAGGAAGATCAAGATAATTGTGGAGCAACAGAAATAGAGGATGGAAGAATGCAAGGACCCTTCTTTGCCAAGAAATCAAAAGGAGAAAGTGAAGTAAATGAGGGTTTTTCTCAAAACTTGCACGTGGATGTCTCACCTCAGTTGGATTTAAGCCAAATAATGCCAACCAATTTCAAGAGATTCTTCCTCTTCAAATCATCTCAAACATTCCAAAAGAAGAAGGAAGATATGTCAAGCATAGAAAGTAGCTTTACAAAGAGAATAAAATGGAGAGAAATAAGAGATAGGAACGTCCAAAACTAGCCCTCCTTTTGGTTGTACAGTTAGCATGGTATGGTGGTCCTCATCTATTTAAGGAAATTGGAGCATAATTCAAGGCCTATCATGTACATGAGTTTCCATTAATAGTGCACCCAATTCAAGGAAATTTTGCACCAAAAATCTATATAAGCAAGGCTTGGGTGTACCATATTCTAGATGCTTGAGAATTACTCACCTCTCACTTTAGAGAATTGCATACCATCTCTCCCGTTCTTGCCCTTCCATCTTAATTCACCAAGGGGGTTCTTTCCAAAGGCCATGCCACCAACCTTGTGGTTTCAACTAGAAAGAGGGATTCTCAACATCCTAGTATGTATTCTTGTTTTTCAATGTTATATTCCTTGTAAAGAATTTTCATACTAGTAAATAAAGTTTTTTCTTTTAATTTGTGTTCTTCATTTGTGTATCTCTTAATATTAGATTTGTGATCCATGCAATAGGGTTAGTTCTTACTTTTGGTTTAATATTTTTATTTTTTATTTTTTGCTTGGAATAATTACTAACAACTCACCTTAGCATCCTCACAATATACCTTGTTTTCTACGGATACATGGTATTTTTGGAGGTAATACAATGTGAAGTTGAAGAGGGTTGACCAAGAAAAGTTTAACAATCAAAGTCTGAAATTTATTTATTTAAAAGTGAGGATTTATCATTATCAACTTGGATTGACAACCCAAGTTGAAGAACGGGACCCTAAGTATGCACTTCTAATTTTTTTGGGCCCAAGATTGAGAATGAGATTTTAAAAAGCAACTCACCACTTTTATATTTCAGTTTTGTTTACCACCTTTGATTTATGTACACCACCCTTATTTTTAGCACTTCACTATTAATTCCTGCACCTTTTATAATTATAGGTCGCACACTCATTATTTTATGCTATCTCTCATGTTATTACATGCATATTACATTAGGTTAGGATCATATTTAATTTAGAAAACTAACTTTTTCATACATTGTGTAAAAATTTCTGCATTGTTTTATTTTTAGTAAATCGCAAATTAGGTTAGTTTCCTTTTTTTTTTTTTTTTTTTTTTTTGTTAGTAACTTTAATTAGTTTTTATATCTTCATATTCTTTCTATTTGTTTTTTATGAGAAGATTTTTAAACTTGGAAATTCTCTAATTTCAGAAATTTTAGATAGTTGATTTATTCTCTAACATATTTTGATTTGATTTGTTTCCTTTTATATTTTAGTGTTTGTCCTTAAAAAATAGTTTGATTCAGTTTCTAATTCTAATATTTGTTCATAGTAAGATTTATTTTTAGTAGGTATCTAATTGGAAGTTCTAACTCGTGTCTTCTTTTGCAGCAATTTGAGAATTTTCTTTTAGATTCAGGAATCTAGTTTTAGGAAAAAAAATTTCTTTCATTGGATTGTAATTAATTCTTTTAATTAAAGTGGGAATGACTGTAATTAGTTTTTAATTAGGCTAGTTTTATATTTCATTAGGCTAGGTACAAGTTGAAAAACCTTAACTCAATAGCTCCCGGTTGATCGACCTGGTCTCACCAGATTATTACTACAATCGCACCCTACACTTAGGGTCTGATCAGCATGTAATGACCGAACATGTAAAATATGCACGGTTCCTTCATACTGTGCAAATGGAATTTGCACTATTCCATCGTGTTGTGCAGAATCAGTTTGCAGTATCCTTTTGAACCAAGCAGTACAAAAATATGATATCTTTTATTACGCTGTTTCCTCTTATTGATTTTCATTTTTAACAGATTGGAAGGAATGCCGAAAAGACCAGCTCGTCGTATTAGTGGGAGATCTTTGATGACATGTGGATGGGGTAGTTCTTCTAGCGAGCTATTGAGAGTGCGGACCAAGATCGGTATTGCGAGACCGCATGGGCGATGTGTGCATGCAAGTTCTTCTACTGCCGGCCGTTAATGGCCACAGCATCTGAACGAAGAACGTCGATTGCAGTAGGATCCACTACCAGAGCCGGTTGAGGAGGATGTTGACAGTTCTTCAGAGGATGATTCCTCAAACAAGGAGGCACAACTGTCCAGTCCTCCTGAAGCGGCAGCGGGGGAGGGTCTCACTGATCCTATTCCCGGCGGTCCAGAGAACCTATTTGTCCTTATCAGTATTAGGACGCACGTAGCCATATCGATATGGGATGGAGAGGTACACTTGCATTCTTATTATGTTTTAATTAATCATTTTTTACAAATAAGATATGTTGAAGTCTATAATAACAGATATTAATGAATATTTTGCTTATAATGTGCAGAAACGTGACTCGCTCAAATGTAACAATTATTGGTACAAGCTGAAGGATTGGTTCATACCTCTACACGGGGATGGGGATGATCTTCATGTTCCTCAATTTTGTGCTATTATTGAAGAGTCTGGATTAGCAGACCTGAAGCGTTTCTCCTACCGATATATCTCATGCCCTTTGGTATCGAGCTTTGTAGAGAGATGGCAGCCTGAGACAAATACTTTCCATGTGCCATTTGGTGAGATGATGATCACCTTAGATGATGTCGGTACTCTCCTCGGCATCCAGTAACAAGTAATCATGTCCACGCATCAACAAGTATGGGATTTACTGATCAAGTAGATTTACTTGAGCGTGGACTGGGTGTGGATGGGCATCTACTTCAGCTGAGTTGAGAGTGGCGCAAAAATTATTTGGGATGTTCCATGCCTAATTCTCCACATGAGTGGACATCCCCGCTCTCTACAAATCCCTATCTCTTCTCTTCCCTCATCCTCTCTCTCCCTTTTTTCTAGATCTAGGTCTAGTTCTCCATATTTTCATTTTTTTAAGGTAGCTTTGGGTCTTATCCAAGCAAAAATAATTTAAAGAGAATATTGTAAAGACGACTATTTTAATGAGATATCAATTGTTCCTCTTTGCAATGGCTCGCTAGATTTGTTGATTACAGCGTGGATGAAGATAAGTATTTCTCCCTTGTTTATTTAGAAATTCTTTCTTGTTCCATGTGTTTATGATGCTAATGTTTTATAGGCTTGTCTTCATACCAATTGGTAACTTCCATACTTGATTTCTAAAAATTAAAACTCTGTGTTTTATTATCCATGTTTTGGTTTGATAAGCCATGCTTAGAACTTAGATTTCTTTGATGTGTAATGCTTAAATGGTTTTAATACTCTTATGAAGCGAATGAGGTATTGGCCTTTGAGAATTATCGGTTGATAAAAGAAGAAAGAAAGGCTACTTTAAAGTTTAATCATCAAAATCAAAGACATTGATTGGTCTTTGACTTGAAGAGAAAATTGGAACAAGTTAGGTTTTATTTATAAGTAAGGTGTTAAATGCTTAATTGGACTCATATACCCTGATCAATCTTAGTAATTGATAGTGTTTATTTAGTTATTTTCTTTTATTATTAGCAAATACTTGCGTTTCATATTCTCAATTTCATCATCTTTATTAAGTTAGTTTCCCTAATTAAAAAGATTTCATCATTCGCTCCATGTGGGTTTGACCCGTATTTGTCACTGTTTCAAAAAGGTAGCCGTGCACTTGCGGTTAATTAATGTATTAAAAATCACACGTCACTAGGTCTTTATCAGACTTTATATTTTGAATTATTTTTAGATATATTATTTGACTTATCTTTATTAATAATGAAGTTCCAATATCAATGCTTGTGCTATGACCCTCTGATGAATGATGTTGAATGATGTCATTTAATATTTTGTTCCAATGTATGATCAATCTCAATGATTATTAGTGAACTTTATGATTTGAGTTTCCATATTCTACTTTAGCAACCGTTTGGGACTAAAAGAAAATCTGAAACCCCTCTACTTTTCAAGCCTTTTGCCGTAGAAACAATATGGAAGGAGGTTCTGTTTCTCAAAGGTTCGGACTGGCGTCTTCATCATCAAGAATCAAGTTTTGCATTCATCTAGAAAAGGTTGGTGTCCAAGCACACTTGGTTACTGGCTTTATAAACTTCCAGGCTACTAGCTAGCTTTGTAATCCTTACATTTTATTATGCTATTCTACATGTTTTAAATCTGATTTTTGTGCTGTCAAAACAATAGATAAATGCATCCCATATGTCGTTGGTCTCAAAAAACTTCTTACAATTTGTCAAGATATTCCTAAAAATATGCCACATGCATAATAAGTTTGTTGCATTTGGAAAAACAACATTGATTGCATTCATCAGCGTTAATTCTCTGTCTGTGACAATCACACGGGGCAAAATGCATCCATCCATTAATTCCTTAAGCCTCTCCAAAGTCCAGCTATAATTATTCTCCCTCTCTGATTCAGGTACACAAAAGCGATGGAGAACGTCAGTTGAGTAGATGTGACACCAATAATCTCAAGCAAGGGAAGTCGATATCTATTAGTTTTGTGCGTGGAATCCATTATCAAAACTTCTGGAAATGCACGTAATAACTCAACAGATAATGAATGTGCCCAGAAAAGGTTCACGACAACATTTATTGCGTCGTTGCTAGTGTGATACTCAATGTAGTTATTCTTCTTGTAAGAGTTTTAGTTGGCTAATTCATTGGGTTATGGACAAAACCGGGACTCTTAAAGTTGTAAATTTTATTTAGAAATGACTGCTCAAGATCAACTTACAAGAAGCATAGTTGTTTTGGGAGCCGGCAGAGTTCGCTCGAGCGATGCTCCATCCGCTCAAGCGAACCCATCACAGAAGCTTCATCGCTCGACCCAACATAACTATTCGCTCGAGCCATCATCATTTTGCGCTGAACGTCTGAAGACAGAGAGCAGTTTGCTCGAGCGAACTTCACGACCACTCGAGCGAACCTGGGAAAGTTGTATTGCATCTGGAAACTCCTTCATAATTGCTCTCAAGACGATTTTCCAATCCTAATCACATCACAAGTCTTGAGACACAAGTTTAGGCTTATTGATAGCCTCTCTCTCTCTCTCTTCCTAAGACACCTCTGATCAATAATACATCCCTAGTGAAGATTTTGAGAGATCCATTCCTTCCCCCCAGGGCTTCAAGTTCTACTGCGCTGAAGATCAAGTTTTGGGATTGATTCCATCATTCTTTCTTGAAGGAGGTTTTGCTCAAGCACTGTGAAGATTAATGATGGGTTGTCGACAGGATCAGAAACAATCCTTAGGTTGAGTCAACAACTAGGAAATGGTTGTAAGTAATCTTGTAATCTTCGTTTTCGTATAGTACTTGGTTGTCTGTTAGCCTAGACGGTAAGGCCCGTGGTTTTTTCCCGAGTAGGGTTTTCCAAGTAAAAATCGATTGTACTTCTCTCCTTGTGGTTTGATTGTTTTTAATTTAAATTAAGTTTAATTATTAGTTTAAACACGTGAAATTGATATTTAATAGAGATTTGGTAATTGGGACCTCTGCTTGTGTTAAGGTAGGCAGGTTTTTCAATTAGTATTAGAGCAGGTTGCATTAATCTTTGTGTGATCTATTTACTGATTTTTAATGGATATCAATAGAGAAGGAACATCTACTAATAAGCCTCCTTTTTTAGATGGAACCAATTATGCTTACTGGAAATTAAGGATGATTGCTTTTCTTAGAGCTATTGATGAAAAAGTTTGGGACATTGTGGTGGAATGATATACTGAACCCACCATGGTTGTTGATGGGCAAACTAAACCGAAAACCAAAGCCCAATGGACTGTTGATGAAAAGACTAAGTCCAACTGCAATAATAAGGCCATTAATGCAATTTACAATGGAATTACTGCAACTGAATTTCATAGGGTTTCTACATGCCCTACTGCCAAGGCAGCCTGGGATCTTCTACAAATTATTCATGAGGGAACAGACACTGTCAAGCAAATTAAACTCCAAAACTTAAAAACTGCCTTTGAGACGATTCGAATGAAAGAATCTGAAACTTTTAATGAATTCAATACAAAATTGACTAAGATTGTTAATTCATGCTATACTCTGGAAGAACCCATTCCTCAATCCAAAACAGTTAAGAAAATTTTGAAGTCTCTCCCAGAACGTTTTTGTTCAAAAGTAGTTGCTATCGAGGAGCATCAGTATCTCAATTCAATAAGTGTTGAAGAAATTGTTGGAAATTTTCAAACCTTCAAGGCGAATCATTGTCAAGCGAAAAAGGGAAAGGACATTGCTCTAGTGTCTTCAAATTCAGTGGATGACCCTAAAATTAGTGATCTTGGCAGTGATTTTGATGATGAAAAATTTGAGGCATATCTTGCTAGAAAGCTTTAAAAGATTTGGAAAAATAAAAAGGCTTTTACCAAGAAGAATTCGTCGAATCCCAAGGCACCCTCAAAAGGAAAATTTGTACCTAAAACAAAACAAAGCCAATCTAAGGGTACACCAAAGCCAATCAAATATTTTGAATGCCAAGGATATGGTCACACTGCTGCTAAGTATGCAAATCACAGAGAAAAGAACAAAGGTAAGGCTTTAGATATTGTTTGGGATGACGAATCTGAAGAAGAAGTGTCAGAATCTGATTCACCTTCGAGTGAGTCTGGTAAATTTGTTGCTTTCATGGCTCTTTATAACATCTCTTCTGTAAATGAATTTAAGTTTGAAGAAGATTTAGATATTAATGAAATTTTTGATGGAGAATAGGAAGGTGATGGAGGTTATCAAAAGCTGTTAAAAGAATCTGTCAGAATGTCGAAAATTAGCGAGAAAAGAGCCATGAAATTAAAGGCAATGGAAGAAAAAAATATATCATTACAAGCGACATTGATAGAATCTCAGTCTAAGGTAAAACAGTTAGAAGATCAACGCACTATCTTATCTAACAAGTTGATTCTTGCAGGTCAAGAGAATGATTGTCTGCATCAACAATCTCAAAAGGCTGAATCTGAGTTGGTGAACTTGCAAAATGATTTGAACTCTTGCAAATATGAAAAGGAAAACCTTGCTAGAAAACTAAAGATGGCCCTTACAGAGTTGGATTCTACAAAGGCTTCAATCAATCGGATGAATATTGGATCAGTAAAGCTAAATGAAATTCTGGGAAACCAACAGCCACTTTCCTCGAAAACTGGACTTGGATATGTTCAAGGAGCTTCCACATCAAAGGACAAATGTAAGTCTACTTTTGTTAAAGGACCTACAATGACAGCATTGCCTCCAATCTATCCAAATGCTGCATATCCAAAAATTTATTATCCGAGTTATGTGTCAAAACCAAAATTTGTTCTCATATGTCACTTCTATTGGATTTCCGGACACATACGACCACATTGCAATAAATTGAGAAATTATCACAGAAACCAGCGTAGGAAGCAAAATGTCTCTCCTCAACAGGTCAGGACCAAGCCCACTGAGTCCGTAAATCTGACCTACGTTGTAATGTGGTCCTTACAACACTCAGTGCTACAGTTCGGATGTGTGGTACTTGGACAGTGGCTGTTCTAGGCATATGACAGGAAACAAAGCATTGTTTACCTCTCTTGAAGACTATAATGGTGGAAGAGTTCGTTTCGAAGATGGAGGTAAGGCCAACATTATTGGAAAAGGTACTGTTTTCATTCCAGGTAAGTCCCAACTGAAGAATGTTTATTTGGTTGATGGGCTTAAGACAAATCTTTTGAGTATAAGTCAACTATGTGATAACAAGTATGAAGTTCACTTTTCTGCTAGTGAGTACATCATTGTTGATAAAAAGGGAAAAATTGTGCTTCATGGTAAAAAGAAATCCTGACAACTATTATGTGGTATCAATAGAAAAAAGATATGACAAGCAATTCTGTAATGATGAGTGATATTGATTTGTGGCATCAAAGATTGGGTCATGTTAACTACAAAGATTTGGGAAAATTATCAAAACTTGAACTAGTTTGTGGTTTTCCCAAACTCCAAAAAACCTCCGAATAGTGTTTGTGGACCATGTCAAGTTGGGAAACAGATTAGAGCTCCGCATAAAAAGGCATTAAACATGAATTTTCGGCACCAAAAACACCACAACAAAATGGAGTGGTTGAAAGGAAAAATCATGTGGTACAAAAGATGGCATGGGTTATGTTGCATATCAAAAATATTCCCCAATGGTTTTGGGCTGAAGCGTTAATACAGTTGTTTATGTTACCGTGTCTATCTTCGTCCTGGTACAAAAATCACTCCATATGAAATATGGATCGGAGTCAAACCCAATATCAAATATTTCAGAAGTTTTGGCAGCAAGTGTTACATTCTTCGGAATAGAGAACACTTGTCTAAATTCGACTCCAGGAGTGACGAAGGAATTTTCTTTGGTTATTCATTGACGAGTAAAGCCTATAGGGTGTTTCATCTTAAACATTCTGTTGTCATGGAATCCATAAACGTGGTTGTAGATGATGCAGGAACATCTGATTATTTTTCTGATGATGATGAAGGCATGACTTTTTCTCCATCTTCTGAACAGGTTATTGATAAGGAAACTGAAAGTCGGGTTGAACCTGATTCTGGAAATGAGAAGAAAGAGGAAATAACTGCAACTGAAGAACCTACAAGTCCAAAGAAATCTCCTTCAGAATATATTGTGCCAGATATCATTCGTCAATTCGAAGAGAGAAGTGCATCTCCCACAGCTATCCATCCACGATCCCAAAAAAGGACAAGTACTGAAAGATCATCCTTTGGATACTGTTATCGGTGAGATACCTGCTCCTTTGAAAACCAGAAAATAGGCACGTGATGAGGTAAGTTATTTATGTTATGCTTCTACTTTAGAACAAAAAACTGTTAAAGATGCTCTTGTTGATCATTGCTGGATTAATGTTATGCATGAGGAACTTGCTCAATTTGAAAGAAATCGTGTTTGGAAGCTTGTTTTTAGACCCTATCACACAAACGTCATCGTTACAAAATGGATATTCAAAAATAAAACCGATGAGTCGGGTCAAGTGATAAGGAATAAAGCACGTCTAGTTGCTCAGGGATATACTCAAGTTGAAGGTATTAATTTTGATGAAACATTTGCCCCTGTTGTTAGACTTGAATCGGCACGTTTGTTGCTTACTGTGACTTGTTTTTTGAACATCAAATTGTTTTAAATGGATGTGAAAAGTGCTTTTTTAAATGGTTTTTTAATGAGGAAGTCTATGTTGAACAACCAAAAGGATTTGAAGACCCTCATTTTCCCAATCATGTTTTCAAATTGAGAAAAGCTCTTTATGGTTTGAAAAAAGCACCTAAAGCCTAGTATAAAAGATTGACAGTATTTCTGGTTAAGCGTAGTTTTCAAAGAGGCGGTGCTGACAAGACTTTATTCATCAAAAGAGACAAGAAGAATATTGTTATTGCACAGGTCTATGTCGATGATATCATCTTCGGTTCAACTTCTGAACTCTTGTTGGATAAATTTGCTCAAAGAATGGCTAGTGAGTTTGAAATGAGTATGGTTGGTGAGCTTTCATTCTTTCTGGGATTACAAATCAAGCAGACTCCTTCTGGTATTTTCATCTCCCAACCAAAATATGCCAGAGAGTTACTGAAAAATTTTGGCATGCAATCATCAAAACATGCAAGGACTCCCACGAGTACAACTGTCAAAATCAGTCTTGATAAGGATGGAATGGGCGTCGATGAAAAACTCTACAGGAGTATGATATGTAGTCTTCTCTACCTAACTGTCAGTCGTCCAAATATTACTTACAGTGTTGGTATTTGTGCGAGATATCAATCCAGGCCCAAACTATCTCATGTTCAAGCGGCCAAAAGAATTTTGAAATATATAAGTAGCACTGTTGAGAATGACATCTGGATGTCCAAAGATACGAACGCTACCATTGTTGGTTTTTCTGATGCTGATTGGGCTGGGTGTGTTGACGATTGGAAAAGGACTTCGGGTGGCTGTTTTTTTGTTGGAAATAATTTGGTGGCCTAGCATAGTAAAAAGCAGACTTCGACATCCTTATCAACTGCTGAGGTTGAATACATTACTGCTGGAAGTTGTTGTACACAACTTCTTTGGATGAAACAAATGTTGCAGGATTATGAAATTGAGCAAGAAACAATGAATGTTTTTTTGTGATAATCATAGTGCCATCGACATTTCCAAAAATCCAGTACAACACTCTCTAACCAAACACATAGCCATTAGGCACCATTTTATTCGTAATCTTGTGGAGGAGGACATAATTTCTTTGCATCATGTTTCTACTGAAGCTCAATTTGCGGATATTTTCACAAAACCTTTGGATGCAATGCGGTTTGAATCTCTACGTAAATCTCTAAATTCCATAATTGTTTGTTTATTTAAGTGCACATTCACGTTTTCACATGACCAAATTTCTTTTATTTTTTTGCATTGCACGAATCATTTTCGATTCTCTCACAACTATCTCCGTCTTTATTCTTTGAGAGATGTTATGGCAATAAGGTTAAACCAAAGGAAGAGGGCTACCTAAGAATATGTATGAAAGCTTCTACTTGATTAAAAAGTTTCATTTGGAGAAGGCTACCATGTTCATTAGTGTGAAAGTAACACACGATGGTTTAATCCGTCCCCAGCGTTATCCTTTATAAAAAAAAATGAAAAAAAAATAGAAGTAAAAGGCTTCCGAAAAAAAAAAGGGGAAACTATTTTGCCTAACTATTTTGCTGATGGGTGTGCTTCCTATACAACATTTAAGTTCATCTTAAGGAGATTCAGCGGGAGTGAGTCAAACACTTTTTTTTCCTCTGATTTTTTTCTCTTCTTCCTGGTCATAAAATTCACCATCTCACTATGCGCTTAAATTGATGAAAACTTTTCTTCTATATGTCATGGAGTCATTTGGCCAAACTACAGACGTTAGAGTATTTTTGTTGCGCCGCACTGAAGTGTTTCAAAAACCTGACACTTCGCTCGAGCGACCACTCAAGTTCGCTCGAGCGCACCTAACGGTTTTAAGTTCGCCCGAGCCTTCTTTTCTTTCTTTCTTCCTCACTTCTTCTTCTTTCTCCTCCAAGCCCTAACACCCATTTTTGTTCGCCCATTTCTCTGCTGTGTGCCATTCTTCAAACCTCTTACACAAGTATTTCTCTCTTCTCAAATCATCCAACTCATTCTCTATTTGTTTATTTCATTCATTATTTTTTCTCTTTCTACAAGAATTCTTGAATTAGGGATTTTGTTTTTGTTTTCATTTTCATGGCTGCTGTGTTCATTATTTGATTCCTATTCTTTCTTCTTCCTTTTTGCTTACATCCTATATCTATTGTTGATTTGCATTTGAGGTGTTTGATTGGATATTCATAGAGCCTTTGGTTTATGATGTTGGTTGGATTGAAGAATCATCTATGCTTTTGGACTAATGAAATGAATTGGATTCTTTTTCTACAAATCCTTGATCTTGGATGTTGACTGAGAATGGCTGGAAAAAGTGGGTCACTATTGTGGATTTTTTTTTTGGAGATTGTCTGTGATGTTGTATGGGATGTGGAGATGGGTGGTTATACCCAATTTTTTTTGCAGGGACTTGGTTGAGAGCAATCAGTTTTGATTTGCTTTATTACTGTGTTTCCTTGTCTTCACTGACTTGGACATTTTGGTTGCTATTCAGACTCATTTTTTTTATGGCTCCAAAGAAGATATCTCATGCTAAGTCATCTTCATCTCAGCCTCAATTTGACCGTCATCGATTCCTTTCACTAAGTAAATCAATTCTCTGCCAAGAGCAGTTCATGAAACGAACTGTTGAATCTAAAAGGGAAGTCGATGAGGCTCTACTTCGCAAAGCTGTATGTCGCAGTATTGTAA
Organism: Camphora micrantha; assembly: GCA_003546025.1. Lineage (NCBI taxonomy): Eukaryota > Viridiplantae > Streptophyta > Magnoliopsida > Laurales > Lauraceae > Camphora > Camphora micrantha. The sequence goes on along the minus strand of QPKB01000006.1, from coordinate 43,743,899 downwards.
ATAGAAATTGGGATTCGCTTCTGAAATTGAAATCAGGGAGATTTACCCTGATTGGGTTCGCGAATTCTACAACAACATGGAGCCTGTCTCTTCTGATTATCCTGATTCTTCTGATTATTTGAAGACTTTTGTTTGTGGAAAATGGATTAATATCACTGCAGCAGTCATCTCTGAATTTCTTAACATTCCGATTGTAAAGGGAGCTGATTATCCGTTACCAGAAGATAGTCAAGTGCAGATTAATTATGACAACATTGGCACTATTCTGTGTGGTGAAGACACACCTTGGCCAAGTGGAATCATCCTTTATGGAAATCTGACAGAAGAATATCGATTCTTAAATCATTTTGTTTGCCACAATCTTGAACCAAGAGGACACACATCTGATGTGAGCCATAAGAATGGCTATCTTTTGTATTGCATTGGCACAGGAAAGCAAGTAAACATCCCTAAAGTCATCCTGAATTCTTTTTTCAAAATGCTCTCTACCAAACGCAAGTCCATTATGCCATTTGCTACATTCATCATTGAGTTTCTCTTATGGAAAGGAGTTCCAAAGAAGCCAAATGAGCCGACTCAACGAATTAGAAATCCTATCAATGCTCGTACATTGGCTCAATCGTCTGCTCACATTCCACCAGTTGTGCAGGGAGCAGGGATAGAAGAGGAAGATGAGGTTGTACCTGTTGCACAGGGTCAAGGGGAGCAATAGAGGCATATTGATAGAATTGATCAGCTTGCAGCTCAACTGCAGGGCTTGAATGCGAGAATTGATGTAGGATTCGATGCAGTGGCTAGACGCTTCAACTCTGTTGATCAAACTCTAGTTGAAATCCTTGCTCGACCGAGACATCACTAACTGCAATTGTGTCCTTTGCGTTTTCTCATTTTGCTCTCTATGAATTCTTTTAGCTTACTCTGACTTGTTGAACTTATGGTTGTTTTTTTTTTTTTTTTTGGTTCATGATTAGTTTTGATAACTTTATCTCTAATGTCTTTCTGCTGATCAGTCTTTTAACCTTGAATTTTTACCTCTAATATCTTGTGATTCTCTCCTCTATGTTTATCCTTGACAATTAATGAACAAAAAGGGGGAGTTGACTGTGCTGAATATTTTCAATTGCTATGATCAATTTCTTTCTTTCTATGATAATGCACTTGATCTAGTGAACATGATTTGTAGGGATTCAAAGATCAAGAACATGTTGGAAGAGTTTTTGTCCGGATAAATTTTAGTTATATAACTTGGGTAGATTTTTTATGTAATAGGTGTTTTGTCCATGAATTGCCAAAGGGGGAGATTGTAAGAGTTTTAGTTGGCTAATTCATTGGGTTATGTTCAAAACCGAGACTCTTAAAGTTGTAAATTTTATTTAGAAAGGACTGCTCAAGATCAACTTAAAAGAAGCAAGTCGTTCTGGGAACTGACAGAGTTCACTCAAACGATGATGCTCCATCCGCTCGAGCAAACCCATAATAGAAGCTTCATTGCTCGACCCAACATAACTATTTGCTTGAGCCATCATCATTTTGCGCTAAACGTCTGAAAACAGAGAGCAGTTCGCTCGAGCGAATCTCGGAAAGTTGTATTGCATCCGGAAACTCCTTCCTAATTTCTCTCAAGACGATTTTCCTATCCTAATCACATCACAAGTCTTGAGACACGAGTTTAGGCTTATTTATAGCCTCTCTCTCTCTCTCTCTTCCTAATAAAACCTCTGATCAAGAATACATCCCTGGTGAAGATTTTGAGAGATCCATTCCTTCCCCACAAAGCTTCAAGTTCTGCTACACTGAAGATCAAGTTTTGGGATTGATTCCATCAAGTTTTCTTGAAGGCAGTTTTGCTCAAGTATGGTGAAAATTAACGACGGGTTGTCGACAGGATCAAAAGCAGTCCTTAGGTTGAGTTAACAACCGGGAAATGGTTGTAAGTAATTTTGTAATCTTCGTTTTCATATAGTGCTTGGTTGTCTGTTGGCCTAGATTGTAATGCTCGTGGTTTTTTCCCGAGTAGGATTTTCCACGTAAAAATTGATTGTCCTTCTTTCCTTGTGGTTTGATTGTTTTTAATTTGGATTAGGTTTAATTATTAGTTTAAACACGCGAGATTGATATTTAATAGAGATTTGGTAATTAGGACCTCTGCCTATGTTAAGGTAGGCTGGTTTTTCACTCCTTCAAATGCATCATGAGTTGCTGCATCTGTGATCGACCGGCCATCTCCGTCACCCTAAACTTCTGACAAACATTGTAGATGCTCTTTATCGTAGGGGTGTTGTGCACATCCCTTTTCTGCAATGCTCGAAGGATGTTCCTCGGCTTTACTAAACTCTTAGTTATATCAATCAAAATGTTGATTTCTTCATCAAAAAGCCTCCCAGCAAACGAGTGCCCCTTGAGATGTTGTGTGTTTGGATGATCGTGCACCCCACAAACCGTTGTTACCATCCAATCATCGTCAGTTGCCAACTTTTGATCCTTTAAAGCAAAAGGGCAACTACAATTCTTCATTCCCGTTGTTTTATTAGGATTTTTCTTTTTGAAGACCTTGGATAGACCCTTGTAACTACCACGTCTCTTGGAAGAAAAAACTATTTTCGGTTTCCTCCCATCTCCACCAGCATCTGAAGTTTTGATTACAATTACCAAGCTATATTTCTTTCCAACATCCATTGTCCATTGGATTAGGCCCTCTCGGGTTTTGAATATCATATCAGTGGTGAAGACATTAGTAAAATCCAAAAAGCACTCACTGACACTAGTTGAATCAATCTCCTGAAAATATGATAACAAATTCTTAGTTTATCAATGCACGAGCCTTTATAACCGTACAACATTATACTGCACAGTTTGTATAAGCCGTTCTTAATATATATGCTCAGTTTCTTGTGGTCGTTCAATAATACTTTGTCCGGTATTATAGCGCCATGCAATATAACTATGAACGGTCTTCACCAGCCGAACATATCTTTAGCGGCACGGTTCTGGAATCCCAAGCAGGACGCGAGGAAAAAAAAATTAGTGGGAAACGAAGTCAAAACGTATACCTCCTCTTGGTAGATCGTCAACTGCTTGTCCATATTGAAAATGCCTACTTTCAATACGCAATGTGGTGCAGGGAGATGAGTACTTCCAAGATCATTAAAGAAATAGAGGAGACTTGAGGATACTTCTAAGAGTTGAAGAAGATGATGAGAAAGGAGATGAACATCAATGAGGAGGAAGGAGTGCAGAGGAGCAGTGACGAAATAATGGATAAAAGGGAGAATGAAGAAGAAGAAGAGGAGATGAGAGTAGAGAAACCGGAAAGCCTCACTGCAGAATAACCAAAGGAAAAGGAGAGGACTTTGATGGTGAAGGGCGATTTTGTCCTTTCACTTGAGGGCATTTTGGTAATTAATTTTTTAAAAATTGTGGGTGTGTTCAGCAAAACCCATGATGCGTTTAGAATCTCCCAAAAATCAAATCTCATATTTAAATAATTTCTTAAGTGCAAAGTGGGCCCAATCAAGAAGAGTTGCACAAAGAAGGAGAGTTCTAAAGATAGAAGACTCTAGGTGTCATCCAATTCAAATTGGAAAACCAATCCAACAGAGTCAAGGATCATTCTTTCCAAGTTTCTAGAGATTCCCTGCAACTTGGACTCGAAACTTTCCAAGATTTGAAAATTTTCAAATCAAGAGGATAACCAAGAGAAGTGGACGTCCAACTCATGATTCCCACAGCATCACAACCCAAACACTCCTCCCAAGTTTTGCAACAAATCTAGTTTCTTAGATTTGGAAAGTTTCTAGGTAAAGTGGGGTCCGTAAAATTTGCAACAAAGCCAATTCCCTCCAATTGAAGTGTATTTCTGGATGTAGTGGGCCCAAGATAAAAGTTTCTAAGCTCCCAATGAAGATCAAATTAAAAGTCCTATATCCCAAGGAAATTGAGGAGCCAAGATTATCTAGAGTTTTAAATTCCTCTCTAACTTGGAATGCAAGCCAAGAATTTTCCAAGAATTGGAGACAGAAAAAAAAAAAAGGAGGGACATCCCATTCACTCTCCCCCCTTGGGCATCCCACATTATCTCTCCCTCTCTCTCTCTCTCTCTCTCTCTCTCTACTTGTCCCCTTCTACTTCCCCTTTCTTCTTCTTAGTGAGGCATTAATTATGTAATTATGTGGAGCAAAAGAACGAAGATGTAGGGGTAGAAGCCATGTTGTAGTCTAGGATGATGGGAGAAAACAATGTAATTCTTTGACTAATTCTGTGTGTAAGAAATCCAACAAAGCTATTTTTCAACTTGTTTAGTCTATTATCTTAATTTAAATTCCTTTGATATTTTGTTTTTCCCGAATACATAGCATGCTTAGGGATCGTTGAATTCTGAAAATAATTGTTAGAGCCTAGATGAGGGTGATATTTCTCAAATACTGAACAATTCGGAATTTATCTTGGCTCATCCTTATGGGATGGTTGCGAAGGCCCTTACTCGTATTTTCAGTGCTCAAAATGCATGTTGAAACCTGATTTCTAAATTGCAATATTCTATTATTATTATATTTAATTCTCTAATTATTTTTCTAAATTATTAGCCTTGATTATTATCACAATGACTCTAGACCTTCTTTCAATTGGTGAACTGATGATTCTTATCGTGGATGCAATTTTTAGATTAGGTTCGTTAGATTAGGATTTTTTGTTGGGCCACCAAAGTTTGAAATTAATTAATTTTTGGGCAAAAATATGATTGTTGATTGTATAGGTTAATTAGGCTAGTAGTAGCTTTTCTTTAGGACAGGTTTCAAGAAAAGTGCTCGATAGCTCCCTGTGGATCAACTGGACTTATCGGGATTTTACTGCATCATGATGACCCTACACTTGATGTAGCGATCATTCATGCAATAAACGAATGTGAGCATGCCTAGGGTTTGAGACAATAAACAATTGAAAATGGCTTAACATAGCACATGTCTACTATATCTTAAGCTACAAAATAAACAAACCTTAGATATGTGAGCACATGGAGGGTTTCTTATACTTAGCAAAAGAGCATAGAACCCAAAAGAGACATTTAGTCATTTGTTTGATGTAAGCTTGCACATATGAAAGCTAAAGTGTGTACCAACCTCTTAAATTGAGCCGAACGACCTCTAAAATGGAGTTAAAATAACCAATCAAGATGGGCACGGGAAGGAGATGGTGGAGCTGTAGACAAAAATTGTAAGTACTATGAAAAAAGCAAATGAAAAAGGTACGAGAAAATATGGTTGTCGAGAGGGAAGAGTGACGATAGCGTCACCTATGCTTAACTTTGGGTGACATTATCATCACTCATTCTAAAAGCACAATAAATAAATAAATAAATAAAAAATCAACAGGAGGACCATTCTTGTGTAGTTCGAACTATGGGATCCCTTTTTGTCAACGAATAAACAGGGGATTTGGGTTGGATGGTCTGCTCAAATGAACCAGTAGGTGGTCTCACAAATTGGCTTGTACCCTAAAATGATGAGGGAAGCTTGTAAAGGAGTATTACTCAGCTTAGTATAACATAAACTGTAGCTTAGGAAAGCCCCCTTTATATATATATAGGGGAGCGTTACATTGCGCACGGGCATTTTTTAGGAGAAAACACCCCCTCCTAGTTGGGCCCACTGGGATACATGATGATCATAGAAGTCCATTGGATGAAAAGCTCCATATGAGGCCTACCTATATACAAAATCTTGAATTCATAAGATCATCTAAACCTTTTGATCCATGGCCCTAAAGTTTAATGGTTTAAAGGCATCATTTTATTATGATTTCAATCTAATGATGAAGAAAAGTTGGATGAGTGTCAAATTTGGATGTTTGATTATTCACAGTGGGGTAGTGTGTAATTGACTCAACATGGGCCCCATGACTAGAAAAAAGAGGGGTGAAAAAATAGGCGTTTTTAAAGTAAGACATTTTTTAGAATATATATATATATATATATATATATATATATATATGGGGAATGCTATCTGGGCATTTTGTAAAGGAAAATGCCCCTTGTAGGAACGAATGAGTACGAGGGGTGACGTGCACTCATCATAAATAAATGGACGTTTGTTCCCTACTTTTTCTCCTGTTTAAATGACTTTAATGTCTTTCCATCTTTCTCCTATTCAAATTAACGGGTGAGAACTGAGAACTCTTCTTCCCTATTTTTAATCCTTTCAACAAGGAAGTCTTTCCCACATAAATAGGAGCCAAACCGTACTCCAATTGAAGAAAACCATATAAAGTCACTATCCTATGTACTCATCCTAGGCCAGGATTTACTCTAAAACAGGTGGGGTCCAGTCCTATTAAAAATATGCACAAAACACATTATTCTCTTTCTTCTTTTGTTTTTCTTTTTTCATTTAGTCCCTAAAAAAAATAGTAGACCTCTTATAAAATCTATGCCATTCAAAATTAATGTCTTTATCTGAATTAGCATTTACCCAAATTTCACTTCAATCAAAGTTAGCCCCACCAGTTAATTTTATTAGAGAGTTGTCATGATAAAGGTGTGGCCCACATGCATATTTGAATGAGTGGGCCTCATGGGTAGCCCGGATTGTTAGTAGGTCAGATTTCTAAGAGGCAAACCCAATCAATCCATCAATTGGGCCCACCACTTGGACCAAAACTGTTTGAAATCATCATAACTTCTTTTATTATGGCTGGACTGAAATAAAGTGGGGTCAACTTTAACTGGATCATATATAAAAGATGTGACTAAATGAAACAAATAATATTTTGAGAGAGGAAATCCATGTTTTGTGCATATTTTTAATTGGAATGGGCCCCACCTAGGATAGTGAATTTGTACGGTTTGGATTCTTCAATTGGATTTTGGGCCCCACCTTCTTTTGAGTAAAATTTGGCCTATGGCGAATACATGGGATAGCAACTTTGAACGGATTGTGGGCCAGTTGCTTTGGAGTGAAATTAGTTTGAATGAATGCATGTTAGAGACTTTGAACGATTTCAATTATTTGATTGGACTGTGGGGCCCACTTGTTATGGTGTTAAATTTAGCCTCGGATGAATTCATGGGATAGTGAATTTGAATGGTTTGAATTTGAAAGGTAACATATGGGAATGCGTACCGACTGTTTTAAGGTGTAGTTTACTTCTCATTAAATATCCTTTGGAGCTCATTTTAAGCTATATTTATCATTGAATTGAATACATTAAAACAATAATAAATGCAGTTACTTTTCATTGGTCGTTGGATAAGGGCCAGCGTTCAGAATTTCCACATATAGGGAGGTGCCAATGCATTTTTTTATGAGAAAACGCCCTTTTTAATTGGGCCCACTAAGATGCATGATCATTATGGAAGTCCATTATATGGAAAGATCCATATGAGGCTTACCTATATGAAAAATTTCGAGTTCATAAGAACATCCTAACCTTTTGTTCCATAGCCCTAAGATTTAATGATTTAGAGGCACCATTTTATCATGATTTCAATTAAGCGGTGAGGAAAAGTTGGATGAGTGTTGGAGCAGAGCGGGGAGATTAGATTGACTTAACATGAGCTCCATGAAAAAAAAAAGAGGGGGCGGAAACATGGGTGTTTTTAAACCATATGGTGAGGGACAAACCAAATGAGGCCCACTTAGGGCCTGACTTGTGAGGATGGAAAGAGATATTTTGGACGGGCTTATATATCAATTTTGGGTTCAATATCATTCTCCATAACCCCTTCACCCGTTACCTATAAATTAAACAACTATATATTAAAGAAAAAAATTGACATTGAATCTAACGGTCCAATTCATTTGAAAATGTAAAAACTCAATGAATCCAATGTAATTTAGGGGTCATGTGTGTGTACATAGTTTATAATAAAGTCAGCCCTATTATATACTCCCTCACCGTAATATGAGTGAGGAATGGATATATAGGAATATTCCCCTTGATTATCAAATCGAGCGTTTAGTCCATTTGTGTAGACTCATGGGTCCGACTCATGGGTCCGTGAGTGACTTATCAGTGGATTTTGTGGACCATTCGAATGTGTCGTTGTGCACCCACTGGGCGGGTAGGGTATGTCGCACCAGTAAACCTCCAGGGTCCATCGACTGTTTATATATATTTTAGAAAAGAGAACAAGAAATGGAAAAATTTCACGACGACGCGACACAGCGAAACACTCTCTTCTCTTCGTTTCCCCCCGCTTCCCGCCCTCATTTTCGCGAGAAATGGGAGGAAGAGAAGACGAAGAAGGAGAAGACGATGACTACCCCATCCTCTCCAACGACCTCCCAGACCCCCAGAGAGGTCTCTGTCTCTGTCTCTGTGTCTCTCTCTCTCGGCCAGGGCCATTTCAGATTTTAGCAAAAAAGGCCGAGAAAGGTATGGGCCATTTCAGATTTCAAGGTTTTTTTTTTTTTTTCTCATCCCCTCTTTCAAACTCTATCAGTACGTCTTTAATCTCTAATCCTTCATGAGATTATCAACAAATCTTGAGTGCAATCCCTAGTTTTATTGTTCAATCCCTTATTCCTAAAATATAGCGTCTTCTCTTCTCTCCTCTCTCTCCGTTGTGCATGATATCAATACTTTTTCTTTCTTTTCCATGTTAAATCTGAGCATTATTATATCATATGATCTTTTCTTTTTTTTTTTTTTTAATGTAAACAGAGTTTTATACATGCAACCGCAAGCTTAAATCTGATCCTATATTTTGAGTCCTCCATTTGTAGAATAGAACTTTTCTTAATTCTGAAAAATGCTGCATTCTAGGGAATTCATGTTTACATAATGCTGATTTGGAATCCGGTAGAACGTTTTATGATTTTCTGGTCTTGTAATAATTGCAAGGCCTGTTTGGAATTTGGGTCCTTTGTTTGTTTTAGTAGTTTATATTTGTAAATGTAGTTGCCTGCAAAACCTGTAATTATGGGAAACTGCAGAACAATTGCTACTTCCTCTCAACACGCTTGCTAAAATATAAATACACTTGCTGACCATTTGATTGGAGAGTGCTCTCTGTATTATATGATTTAGTTCTATCATAGTAACATAATTCCTTTTTTCGAGTTTCATGTAGCAATCTTATTATAAATTTTTTTTTTAAAAAGATTTCTCTTGTTCAGCTCGCATCGTTATTGTCTTTGGTAATAATGTTATTGTATGCTACAACATTATATATATTTATATTGGCCTTAACAGGGTCCTAGCCCTTGAGGGCAGAATAAGTGCCTAAAAATTGAAGGTAGGATATGTGAATGTGAAGGTAGGGTAAATGCCTATCCCGGCCCAGCGAGAGCCCAACCCTTTGGCAGCCTTAATCTTTGCTTATGCACCAACTGTTCAAACAAAATACCAATATTCCGCACAAGAAAACACCAAAACACCAAACCATCCACTTTATTTTCTCACAAGTGCCTTTTTTTACCTCATAAAACTGAGGTAAAGTGTGGTAAACATTAAGGCAAAAAGCAACTACTTTACCTCTCTCTCTTTCTTAATTTACTTTGCCTCATACAGGCTAGACCAAAACATTACTTCAGTGCATACTTTATCTCACCTTTACACATCAGGTCAATAAAATCGAGAAGATGGATGATATTCTGTGTTTTTTTATACGAAGCAAAATATTGGTTCAGCCATGGCCCGGCTGATATGTACATGTATTGGCCAATATTTTAAACCATCTTCATGATCCAAATTATGAATCATATGGTTTTACCAATAATCGTTTACTATGTTTACTATTTCAGCACTCTGGACCTCTGGCTTGGTAATACTGATGGCTCCTGTGGGTGGAGGATGCTGCAAAACCATCACGATGAGTAGAACTTAACCACTTGCCTTTTAACCCTTGTATGGATCATTGCTGTACTTTTTTCTTTTTTTTCAACTTTCTGCTCTGTAAGGCAACATCTGAGCGTTTGATCTTCCATTTGAGGACAATGGTGGGTGTCCATCCACTGCAGAAACCATCGATCAGTTATTGATTACTAAATCATGGATTCATATTACTGAATCAGGCAGTTAAATGAACTATAACTTTGTTGCAATAAACCTTTTATTTCCTCTTTCTAATGGCAGTGCAAGGTTTTTTTGCGCCAAAAATTGCAGTTGATAATGAGTCTTTCAATCATTACATCAATTTGTGGTTTAAGAGGATGATAGCGTCTAACATTTTTTTTTGGCTATGTGGTGCAGAGCCTATGTTGATGCTGTCAGATGAATGAAGACACTGTTTTAGATTGAAAATTTTGCATTGAGCTTTTCTTTGGGTGGCAATGTTATGATGATCTGTAACACAACATCTTTATGTTAGGTTTTACAAAATGTTTGATTGTGGCTACAAAACACAAGTTATAGGTGGACAGAGAGAGAAGTTTGTAAGGTATGGTTGTTCTTTAATAAAAGTTATTTCATATCTATGGTTATTTATTTTATTTTACTGCTAATATTCTTTAGGAGCTTTTTGTTTAGCACGAGTAATCGTAAAAGGTGGAGTAAAAGTAGGCATGTGACGTGATTTTTTTTTTTTTTTTTTCCTTCACCATGCTGGGATGAAAAAATTGGAGCGGAGAAAGTAAACTTATGATGTGACACCACTAACCTTTTACTACTACACGTTTTAAAAAGTGTGATAGTGTGATAAATTGTGTAGTAGACTTTATGACAAAAAGTGCTTTTCACCTATACTTTAGCTCATACTGTCCAAATAAGGATTTTAACATGCCTCTACTTTTTTTTTTTTTTTTACTTTAATATACCTTTTTATGAAAATGATGACTTTATTAAAACAAAGAAGCTGTACAATATAGAAGTATACTGAAAGCAAAAACAGCCAGCCCAGACGTGGCCATGGCCTTAAAACAGCAGCCATGACCGCCCAAAAAAAGCAAAAACAATTAAGTTTCAACAGAAATAAAGAGTTCAGATTTGTGGACCCCCTCCTTTGCTAGCATGTCTGCTTTGTCATTGGATGTGTGCTTTATGTGATTGAAGGAAACATTCAAAGAGCTAGACACGACCTCTAGCACCCCATCATTCAGATCAGCAAGATACTGTGGGGGATTAGTTGAAAAAGAAGCCCACCAAATGACACAAGCAGAATCACCTTCAACAATTAGGTGGTTAGGATTGAGACGGGATGCTTCATGAAGACCATTATTTAAAGGTAGCAGTTCCGCTTTGTTTTCAGAGGTGGAACAAGATGAAACGGACAATGAAGATAACATTAAGGATTCTAATCATCTAATAAATCCTATGGCAAGCCCGCCTCCAGAAAATCAGATTAAACTGTTCGATGAAAAGACCGTTAATCAAGAGATTGTCAAAGAAGTTCGCATCATGAAAGTTCCTCATATTGACTTTGTCCTCGGAGATAGGCCAATTCTAATTGGAGAATGTGTGCAACTGGCCAATATTCAAGAATTAATTTATCACTTCATTCGATCTCGCATTAATGCAAAATCTAGTCACCAAAAGAAGCAGTGTGTCACGCCTCAATTGAGTTGGAAGAAAAGGTCATGTCACGCTTCCAAGCCTTTTGAAGAAAATGAAGACCAATCGGCAAATCGAGGATTCATGTGATGGATTTTTGATCCTGGAGGACATCTATAAAACTCGAGGTCGAGTTTTCTCCAAGAAGGGGAGAATGATGCAGCATAGACCTCATGGCCCTATGTGTAGAGCCCACTTAGATTTAGGATATTTTATTAACTAATTATAGGTCATTAGTTTCTGATTTTATTTGAAGAATGTTATTTAGGATTAGGTTTCCTATTTATTTGGTTTCCTATTTTAATTAGGTTTATTAGGGCTTAAGTTATCTTTATTATTTATATGGCATTGTAGGGAATTATTCCTTAGAGAGTTGATTAATGAAATTGGCTTTTCCCATTGAGGTGCGTCCTCATTTATTGTCTCTGTGGAGATTCATTGTGTCTTCGAATACGTGCTTCGGCACCCATTGTACTTTTAGCACTTTCCATGCAAACACTAACCCTAGGGCCTGCATCAATAAACAAGGCATTAATGCCTTGTGTGGTTGTAGAGAATCAAGGGAAATGAGAACAGTTCTGTTTGACTGCATGAGGAGCTCTGTAACATATATGAAGAACATCATACTGCGGACTATAGAGTACAAATACACATGAGCATCATGGATCAAAATAAAAAATGTGTTGGGTGTAGCAGTCGGTGGCCGAAACGCTATGCAGTGGGCGATATTTAACGGTTGCGGTGATACATAGCAGCGTATCGGTGTGAATTTTTTAAGTGGTAAAAAAATTTCGAATCTTGTGTCTTTTGTATTTTTTTTAGTGATTTAGAACCATATAAGGGCAGAGACAACTTTAGGAAAGGCTATTGAGGAGAAGGAATAGGGAAAACAATGTTTTAAAGTAAAATTGCTTGACTAGGCTAGGTTTTATATCGTAGCAATGATATTTTCAATTTAGCCATGATGAGCATCATATTGGTTGATTTTTTTCTTATCTTGCTTCACATTTTTGTGATCACCTTTAGTTATCCTTTGTGAACTAATTGGCGGATTAACATCCTAAGTAGCAGTAATCATCAATTGTAAGAAATTTCTTGTAGAAGAGGGCTTACCTTACTGGTAGAGAGTAGAGACCACCTGTTCAGTTCCTCATGCATATCGTTTTTGTTTCACTTATTTTCATTTTCTTTCATTTTCTCATCACATGGCATGAAAGCCTTGGGGGCTCTCACTCCCCTCCATTCCTTCTCTTTCTTTTGTCCTGCATACATTTATATCATACATTATGTCCTTACTACGTTGGGGTCAGCTGAATGCCAATTTTTCGGAATTCGTGTTAGTTGTGACGAACATTTACGTTGGCTGTCAACCTACCGGACGGCTGACGCAACCCTCCTCCTTTATCTGTGCTTGGGACCTTCAATTATAAACTGGCACAGTTATATCTCTTATATGTTTACATATATTCCATTCTTTCTTTTCAAACTGAATTCCCTCTCAAGTTGCTTAAGCATATAGCAGTATTTCCTCATTATATTAATTTAATAAGTCTTAATTCCAAGGAAGCAGTCACATTGACCTCCTGGAAATGAGATTTACTTGGAATGTAAGTATCCATTGTGAGATCAGTCGGCATGTATATTTATTTATTCAATTTTTTTTAATAACAGCATGTATATTTATTGGAAGTTGGAAGAAACTTGATTATATTACTATAATAATTGTAGAACCTGCAGAGGATGATATCCATCCGCAATGATTGGAAAAGTGAGAACTTATAGTTATGTCATGGCTTCTTAATTCTATGGAAGAGAATATGTAATGGCCTTTATTTTCTTGGGACTGCAAAAGAAATTTAGCTGACTCTAGCTAGAAGATATTCTCAGAGGGAAGAGTCTGCAAGGGTCGACTGGTTCTATAGGGAATTAGCCATCAACAAGGGGAATTGCCAGCTGATGAATATTTCAATATTTTAACAAAATGGTGGAAAGAAATAGAGCATTTCTACCACCTTTACCAATTGGAGAGATCAAGAAATAGACTGAACAAAGGAGAATTTTGGTTGGGCTTTATTCTTACTTTGAGCCACAAGGAGCACTGGTTTTAGAGGATTCTCTATTCTCTGTATAATGTCTTCAATTATACTTGCAGTGGTGCCAACAGGAGGTTTTCACTTGTGGTTCAGAATTCAAATATCATCTTGAAAAGGTTAGCATTGTCAGTAGATTCAAGAACAAAGCAGGAAAGCTTAGGAGCATGATGTGGACAAATTGAATAGGAGGTACCGTTGTTTATGATAGGCTTGAGTGTTAACACTGGGGGAAAAGAAGACATGCTAAGGAGCTTAGTTGTAAAATTTTCTTTGTTCGGGCCAAGTGGCTGAAATGTAACACAAATAGGGTGCTGAGGTCCAAGACAAATACACAAAAAAAACTGATATGATTTTAGGATGATCACACATGCGTCCAACACAACTAGAACTGGTTTCCCTTGAAAATCCTAATCCAAACAATGGAGAAATTCAAAATACACAAAAAAGTCACCTGACTTGTGTGGGAATCTTATGATTCAGGCGATTTGTCTGGAAGGAATTGCTAATTTTAGTAGTTTTTTTAGTTCTATTTTAGGAGGTTATCAAGAGATTTATGTAACCTCTTGAGAATTTTTGAGATTTGAGGAGGCTTTAGAAATAAGTAAGGAATAGGCATGTGATTGAAGCATTTGAATTGATTTCACCCTACATTTTACTACTCCTTTTTTAATACATGTCAATCATGTTCTGACTGAAACGCTTGAATCGGTATCATCCTACCTTTCGATTTTCAAAACAATGATTATATTGAATATATAATCTATTTAAGTATATGCTATAGAAACATCAGACCTTCAGTTAATAATCTTGTTGCGCATTATCAAGCCAAGCTCAAGCTCCAATTTGGCTCAAACGGTCATCGCCCAGCTCTGCTTGGCTTGTGTATGTCCCTACTTGCAAGCATGTGTCATCCGAAGATGTGGTATCAAACACATGATTGATGCTTAATTTGTTATTGTAAGTGATTTGATAGAACATGATTGAAGGACAGGGCAGTCCAGCCTAGACGATCATCTAGTAACAAAGATGATCCAAGGTTGCGCTAACATGGTTGGAGATCTAAATGACGATCAATCCATTTTATTTGTACATTGTTAGGTATATGACAAACTGACAGTTCTGTAATGAAAAGTATCAAATAAAAACGTTTATTAACAATGGGTTGTGTACCATGCAACTTCTCTTCTCTGAATATCATTATACTTCAAAATTTCGTATACTTCCAGATGTACCATTGGTTCATTTTAATTCTTTTCAATCCTGGCAAATTCAACTTTTTGTGGATTTAACTAGTATAGATGTAACCGTATGATTCTCTAGTTTTGTTGTTATGTTATTTTGATTTGTTTAACAATTTACCTTATGTTTTGAGAAAAGATTTTTTCTCAAAAGTTGATTGTTCTAAATTCTTGATGAATGGTATGCTATTGTTTTATCTGTTTGTTATTGCCTTAAATAAAGATTATGCTTATTTATCTTTGGATGATTTTAGAGGGGTCCCTAGTGGTTCAATCATGTGGTCAAATTTCATGGCACTTGTATCTTTGCTATTTTCCTCTTTCTATATCATTTCCTTTGAAGAAATTTTTTTGGCTCATTCCGAGCCCTTGTTATTTATCAACTAGAGCTTGTACATAGGATTAGCATTTTTGTTGAGTGTTTTTATATTTTTATTGAAAATTCTTTAGTAATGGAAGAATACATATATAATTGTCCCATTATGCTAAATTAGAACTATATATGCTCCTGCTATAGTGACATGAAATTTATAGCGCCCTCCTGGGCTAATGCCAATTCATGGAAGTGGGTGGGACGTGAGTTACCACATGGATAGTGTAGATGGAGTTTCATCCCTATCCCATCATGCTATGATGCCCATATACGACATGACTATGATAGGGACATGCCATAAACTTTGCAGGGATGCAGATTTTACTCATAAAAAGTGAAGTATCGGATATGATACGACATAATACATTGCCCAATTTGAAGTGCCTGTTCATAATAGCGATTATGTTAGAGCTGTGATATAAGTGATTGACTTGTATATATTTCATTTTTTATGGATCATTCCACATGATTGGATGGAGGTGATTTTATTGCTGATCATCGGGGCCCCACAAGGGTTTACCCCGCTCTTTCTAACCCCTCCCTTAATGAATCAGCACACCCCACATTGACACTTAATTTGACTCTGATTCACCATTGGATTAGGACACCATCCTTTTAAACACGTTATGTAATGTATATAAATATCATATTCATAAACTAGATAAGAGACACTCCAAGCGATCCCTCACTCTTTCTGCCCCCTCGCCTAATGAATCAGCACACCCCACTTTGACACTCATCTGAATTATATTCACCATTGGATTGAGACGCCTTCTTTTTAAACATATTACTGTTCATGTTCAACCCTCAAAATCCATGCGAAATGGAATACAATTTGGATGGTTATTAGTATATCCCTTATGTATCTATTGACCTTTCTTGTCCCTTCATCCCCTTGATTAGTGGTGGCCTGCAGTGGGCCTTTGGAGTTTTGTGCAAGTATTACACATGAAAGTGTCACTTAGGAGATGGAAATCACGTAGGTGCATGATAGTCATTGCGTGGAGGGGTGTGGAGGGAGGATGGATTGGTCTCATTGATCATTAGCCCTAAATATCAGTCCCATCACATCATCTTCTCAACTTCATCATTGGTTCTGAAAAAGGCTTCGATATTTTTCATTTTCAATCCAATGATGAGTGGGTAAGTGTCAAAAATGGGTGAGTGCCAATTCATGGGGTTGGAGGCAGTAGTGAGTGTGAGAGCGTGGAATGGCTGGATCATAGTGGGCCAGGTTATGCTACAGTGGAAGGTTTAAACCTTAATTATGGTGCGCACTGCTCACAGTAGATCATTTTCATACACACACATGTATACACACATATACATATATGTATTTCAGTGGTTTATCAGAAGAGAGACATGAGAGGCGGTGTTGATGTTTGCTTTTATACATCAGGCTGGACTCTAAAATGGCGCTGACTTCTGATACTGGAAAAAAGAACAGATGTGGATTTAATATTGACGGGCTGGGTCATGCATCCAAAGCGCCATCAAAATCCTTTAGGAAAGGAATGAGAAAGGGATCTGAAGGGCTCAAGTCAATTGGTCAATCGCTTCGCTCGGGGGTTTCTAGGGCCATGTTCCCTGAAGATCTCAAGGTGTCAAAGACGAAGATATTTGACCCTCAGGATAAATTTCTTCAGAGACTGAATAGGCTTTTTGTTATATCTTGTATTCTTGCAGTATCAGTCGATCCATTATTTTTTTATCTTCCAGTTGTTTACAAGGAGACAATGTGTCTCGGTATAGACCAGAAACTAGCAATCACATCAACCACAGTGCGGACAATTGTTGATGCATTCTATGTTATTCGCATGGCTCTCCAATTTCGTACGGCTTATATTGCTCCATCATCTCGTGTTTTTGGTAGAGGTGAACTTGTGATAGACCCTGCCCAGATAGCCGAGAGGTACCTGAGACGGTACTTTATTGTAGACTTCTTGGCTGTGCTACCTATTCCACAGGTTAGAAGAACCAAATGACATTTTTGTGCTCTCTCTCTCTCTCTCTCTCTCTCTCTTTTCTTTCTGCAGCAATACATATATATCTTTAGTGCAAACCTTTTTCAATTGACTATGACGTTTGTACTATTTTATTTTCTTTACATTAAATGCAAGACCTTTCGCATCTTGAATGGTCGACTTTTATATTAAGACAGATAGATAATTAACCATATTTTCGAAGTTACTCCATTTGGCAGCTATGTTGAGAAGTAATAGTGCTGTTTTTACACCTCTTTTTGTGTTTGCCACCTTTAACCTCTTCAAACACACTAGAGCTAATTCAAAAATAATAATAATAATAATAAAAAAGAAATCTAAATATCAAGATTAGTTAGAAGCTATGATACCCAGATACTTGTACAATCCCAATGTATCCTTATCAGACCGATACGACACTTGTATTGTTACCTGATACTACACCGATATTAGTAGGGAACAAGTTTAACACATCCTACCTATAAGGTCTATTATTTCATATAGCTCTTTTAATATTTTTAATTCTCACCATAAAAAAATGCTAGAAAGGGACGAAAACAATGATAATTTCATTGATTTAAAAGTGATCTAAAGAAAAATTAGGACACCTATATCAGTATCCGTGTCCTAGATTTTCATAAGTTGGGAGTCATATCCCCGATCCCCGTATCGGTGTCCATATCCATATCCGTATCTGGGCATCATAGGTTAGAAGTCATATTATGCCAGTATGCAGGTGCTACCATCAGTGAATGCATATATTTCTTTTTTTGGCACAGATCAAGCAGAGAAATGATCACCTTTCAGAAACAAAAAACATAGGCAAAACATATGCTATAACTAGTAAATATTTTCATACCAAGACAGCATTGAAACCCTAGGGTTTGATACTATGAAAATAGGGAAGATAATTAAGCCCAGAGTTGCATAATGCTTCATAATATTAATTTCTGAAACACCACATGCAGCAATAAAACAAGGAGTTTCTTTTAAAATACCCTCTAAGTCCACCTGTTATTCCATTGCTAATAATTCAGGAGTTACAGGTACTCCTTTTGTATCCGTACAACCAAAGAAAATTTCATTTGGTGAAAGATAATATCATAATATGAATTGAACTTCTTCATTATTTACAAAAGCCAGCCAGTACTTTATGTTGAGAAAATGAGATATAGGGTGGACTTTTCTGAAATTTCAGAAAAATCAGCGACTGGTCTGTAAATATAGTATGATTTTTTTTTTCCGTCTGCGTGTAACTTTGAAAGACTTAATAAAATAAGAGCAAGGTTGGGCAACCATCCAGTTATCGCTCTCAAACCTCTTCTCTCTTTTTCTCACTTCCCATGCCAATTTTCATGAAAAATCTCAGACCTTTCTTCAATAAAATTCAATTTTCTGTAAATTCAATTATTCAACTTGGTATCAAAGCACACAAAATGTACAGACGGTCGTATTGCCATGCCCTACCAAATAACCCAATAATATGAGGCAAATGTCCATAGGGTTTAGGTTACACCACATGTTGTCATGATAGAATCCTCCAATTGAAAAAGAAATCAAAGTTCTAGTTGTAGCTGGTGAGTGGTACCTCATTGCCGCGCTTGAATTAGGAATACTTCTATGGCATTGGATGCTTCTCTATGGGAATCTTAAGTTTGTCAATGACCTCTTGTGAAGTCCTGTTTTCACAACTACCCCCATTCACAATCAGGTGTCATTTTTGCTCCTTGACAGTGCAAGTGGTGTGGATTCGTATGACGCCAATCGTCCTCTTTTGGTGTCTTTGGAGAGAATAAGGTGCTCTTTCAAATCACCAATGAATTGCCACCGTCGTCGTCGATGATACCATCATCATGACACGATCTCTCATCATGATCACCATCATCTCCATCATATGCTTCCACATCACCATCATTGGCATCACTGCATCTGTTCTATGCAATATTGACTGTGTGTTTCTACAGTTAGAAGACATGCCTGGTTTTCCAAATCTGAAGTATTTGACCACAGCCTTTACCTTTTCATTCCACCAACTTCCTGTCATGTATAGGAATGCCCCTGATCGGCCATAATAACCCTGCCTTGCTGCATACTATTACTAGGACCAGCCCAATCACGATCTGGCCCCTTATTAAATCCATTAAATGACAGACAACGAAGAAAAACTAACCTCAAGGGTAACTGCAGTAACTGGGCACACACTCGCGCGCGCGCACACAACATATATATATGTATGTATGTATATGAGGAATGTTCATATGCATCCATCCCTCACCATAGGGTGAGGGACACTTGCGTGGCTTTCCCTCTTTGCATATAAACATTCCTCTTCTACATGTGAACATACATGACTTTCCCTCTTTTGCAAATGAATGTTTCTAATTATATAAGTGTCCCTCACTCTATGGTGAGGGATGGATGCACATGAATATTTCTAATTATGTAAGTGTCTTGATTTCATTCCTAGACTTCTAAGCTTTTGTGTCATTGGAGCAACCCTTCCAGTGGTGACGCAGTCACGGTTGCTCAAGAGAACACAAAGACCTGTCTCAACAGCCAAAATACTGCTATGACACCAGGTTATGATGACAGCATTGTTGCTGGAATGAAGAAATAAGCAAAGGACAATATGATTGATTGTCACTAATAGGTTAGACCTCACCCAAAACACCATTAACAATAGAAAACAATAGAAAAATAATGTAAAGAAGCAATTGAGTAATGAATAGTGGCTGAAAGCCCACTATTTCATTCAAAAAATGTCATCTGTTTACTGTCTTCCCAGCCGAGTGCAAGCAGCATGTATAAAATCCCCAAATCCTTAATACAGGCAATCAAATCCATAAGTTCTGTCTGTAATCATTATTTACCAAATCATAATGTCCTAATGGAAAGAAGTTATCAGCTATTTAGAAATAAATCAAAGAGTTTATTGAAGTTTCCTAAGAACCTGTGGTTCCAGGCCTTCTAGATGATATAGCATATGGGGTCCAGAATCCACTGATCCTGAAGGTGGGCTCTTTCAATGTTTTCTACACCCATGGGGTGCTGGACTCAATCAGGTTTGGGCCCAATTGGGCCCTGTAATTCTCAGCCCAAAAGAACTACTCGACCAGTCGTCTTCACTGACTGTTCTTTTTGAATTGAGTTTATAATTTGCAAAATACCTGTGTTATATTGGAATGATGAAACGGCCCCTAAATTGGCAAAATCACAGTAAATTTGGGTTATTTGGGCTCTCTAACTTGAGTGGGCTCTTTCACAAGTGTTCAGACCCCATGTGGTCGATCATACACCTCCATTTACACCGTAGCTCACCCAATTACATAATTTTAATCACAATCTGCATCAAGTGGCCCCACAAGCCTGAAGAACATCTGTCTTGCCTCCCAGATTCACACATGGAAATTCATGAAACTACATCAGCTCCTGAACTCCTTCCATGGGCGGTTTGTCAAGCAGAATCTCCCTGCAGTGGTAGCAATGACCAAGACCTTATTTCTTCTTGCTTAAGCTCTGCTTTCGGGTCCTGACTTCAGCCTGTTAAGCTAGCCTTTCTTTAACTTTTAGGCTTTTGCTCTGTGTCTTTTTCCTCCCTTGTGCTGTAGGTGTCTAGTACATATCTATTTACTTTACTGGCAATGATAAGAAGGAATGATTAGCAGGAGCTTTTCTTTTCATCTATCTAGCATCTTTTATTATGCCTCTTTCAGCTATTCTAACTTAATAATCTTACTGTACCTTCCCAAATGATTTTTTTTTTTGGCGGGGGCGCAACTTCTGTGTACTAATACATTTGCTGATTTCGATTTGTGTCTTGGTGGGAGAAATATTTTGTAACAAATTAAAAATCATTAGAAAAATAAATTTCCACTATCTGGCATTAAAACTTATTGCAACAAGCCACGATATTATTATTATCATTATTTACTTGAAAGAGAACAAACAGTAACAAATTCTTTGATTTTATTTCTGTACATAACTTTGCCTACTGAATGTTTGAGTTTAGTGTGCAGTGAAGAAAGGCTTTCATTTTCTATTTTCTGTTTATTGTTTGTTCAAATTGCGTGCAGGTTGTAATTTGGAGGTTCCTTCATAGATTGAAAGGTTCAGATGTGCTGGCCACAAAAAATGCATTGCTTTTTGTAGTCTTGCTTCAATATATTCCAAGATTTTTTCGTTTTATACCTTTAACTTCTGAGCTGAAAAAGACTGCTGGTGTGTTTGCTGAAACTGCATGGGCTGGTGCTGCGTATTATTTGTTGTGGTACATGCTTGCTAGTCATGTAAGTAGCCGCATAGTTAGACATTAATACTATCCAATTTTGTTGTTTACGATCCCTTTGTTAGTTTTATTTCTGAATTAAGAGTGTGGACCTTTTGCAACTTAATTTTTTCCCTGGTGTACTATTGCTTTTTTAATGGTTTTCTTTTTTCCAAGTATGTTTGATTTATGTGCAACCTCATTGAACCTTTATTTAAAATTTTCAACTTCTAGTGCATAAACCTCTCTCGAAAATCAGGCAAAATATTTATATTTACATCCCTCTCTCTGTTTTTTTTTTTTTTTTTTTTTTTTTTTTAAATTTTTCATAGCCGCATATATGTGGTACATGTTCACAGTTTATTGAATACAAATTCATCTTGTTAATTCACATTGTTTTGGAGCACCAAAAGTACACCTCTTGATGGAATAATTGTATAGTAATGCAGCCTAAATTACATAAGATGCCCTCAACATTCTTAGGGTAAATGAGGAAATACAATCCATGTGAGAAAAATATGCTCATATGGGTTATAGAGAAAAAATAAGCCTTTGAACTCTCTCCCTGAAGCTAGTTGTCATCTTTAATTCAATGGAAAACGTTGTCATCTTTCATTTAACATAAAATTTTAAAAATCCATAATTTTTCACAGTTCTCAAAAAAGAATGTGGAAAGTTCATTATTTTTAAAATATGGTCATCGTTTTCATTTTTTTTTTTTTTTTTCAATTTAGTCATTTCCAGCCAAACCCCTCTCCGCAGGCGACCCTTTTCTCCTTTTTTTAAATGACTAAAATGCCTTTTCTCTTAAGAGAGGGCTAGGGAAATTTTAAACCTAACTTTTCCATTACCTTCATTCTCCCCTTCTTCCCTCCTCTTTCTCTTCCTCACTTCTCCTTCACTGATGACCACCGGCAACCTCTAGAACAGAGTTGTTTTAGCTCAAACCTACCACCAACAATCTGTATATGTGACTTGCATTATGTAATGTTTTGGCTGTGCTATGAGTTCCCAAAATTGGGATATTCGAAGGTCGGACACCACAATTTCCTCTTGGGCCAAGTATCATAAATCAATCAGTAGGAATCAAATCTGAAATCCAAACTAATCATCACCATCTTAGCGTGTATTATCTTTGTGAAAATGTCACTCTTGTTGGATTTATGCTGAACTTCAGTTCAGTCATGTCTGAAGAAAGTATCCATCTTAAAAACCCTACCAACTTGAAATCAGAGTACCATCATGTTTTTATGTATTGTCCAAATTTCACTTAAATGAATTTATGCGCACGGTGACATAGTCCTCTCAAACAAGTGATTTCTGCCAGGGGTCGCTGGTGAAGGAGAAGTGAGGAAGATAAAACAGGAGGGAAGGATGGAAGATAAAGGAAATTAGGTTTAAAAAAGGCCCTAACCCTCTCTTAAGAGAAAGGACATTTAAGTAAAAAAGGGGGAAAAGGTAGTGGTGGTGAGGTTTTGGCCGGAAAGGACCCAATTGAAAAAAATGGGAAAACTTCAACCCTATTTCGAAATAATTGATGTCTTGTGTCCTTTTTTGAAAACTGTGAAAAACTTAGGGTTTTTTTTTTTTTCGGAATTGAGAAGAAAGGAAAAGGTAGGAAGAAAGAGAGAAGAAATGGAGAAAGAAGAGAGAATAGGAGAAACAATATGTCTGGCTCTGCCACTAGTTACAACTAGTCTCGGACTGCTGCTCGGCCCGGAATGCTGCTCTGCCACTGGTTATATATGTACATATGTGTGTGCGTGCGTGCTCGGAATGCTGCTCTGCCACTGTTACAACTAGTGGGGCCCACTGAGTCTAGAGCATCTGGAAATTGGTGAGGTGTTATGGGTTAATAGTAGAACTTATATATTAATTAAATGAACTTTAGGGGCTTTCATGTAATTTAGAAAATATTAGGGTTTTTTTGGTAATTTGTGAGAAAAAGAAGAGAGAACAATCATTCCATTCTTTCCTCAATTCTCTTCTTCTTATTTCTCATCTTTGACATCCTAGGGTTTTTTGTGGCATTCGTGGGAAAATCCCTAGATATCTTAGAATCAACTATCAAGCACTCCCAAGTCTCCAACTTGGTATGAGAGCACCCTAGGGAATAGTGGACTGATGTAAGCAGCAGTCTATTTGGTGTGGATTGGTTTTTTATTTATTTATTTATCTCCTAGATTCTGGAGGATTTCATGCTAGTGGAATTTTGTGAGTGGACTGTGAATTGTTTCAAATTGGTAGTTTCCAGATTCTCAAACACTGACTATAAGCTATTTAAAAGAGCCATGCAATGGAGAACTACACCTTGTTTGACTGGTGAGGGCTTCCTGTTGTAAAGATTAAGGATTTATATTAAGTTTTTAAAGTTATTTGGGCTAGCCAAACCTGGATACGAAGTCTACCTATGAACAGTAAGTAATTGCATATGTATTTCTTTTAAATTTGTTAATTCCTCTTTGATTAAGCAATAACTAAACATCAGTCTGTAAACGGGAGTATTAGGGAATTTTTTTTCTTGAGATTTTTCCTCAAATCCTGTCCTTGGGTCGACAATTGCTGACAATCGATCTACTAATGATTTCAGCTATGTTTAAAAAGGGTTCCACTTCCAAATGACTTGATTCTACATATAAGGTGGTCTTTAACCCTATTGTATGTTTAAATCTCAGGTTATAACTGATTTGTGTCAGGGTTGGCTAGTGATTTATGTAGAAAGCAGACCTTGTGTGCATTTGGGTATTGTCTATACATCCAAATCTGTTAGATTTACTTTGCGAATGTGCTCATTCAAATCCTAACCCCACATTTGTTAGTTTAGAGTGCTAGGTGTTGATTTAGAGAAATATTTAATGCAACCAAGAGTACTCAAGTTTTGGTAGGTTTGATATGGAATCTATGGTGGCGGAGTTCAACATTTTTATCCTACACTACCTACGGCTGTGAATCCAAACACAAGGATGACCCCTAATCTGTTGAATTGTAACAACTACTAATTCAATATAATTTGAGATAATTTACTATAGATCATCATCATCATCAAAGCCTTGTCCTAACTATGTTTGGGTCGGCTACACGAATTTTATTTCTCCATTCCGATCTATCTTGAGCCAAATTCTTAGATAAGTTACACTTCCTTATATCCATTTTTACCACCTCCATTCACATCCTCTTTGGCCTACCCCTTCCCCTTGGTGGGCCATCAACCTTCATGGCCAAACTTTTCCTTACCGGCGTCGTTACTGGCCTACGTTGGACATGCCCAGACCATCTCAAACGGGTTTCTCTAATTTTATCCCCTATTGTTGCTATCC
Organism: Camphora micrantha; assembly: GCA_003546025.1. Taxonomy (NCBI): domain Eukaryota; kingdom Viridiplantae; phylum Streptophyta; class Magnoliopsida; order Laurales; family Lauraceae; genus Camphora; species Camphora micrantha. The sequence continues at coordinate 43,719,148 of QPKB01000006.1, read as the reverse complement.
TTAAATGCTCTCGAAAGCGGTCATTTCTAATTTTATACTTTCTAGTTTTACCACATATGCACCTCAACATTCTCATATCTGCTACATCCATTTTTTGCATATGCTGTTTCTTGATTGGCCAACATTCTGCTCCATAGGTCATAGCTGGTTTAATCGCTATCTTGTAAAATTCTGCCTTCAATCTTGTTGGCACTCGTCGGTCACAAAAAACTCCAGAAGCAAGTCTCCACTTCAACCATCACGCTTTTATCCTATGTTTGACATCTTCATCAATCTCCCCATCAATACTAACTATGGAGCCAAGGTAACGGAAAGAATCACTTTATGGTATCTCATGGTCTTCAATTCTCACAGTAGTTTCACCTCTTTCTATGTGCCCACTGAAGTTACAAACCATATATTCCGTCTTTGTACGGATTATTTTAAAGCCTCCCTCTATCTCTCGAGTTTTGTACCAAGGTACCTCTTTTTGAATATGAGCAGTTAACTCATCCATAATTAGTGCAAAGAGATAATGGTTTAGGGCTGACCCCTGATGCAAACCTATGGTCACTGGGAACTCGTCAGTCTCTCCACAAGTAGGTCTCACACTTGTTACTGCTCCTTCATACATGTCTTTGATAATTTCAATATAACCTCTTGGAACATTCCTTTTATTTAAAACCCACCAAGTTAAATCTTTAGGTAACTTGTCATAGGCTTTTTCTAGATTGATGAAGATTGAAGACCATATGCAGAATTTTCCTCTTTTCTTGATATTTTTCCATTAATTTCCTAAGTGAGAAGATAGCTTCCATCGTTGACCTCCCTGGCATAAAACCAAATTGATTTTCAGATATCTTAGTCTTCTGTCTAATTTTTGCTCCATTACTCTCTCCCATAGCTTCATAGTATGACTCATAAGTTTAATCTCACGATAGTTGGTACAGTTTTGTATATCTCCCTTGTTCTTACATATAGGTACTACAACACTATTCCATTCATCCGACATTTTCTTTGTCAATTAATATCTTATTGAAAAGTCTAGTTAACCAAATCTCTCCAACTTCTCCTAAGCATTTCTGAGCCTTAATCGGGACGTCATCTGGGCCTGTAGCCTTTCCCGTCTTCATTTGTTTTGATGCTTTTCTCACTTCCACCACTCTAATTCTACGAAAAAAAGTATACTTTGCTACTGAAATACCCTCTTTTGTTCTTATGCCTTCTATATAGTCTTCATTTAAAAGTATGCTAAAATATTCCCTCCACCTTTCTTTGATATCGCCGTCCTTCACTAGAACCTTTTGGTCATTGTTCTTAATACATTTGACATGATCTAGGTCCTTACTTTTCCTTTCTCTTATTTTTGCAAGCTTAAAGATATCCTTCTCTCCTTCTTTTGTTCCCAATCTATTATATAGGTCATCAGATGCTTTGAACTTTGCATCACTTACTACTTTCCTAGCTTCTTTCTTTGCCTTCTTATACATCTCATAGTTTTCCATATTCCTAGAACCCTGTCAAATTTTGTAATATCGTCTCTTTTCCCGAACAGCTTCCTGAACCTCTACACTCGACCACCAAGTTTCTTTATTATCGTGTCTCTTCCCTTTCGACTCTCCAAGCACCTCTTTAGCAACCTTCCTAATATAGTTCGCCATTTGATTCCACACCGCCGTAGTTTCGCCTTCAAAATTCCATTCTCCCTTATCTATCACTCTGTCCTTAAATAGTGTCACTCTTTGTCCTTTCAAATCCTTTCACCTTGTTTTAGGGCATGTTTTATTTACTACCACTTTCGTTCTACTTCTAATGCAAATATCTAAAACTACTAGCCTATGTTGCGCATGGATGAAAATAGCGGAAGCGGCGGGCGTAATGGCCCACCGCCAAAACGCTACGAAGCGGGCGCTACGTAGCGTAGTGGCGATACGTAGCGGTGTAGCGGTGCGTTTTGAAAAAAGCATAAAAAAAATCTGAAAAAAATCTAGAAAATCCAGAATATTGGAAAATGATAGAAAATGTGTTCTTTTTGCAAAAGTAACTAAGATAAAGGGGCGTAGCGGTCCCTTCATTGTATGAGGTCATGTATCGCTGACACTGAATAAATAGAGTGAACAATAAGAATTAGGTCATAAGAATTCAATAGCAAACAATAAGAATGAACTTTGGTGGTAAATGACCCATTTTGTTATTTGGTTAGTTATTTGGTTAGGGCCCTATTTCCTATTAATTAAAGTGAACTTTGGTTGGGCCCTATGTCCTATTACTGTAGCCTATGTTTAATTAGTGTGAAATTTGGCTGCGCTTTATTTTAAATGGGTTTGAAAGTTGGCTATAACACTATTCCCAATTAGAGTGAAATTTGACTAATGTGTCAATTTCAATTAAGTAAGTAATATTTAGCTGCGATATAATTTTTTTATTTTAACGTTGATGCTTCATTGTGGAGCCCACTAATGGTTATATCAGGTTCTTCAATTTTTATTGTTTTGGATGTCCACATTTAATTTTTTTGAATTTTTTTTTAGTGAATGGATTTTACATTTAATTTTTGAATGTATTATTTTTTGGTGGAGGGATTTTTAATGGTTTTTGAATGGTTCATGTAATTTTCATTTCATTTGTGCCCTTCATTAGGTGGGCCCATCATGGGCCCATGAACTACCTAACGATTAAAAAGAAGAGGACATATAGGCTGCCCGATAAGGGCATTTGCTGCCCTATTGCCCTAGCTTCATCTGAAATAGAAACAGGGAAAAGAGGAAGGAGGGAAAGAGGAGGAGGAGAAGAAGCGATGCTGCCTGCTGCCGCTGCGATGATGCCGCTGCTGTTGCGGCCCATGGAAGAAGCGCTGCTGTTGCCGCTGCTGCTGCTGCTGTCGTTGCTGCGCCGCTGCGCTGCCACTGCTTCCGTTGCTGCGCTGCTGCTGCTGCCGCTACGACCCTGCTGGCTGCTGCTGCTGCCGCCTCCTTGAAGCATCAGGTATTTCTTTGTTTTTTCTTTTTTCCTTTCTTCCTCTGTTTCCTTTTTTTTTTTTTTCTTTTTCCTTTCTTCCTCTGTTTCCTTTTTTTTTTTTTTTTTTTTTTCTTTTTCAGTCATTTGTTCAATGACTGATTCAGTGGAGCAAACGGGGGCAGACCGCAATGTAGCGGCCGCTACGGCAATGTATCGGTCGTAGCGGCCGCTAATGTATCGGCCGCTACAGGCCGATACGATTGTGATACCCGATAAATTCAAAGAAGCGTAGCGGCCTTGGCCGCTACTCCCGATTTATCGGCCGATATGCTACGTATCGGCCGCTTTTTTCATCCATGATGTTGCGTGGTCAAACTCTCTCTTGGGATAACCTTAGTACCTTACAATCTTTACAATCCAATCGGTCATGTTTTCTAGCTAGAAAAAAGTCTATCCGGCTTCTACTTGTTCCACTTATTTAAGTAATTAAATGCTCCTCTCTCTTTTGAGAGAAAGTGTTTGCTAGCTAATGCAAAGTCCAAGATAGTGTCTCCCAACTCATTCTTTTCTCCAAATCCTTGTCCTCCATGCACTATCTCATAACCTCTATTATCCTTTTCTACATGCCCATTTAAGTCCTCTCCTAGGGATATCTTTTCATTAGTTGGAATTTCTCTTAGTAAACCATCCATTTCCTCCCAAAATTGGCTCTTGACACTTTCATCTAATCCTACTTGGGGACCATATGCACCAGTGGTATGAATTATGTTTTCCTCTAACACTAGTTTAATTTCTGTAATTCTATCTCCCAATCTCTTTACCCCTACAATTTTCTCTTTCAAATCCTTATCTACAACTATACCCACTGTATTTCTTGTGTTGTTCTTTCCTACATAAAAAAGTTTATATCCATCAGCGAGCTCCTTAGCTTTATCCCCCTTCCACTTTGTCTTCTGTAGACAGAGTTCACTTACTCTTCTTCTTTACATTACTTAGATTAACTTCATGCTCTTGCCTGTCAAGGTTCCTATATTCTAAGTAGCAAGTTGAATCTTCCTCTTCTTCTGTTGCTGGACTAACTTCTTTAGCCGCACTCGTCCAGAATGATGCGGTAGCCCTTGCCCACTTTCCATTGCAACCGGACGCCGCCGCAATGTGTCGCTTAAAGCGGGGAACACCTTAGCATGATCTTGCGATGTTATAATCTTAGAATTCATGTTTGGGCTGTGACAAATTTTTACGCTGGCTGTCAACTTGCCTAACGCAACCTTCCTCCTTTACCTGGGCTTGGGACCGGCAGTAAAAAGACTAGGGAGTTAGATAATTTACTATAAATCCCTCTTCATTTTTCGTCGAAGTGTCCTTTTGCATTGGGATTATTGGCATGCCCCCAAACTGGACCTCCAAGAATATCTTTGAATTTCGAGGCGCGACTGGTGCGGGGTCTGTGAGCTATGACAATTTTGCCCCACTGTGTGTGTAAGTACTCCCACAGGATATCACTTGTGGGGATGAATACAAGTCACCATTACATTTATATCATAATTCAGCGGAAGCAACAATAATCAAATGTATCAAGTAATATAGCATAAAAGCATCCATGTAAGTAATAGAATGTCCTTATATCAAAGCATTGAGAAGTCCATCAAGGTGAAATAAAGTAATGCGGAAGCGTAAAAGTTCAACCATCAGTACTTGTTTTACCCAAAATCCAAACCAAAGCCACAAAGCTAAAATAGCTAGAACTAACTAGAGTAGATCTCCAAGTCTCTCAAGTATATGTCACCCTCACGCCAATAGATGTCTAAACGACATCATCTAGTGTCCACTCCGCTATGTTTGTTGCCGTCCGCTCTGGTGTTGAATCCTCCGGCTCAATTTTGGAGGCTACGTCTCCTACAACGCCAAGGGTAGAAAGTTAGAGCAAGTAAGCAAATATAATGACATAAGCATGTCGCATCAAATATAGAATTGAAGACTTGCAGATTGTAAAGATAACGAGAAATGCGAATATCTAGGCATGATTGTGCAGATAAATAGATTGACATCATGTGAATCGTGTAAGACAATTTTATACAATATAAACTAGCAAAACGACAATCCACGAGAGCTCATGCAAGATGTCCGTGGTGAGAGGTAGATAATTTATATGTATTATGTATGAAGCAAGGGTACTGTGAGCCTCCATAAAGGAATTAATTTATGGCTAGCAAGTTTATAAGAGTATGGTACCGGAGTGTATACTTACCATGGATTAAAAAATCGGCTGAGTTTGAGTCGACTTGACTTGGTCATGACCGAGTTGGGTCACAGTGACTCGGACTCGGCTCTGAAAAAAAATAAAACAAAGGTTTGTTTTATAAAATCTTTTTAACTAAAGGAGTGTGAGCAATATAAAAGTAAAAAAAAAAGGAGGCGGGGGGCGTTTGGGTGGGTGTGGGGAGTGGTGGTGGGGAGGGTCAAGAAAGGGACAGAGAGGAGTAGTAGGTGGGGTTTTGCTGGCCTGATGTTACTCTCCAGACTGCACTGGTGCTGCTCGCCTGCTGTTACTGCTCTGCATTTAATTGTTGCTGGTTTGCTACTTTCCTCTGTTGGTACTGCTGCTGCTGCTTTCCAGCTTTCCTGCTGGGAGATGTTGCTTTCCTCTTCTGCTGCTGCAGCTTCTGTTGCTGTTGCTCTACCAGGTATGCTGCTCTTCTTCCCTTCTTTTTTCTCTCTCTTCCTCTATTTTTCCACATCACCTGCATGCAACTGCTTTCTCTAGATTCTGGCCTGGGAGTGACGTTTCCCTTTTTCTATTTTTTCCTCATTTTTTTTGAGCCTTTTGGGATGTAACCCGACTCGGACTTGGCCATGGGCGAGTCAGGTCCGATTCCTTTTTTTTTATTTTTTTTATTTTTTTATAACCTTGATACTTACTCCAAAGCCAGGCATTGCTGCAGCAAGTGTAAATGAGGCTCAATGGTGCAGGTTGAACCAGGCCCAAGTCTATTGGGCCGGGCCCATGAGCTTGTGGGTCAAGTTGACCCGACCCATTGGATCAGCCCACAAATCCTAATCGGGATTGGTCAGTTATTTGAGTGTGGGAAATTATCCTATTTAGGCTTCTTAGTAGTTGCTAGTTTCCTACTTGTTTCAGACTGTTAATTGTTTCAGTATTTGATTATGAACCTTTAGAAAGAAAATCCTAATAGGAAAGAAATATATGTTATATTATAAATATGTGAATCCCCTTTAGGGATCGATACCTCTGATTATTATTGAATAGAAGATTTCTTTTTTGGCTCAATTGTGTTTGATCATGTGTTTTGAGTGCTTCCGATCCATTTGGATTTGGCCAAGTCCCTGCTGTGGGTTTGGTCTATTTTTCAGGCTGCATTAGATTGGTATTAGAGCGAGCTGAATCCACCTCTATCGAGGACATCACACAGATGAAGGCCTTAAAGGGTATATTCTATCTCTACTGCCTAATCCACCTGCATCTGATCATTGATGTGCTTGATGATCAACTCTTGTCTACACGTGGAGGAGGTTGTCAGAAATTTCTCATTCGCTGGAAGGATCATCCCATCTCGGATGCCTCATGGATCACTGCTACTGATTTCTAGCTCATCAATCCAGATTTGTTTGAGCGTTGTCAAGCTATACACTAGCTGGAGTTGAGTTTTTCTAAGGTGAGGAGAACTGGTGCAGGTCAAACCAGGCCCAAGTCCACAGGACCGGACCCATGAGCTTGTGGGTCAACTTGACCCGACCCATTGGATCAGTCCAAAAATCCTAATGGGGATCCAGCCAGTTATTTGAGTGTGGGAATTTATCCTATTTAGGCTTCCTAGTAGTTGCTAGTTTCCTATTTGTATAAGACTGTTAATTAGTTTCCCTATTTTATTAGGAACCTTTAGAAACAAGAGTCTTAGTAGGAAAGAGATATATGTTTTTATAAATGTGAATCTCCTTTAGGGATCGATACCTCTGATTATTATTGAATAAAAGATTTCTCTTTTGGCTTAATTGTGTTTGATCGTGTGTTTGGAGCACTTCGAATCCATCTGGATTCAGCCAAATCCCTGCTGTGGGTTTGCTCTATTTTCCGGGCTGCATCACTAAATCCACACAAGCCGGGTCCGACTAGAATGGATTGAAACTAAGTCGTGCTGACACGTGGATCAAAGGTAGCTCTAATCGGGTATGGTAATAAGGTGGCTAAACAAACAAGCTCATCTAGAAAGGAAAGTACATCAAGGTGTGCAGCACTATACTTCCAAATCTGTCTAGCTCTAGGTCATCATGATAAACAAGTATCTAGGGTTACAACAGGTCCATATCATAATCAAGGGCCACTAGGTCCACCTAGGTCCAGGGTACATGTCCATCACAACATGACATCAAACACAACAATTAGACAATTATAAACAAGTAAATAAGCATGTACAAGCCATGCGAGTAATAGAATACAAAAAGACATGTATCATGAGATGATGTAAGAAAAGGACAAAAGCCAAGATCCAACGTAGCTCTAGATTGCCCTTGGTCAATACCATCCAACCCTACGTAGCTTTAGGGTCCTTGATGTCTAAATAGAATTATACCTTGGCATCTTGAAGTTAAGTCAACATTAATGGCCCTAAACCTCCACACACTTGACCTAACATTGGCCTAATCGAGTTCGGGGAAATCCGTAGGTGTGTGCCAACTCAAGCACCGCCTGCAATGGTCTCTTGAGTCTCAATTAATTAATAATAGAGCATGACATGGTTTAAGGGTCCTAAATTGGTCCAAAGGTCTAAAAGTATAAATTTTGCACTTAAGGAGGACCCAGGCTTATGGTTAGCAGTTTGAATATGGCTAGTCACGAGTGTACTACGGTTAGCCTTACGGCTCGCCGTGGGTAGCCCTACGGCTTGCCAAGAGGTAATCGTTGAACAAAAACCCTAAAATTCACCTCTTTGGAAAATGTTGCTGCCAACGGTTATCTGTAAGGGGCTTATGGTTACTTGTAAATTCCCAGATTTGTGGGTCGAAAGAGAAATTTTTGAATTCGATGGAGATTGTATTTCTAACACCACAACCTGAAGAATTCCATCACTACCAACCTAATCAAGGCCTGATCCATCACATGCAACACCTAATTCTATTAAATTAACCATTAACCATCCAATAATCATGTAATTAACATCAAAACCACCAAAAGAGCTTGAATTAGGAAGTATGTACATTTTGGAATGACACGAAAAAGCCAGAAAGAATCATAACACATAAACAAGAGATTGAATGTAATTGGATGTCCTACCTTGAGGATCCACTACTGTATTTATAGATCAGAGATGCCCAATTTGGGCTACCAATGCTTACAATTTCAATCTATCAAATCTCCTATTTTAGTATGTAGTGCTGTACAAGTTTGACTAGTATCAATCTATCAAATCTCCTATTTTATTATGTAGTGCTGTACAAGTCTACAATAAGTTGGGCTTTGCAGATGGGTCGTGGATGGGCCAAACTTATAGTACAATGTGCCTTTGTTAACACCCCTCCTCAAATTGATGCTGTGGAATCAGTAAGCATGAATTTGTTGGATAAGAATTGATGACGTGGGCGAGGAAGTCCCTTCGTGAAGATATCTGCAATCTGGAGGCCAGAGGAAATGAACGGTAGGGAAATTACATCACGTAAATATTCATCACGAATGAAATGATAATCAACTTCGATGTGCTTGGTCCTTTCATGGAAGACTAGATTTTCTATAATACGAATAGCACTAGTGTTGTCAACATGGAGAGGTGTAGGTGAGGTTTGTGGAAAACCGAGATCGGAGAGCAGCCCACGAAGCCAAAGTATTTCAGAACATGTAGCAGACATGGCACGATATTCAGCTTCAGTTGAAGATTTGGAAACCTCATCTTATTTCTTACATTTCCAGGATATCAACTCATCGCTAAGATACATACACCAAATAGTTGTGGATTGACGGGTGTCCATACAACTCGGAGCCTGCAAGAAAGAATAGACCATGAGTAGTCGTACCAATAAGGTAATGAATGATATGTTGGACAACCGCCAAATGAAGATGCCTTGGTTCAGTCATAAACTGGCTGACAAGGTTAACATCAAAAGAAATGTTGGGGCGGGTATTAGTTAAGTAGATCAGGCTGCCAACCAATTGTCGATAGAGCGTGGCATTGGGAAGAAGATCCCCACTATCCTTTGAAAGCTTCAAGTTCACTTCAAGAGGAGATCAATTGGAGTTGAGTGCTGGAGTCCTGCTAGTTCAATTAGGTCGAGAGTATATTTGTGTTGGTGCAAGATGATTCCTTTTTCTCTTTGATGAACTTCAAGACCTAAGAAGTAGGTCAAGGGACCCAAGTCTTTCATTTGGAATGATTGATGCAACGAAGATTGAAGCTTAGATATCATTGCGGAATCAACCCTAATGTCCACAAACCAAACTCCATTTTCTCTTTTTCCCTCCCAAGGCCCCAACCGTGAGAAAGTGGATCATACTCATTTGGTAAAGGTCTTATCCTCTCACCCAAACACATCAATCTCACTAGTCACTGCCCCAACAAAACCCTAGCCAGCCCATAACTATCATCTTCCATCACCATCTCATCCCTTCATCTCTCCATTATCTTACTGCCCCAACAAAACCCTCACCAGCCCATCATTATCATCGTCCATCACGATCTAGTTCTCTTCATCTCTTCTCTTCATCTCTCCATTTACTCCATCCCATTTTCTCATCCTAATCCTTCAACGAAAGACACCTCCATCATCCTAGAGAAGTGAAAATGGGTCTCTAGTTCCCTGTGTAGGGAGTTTGGGGGGTTTAATGTTGAATACCCTGGCGATAGCACCACAAGAGTAGTTTGGTCCAAAAAATAGGTACAAGACCCCTGTCTGTTGTTTTGAAGTTTTTATTCATTAATCTGTATAATTAGAGTTTAAGCGTAATCATCTCATAAAAATATCTTTTATTTATTAACTAATTCATATAAATAGAGAATATTGATTAAAGATTATATAAATATGTTTTCTGTGGTCGGGTCCTTGGTCCTAACAACATGTCTTGACCTTCCCAATGGAATTGAGGTAATTCTTATCACCATGCCTGGGTCCCATAGGTTGGGGATGAATGGGACGTTCCAAATGATGTGACATGAGTATCTTGAATTTGAGCTGTTAGAATTAACTACAATATAGTTTAATTATGATGGGATAATCCAAGGGTTGATAATATCAAGGTAGATTGAGATTGGTTTGAACTTTGAAGAAGTTCAAATATTGATTGCCAGAATAGGATAAGATTGGAAAAGCTCAATTGTTGATCATTTATCCTTGCAAATAGATCTGGGTTCTCTTAGTGTGATGTATTAGATTGGTTATGTGGATATCTTTGTTGCTTAACACCCTGGAAGTACCTTGGTACGGTAAGGATTCCATCCATCTATGCATTGGAGGGTGTAGAATTTACAAGTAGCTATTTCCAAGGTATAATTTGGACCGATGGTCTTGCTAGAGAATTCCCAATAGTATATCTATCGACAGAGGAGTACAACGAGAGTGCGAGGTGACTTGTGTAAATTTTACTTTTCCATTAATGTGTCATTTGTTTGTACTCATTTGCATATGTAAATGATTCACGTGCATAATGAACATCATCATGTTTCTTTGCGCTTGCATAAATGAGGTGTGAAAATGGTGTGTCAGGTCATTGCAAATCTCACACCTAAATAGGCGTGAAACTCTTTTACATCTATTCGCAAAAAGGTGCATGTACATGCTTCACACGGTGATTGCAATATGAAATGATCATGGGATCAAATCACATCTACCACTTTCATGTTTTTTCATTACTGTGGTCCCCATATTGGTTATCCAAACCGTTAAATTTGTTATTTGGATTAGTAAAGCCCAAGACGTTTAATATGAATCATCTTAAATTTTCATAGATTTTGAGTAATTTTGTAAATAAGTCCATAAATCCCGACCTATAGAACTGTTTTTTTGCATTTCTATGGGCCTCTAGTTTATGATCCGAATTGTTCAATATTCTCGTTGTAATGATAAGCATCACGATGTTTAGTTTCATATCTTAAATCTTCACGAGTTTTAAGAAAGTTGTGAAAAACACCCACAACATCCAAACACATCTAAAACTGTTGGATGTACTCATTTACTTGTGAGAATGGTGATTTTGACAAACATGGTAATGTGTTTCATGTCTGTAACATTTAAATGTGTAAAATCCATTTTCGTATGCCATGTATAAAAGGCAAACGACCCCTAAAAGAAAGATATGTATAGTAACTTCATTTAATAAAAGTCATTACCGGCGATCAATTTCTTTCTTTTTTGTATAATTTTGTTGATGCAAGCAAGAATAAAAGTAGCGGTTGCGAGAGGCGTAGTAGCCAATGGCCAAAATTCTATGTAGTGGGCGTAGTGGTGTGAATTTTTTAAGTGGTAAATCTTTTTTGAATCTTGTGTATTAGACAATCTTGTGTATCTTTTTAGTGATTTGGAACCATGTAAGGGTATAGGCAACTATAGGAAAGGCTATTGAGGAGAAGAAATAAGAAAAAATAGTATTATAAATTAAAATTGCTTTTCTCTACTAGGCTTTAGACTGTGGCGCCGCTATTTTGAAAATAGCGTAGCGTAGAAGAAGGAGCCTTCTTCTCAATTTCCTTTTTTTTTTTTTTTTTTCTTCTTCTTCGTTCTCTCTGGTCAAGATTTTCTCCTCTTTTTACTCTCCGTCTCAACGAAATGGGGCAATGCCCATCGTTCCTTATTTTTGTTCTCTTTGGCTCAACAAAATGGGGCATTTGATTAGTGGGCCAACATTTACTGAATAAATAAATGAGACTTAATAAAAAAAGCCTCATGAAATGCTTTAATGTTTTTTCCTTTTTTTCCCCACTACCCTTTAGTTAGTGGCCTCTATAGTAGGGGCCATTTAATAGAAATCTAAACAGTTTAAAGAAATATCTTTCTCACTCCCACTCTAAAGGAAAATTGGCCCTAGTCAAATTCACTGTATTAGAAAGTAGGGCCGAGTCAAATTTCACTCTAATAGAAAATGTACTCTAATCAAATTTCTTAACGGGGAGCAGGGCCTCTGCCGGATTTCACTCGATCAGAAAATAGTGTCCTAACCAAATCTCACTTTAAATTTTAATATTGTTATATATATATTATATAAGGAGATGCTCTTGTGAGAGTTACTCTCACGGTACTATGAGAGTAAGGGGCGGGGGCCCTCACTTTGAGGCTGTTGGCATTGGATATGGTTGTGAGGGCCCCCACCCTTACTCTCATGGTACTATGAGAGTTACTCTTATAAGAGGCCTCTCATTTAGGGAGATGCTCTTGTGAGGGTTACTCTCACGGTACTATGAGAGTAAGGGGCCCTCACATTCATATATATATATATATATATATATATATATGAGCAAGGCCCTCCTAAGCTCATGCTTTTGGGTCCCACCTTTGGTCCATCCAAATGAACCAAACACATGACCCCGCTAACTTTCGGTCAAATACGAATTTACTGGACCATTGGATCGACTATGTATCGATCCAAATGGACTATTGACCATTAAACTTTTGAGCCCACATGGAGATGATATAAACCACGATTGGGGCTGATTTTTTGTAGAGAGGAGGATCCCAGGGAGTCCTTGAAATCCCCTCCATCTCCATCCCCATGAGGGTCCCCAAGTGGGCCCCGCCACACATTTGAGCTTACCTTATTGGCCCCTATATATATATGTATGGGGCCAGCTCTCCTAAGCTGACGCTTAGGATAAGGTAGGTTGAGGTAAGCTCAATTGTGTAATGGGGCCCACCTGGGGACCCACATGGGGATGGGGATGGGGGGATTTCAAGGACTCCCTAGGACCCTCCTATTTGCAAAAAATCCCCCCCATCTCCATCCCCATGAGGGTCCCCAAGTGGGCCCCACCACACACTTGAGCTAACCTTATTGGCTCCCATATATATGGGGCCAGCTCTTCTAAGTTGAAGTTTAGGATAAGGTAAGTTGATATATATATATATATAGGGGCCAACTCTCCTAAGCTGAAGCTTGGGATAAGGTAAGTTGAGGTTAGCTCAAGTGTGTGGTGGGGCCCACCTGGGGACCCACATGGGGATGGGGTGGGGAGATTTCAAGGACTCCCTAGGACCCTCCTATTTGCAAAAAAACAGCCTCAACCGTGGTCTTTATAATCTCCATCTGGGCCCCAAAAGTTTAATAGTCAACACTCAACAGTCCATTAGGATTGGTACACAATCGATCCGACGGTCCAATAAATTCGGATCTGACCGAAAGTTAGTGGACATGTGCAATTCAGGGGGGTTGTGTGTTTGGTCCATTTGGATGGACCAAGGGTGGGCCCTACAAGCGTGAGCTTACGGAATTTATCTATATATATATAGCCAGCTCTCCTAAACTGAAGCTTACCATATCCTAAGCTGAAACAATGCTGTTCCCACAAATCAAAGTCGATTATTGTTGTTTTTTGCATGATGATCGTCTCCAAAATATAGATAAATCCAATCAGAACTGGATTTTCCTGTTCCATCATGCAAAAACAGATATAATCAACTTAGATTTGTGGGACCGGCACTATTCCAGCTTAGGATAAGGTAAGCTTTAGCTTATGAGAGCCCTGCTATATATCTATATAATATATATATATATATGCACGTATATGTATTCTTATATTTTTTCTGGAACTTATCGCTGAAATTCTAAATCGGCCAAAATATTTTTGTTTGGAAGCCAAATTAAAGTAGTGTCTGTAACGTAATTCTGAACTATGATCCAATATCTTTGATGGCCCATATGGTGGATGTACTAGAGAAAACACTTAATCATCTTTATTACAGTTGATGTACTAGAGAAAGCACTCAATCGTCTTTGTTGTTATTGTTGAATTACTTCGGAAGTACGCTACATAAAGTGCAAAGAAATTCCTCCAAGCAGGATAGTTCACACATCAAATGATTCATCTTTGCTTTCTGGTGTGTATTACGAGGGCCTCCCTCATGGGAGAATCCAATCTCTCTGATGGAATGGCACTCAATTGTTTATAATGCTATTTTTGCCTGACTTATCAAGTACACTACATAAATTCAAAAGCTTGTTATTTTCACAGATAGTTGGTGCTTTCTGGTACTTATTAGCTATAGAACGTGAAGATGCATGCTGGCGTACAGCTTGTCTTAATTATGGGAAATGCAATACAGAGTACTTGTATTGTGGGAATGAGAATCTGAAGGGTTTTCTAAGTTGGAGTAAAGTCAGTGCTGGAGTTTTTAACAGCACCTGTTCCATAAATGACAAATCACCATTTGATTTTGGAATCTACACACAGGCTCTGTCTTCTGGAATCTTTGCACCCAGGAACTTCCTGTCTAAATTTTGCTACTGCTTGTGGTGGGGCCTGCAAAATTTGAGGTAAGCTACGTTTGCTTGTGATACCTTTAACGGCCTTTTTTTTAAACCAATTTATTACAGTGCATTTCTTTAGTTTTTATTGTTCAGATTTTTTGATTGATATTTGGATTACTACAATGTTAAAATCAGTTCATCCTCTCTATGTTCATTCATCATATGATTGACCATTGAAAAAGAGGAATTGTTATAAAAACCGAACTGGAGGTCAAACCATTGAAGTGGTTGCTTATGTCAAAGTGATGGAGTAATTTAAAATAAGTATAACCGATGCAAATAGGTGAAAACTGAAAACCACCAATTCATACTGTCCTAACCACTTTGAACCATTACCAGCAATTTTGACCAATTGTAGAATTGATTTTTTTTGATCTGTGGGCTTACAGTTAAAGAAGAAATAAGCCAGAAGAAGAATTAAGATCGAAGAATTAGAAATCGAAACAGGGCTTAATTGGTCTTAAATTACAGTAGTCTGATGCACGCAGGGATATTTATCAACTAAATTTTTTCTAAACAGGGTTTGAAACTGGTAGCTTTTGCCCCTCCAAGTTGATTAAAAAAAAAAAACCCCTAAATCAACATGAAATGACCAAAAGTAATTAAGAAAATTAGAAAAAAATAGTTTTAAATAGAAGATTCGACATGGAGGGAGCTATATAACTAGTACCACTTTTTTTCAGGGCCGGACTGGCCTATTCAAGGTTTTAATATTTGTGAAGGTGAAATTGGTTGCATACAGATTATGGAGATTTTATTCCCATTTTAGTGTGGCATGATAAACTTTCTGAAAATCACCTAATTGATAAACTGTTAAGCATGTTTTAGGCTACTGTGTGTCAACATTTGTGTGAATTTCTTTACAGTACGCTTGGCCAAGGACTTCAAACCAGCACGTATGCAGGAGAAGTTATATTTTCCATTTCTCTTGCAATTCTTGGCCTCATTCTCTTTGCTCTTCTCATCGGAAACATGCAGGTAAAGTTAGGATTTCATTTTATTTGTTAAATCTTTTTTTCCCATGCAGAGTTGCGTTCTTACCAAAATTCTGCGATAAATTATTGGGGTTGAGTCACAGATCATATAGTTTGTCTTTTCCTAATTTCTTACATCATGTTTTCATGGTAGTGTATATTCTCTAATGCTATGGAACCCATTGTGGATGGATTGAAAGGTCATTCACCCATGTGCATTGGAACTGGGAAGAAATGGTTACACATGCATGCACACGCTCAATTTCCCCTGCGTGATATTAGTATTGGACCATAATTGCTCATATGGGGAGTTCACTTTACACTGTATGGTCTTTTTAGCAATTAAATACATTTTTAATAGAACAATAATCAACATTGAGTCCTTAAACACTACATCATTATTTGACATGCATGGAATTTTATTTGTAGAATATCATTAGATTTTACATGATTACATTTTGTAATATGGGGGTTTTCATAATTGTTTCTAAATAGATGCTGTGAAATTGGAATTTTCTTAATTTGGTACTCAACTCAAGCTTCCATTTGGGGGTTTCTATAAATTATCACCAATTTCCCCAAATCAGTTTTTTAGTTAGAAATATTAATATGTAATTAGATTATGATTGGTATCTTTGATATTTTTGTTATATTATAATGAATTTCTTGAATTAGATTGAGAAAGGTGTATTTTAACTTTTAGATTTTTCTACTTTTTCTTATTTTTGGTTAATAACCTAAGTGGTTTATAACTAAAAATAATTACATCAATAAATAAATGGGTTAGATTGTCATGAACTGACATCTGGGGCCTTCGAATTTTGCGTCACGACTTATTATTGTATCTCAATCACATTCTTAAGTTAAATCAAATATGCCAAATAAGAATTCTGGGCATCCCTTTTATCAATCTGAATGTATAATTGAAGTATGAATCAGAATTAAAATCTAAACAAAATCAGCTATTACTAAATAAAAGTAACTACAATATCCTAACTGAAATATACTAAACGAACCTGATTAGGCTAATCCTCCATATCTTCTATTTGAATTTGCCACTTTCTTGTGCGTGCCAAATCCTCTCTCTCCTTGATTATCCGTAGCATCATCCAAAACAATATTCTGGTTACCTGGTAAGGGCAAACCAGAAATCAGTACAATTGAGTGAATAAACATATAATCCCATTTGCATACATTTACATCACAACAAAGTTTGGAACGCAAGTAACTTTGGTAAAATTAGACAAGCCAATCATCCAACAATATCTTTGCTGTAGCCTGAACAATTAATTCATGTTCTCATATATTGACAACCGCCTAACCACTTGGTAGCACAGGCCAAACGGGGATCAAGTAACGTGAGGGTACAAGATCAGAGTACCTTCACAAAAACTTATGCGCACGCATTCTAGGTGACCAAAGATGGTCCATCATAGTCGAGGCGGTACCGGTGACTTAGATTCTCCCGAGGCTGACTTAAAGTCAGACAATAGCACAAATAGGGCCTCTGCATGAAGAATGTCTTCTTCGTATTGTGCTAGCGGTCTAGGGGTGTTCCAATTTCCAAAGGATAATTCTAGTAATCTAGTTATTCCTGAGTCTTGTTCCGTTTCTACCCTATTTTTCTGATCCAGATTTTTTCCTTCTTCAATTTCAATTCTTATAATCAAGTTGGTTTCTGCAATCAGCCCCACACTATAATTTCCGATTTAATCTGCTCCTATCTGATTCGGTATTGGTATCCGATGTGAATGAGGATAATCACATAGCCATCCCTTTAGGATGTACGAACAATTCATAGTTAACATGCCATAAACACATAATGAAACATAAGTTCAGTTACAAGAATATCATTTGATCACATCATTGAACCAACCATATATAGTTCATCGTAAACAACATATTTTTCATGAACAACAAAATATCACTGATCAGATAGAAATTCATGCATCAAATCTTTGTTGTAATGGGAGTGGGAAAAACCATCACCATGGATTCTTCACTGTATAAATATATATTCATGATCAGAATTCAAATTATGGGGCTCGACCAATGTCTAAAACTCAAATCCCAATTTTTGACTATTGAAGCCGAACACTTGGTTCGGCTGAACCTAAGACCTGAATCTAGGGTTCGTCTGGTACTCTGGTGCCAAAACCCCAGTCCCATGGTTCAGCTAGCATCTCTCACTATTACTTAGTTCACTTGTATTGCATCGTAAGGGTAACATGTGAATCAATCATTACTGAAGCATGCAGATTTTTATATCCATCATGTTGTGAGTCAGAGTAGGTCTTATTTATAATTTATAGAAAGTTAGGGACTTTTATGTAAATATCAGAAACTTGAGGGACTTTTTTGTAATATCAAGAAACAGGGGTCGACTAACCTAATGGGTTATTCGACTCTTCTATTGCTTCTCCGATTTCCTTTCTTTTCTCTCCTTTTACGTTCTTCTCTTTTCCATTGTCTTGATATTCTAGAACAAAACCCTAGATCTAAGAAGATCTAAACTTATAGCTTGGTATTAGAGTGGGAGGTCGAGTGTTCGAATCCCCTGGGCTGTTGTGCCTTGTATTCTCCCACGGAGGGTGTGATTCCCTTGCGGAGCCCCAGTATTCTCCCATGGAGGGTGTAATTCGCATGAAGGAGCCCGCATGTGTGCGGTGCGTGGTTTTGGGGGTTGTGGGGGTGGGGGGGGGGGGGGGGGGGTGTGGTTGGTTGGGCAGTTGGGCGGGGCACGCGTAACCTTGATATACATTGTTACATAGTTCTCTATCAGCTTAAGCTTTTAGAGTAAGTGGTTGTCAACATGGCATTAGAGCATTGGAGTAGGGAGCAGACAACAAGGCGTAGCGCTCAACTGGTGCAGATTTCACAAACAACAGTGCAGTGAAAGGTTCATGACCTAGCCGAACCAGTGTGTAGGTTCGGCTGGGTTTCTTTAGTTCATGGTTAGGGATCCTGATTCATGGTAGAATTAGACTCATTTAGGGTCTGTATGCCTACTGTGTTGAAGTAATGGTGATTGTGTGGCAGATCTGAAGCCAAAAGTTTTGGTGCTGTCAACTGGCTGTCGAAGTCTACAATGTGTAGTCTGTTTTTTGAAGTAGACTGGTGTGCTGATAGACGTTGTTTAAGTCTACTGGTTATTTCGTATTGAAGTTGATTGTGTGTCGACAATGTGGTGGTCTCTCTCCCCTTCTGTGTGTTTCTTCTTTTGACAGCCACCTGTGAAGTGGTTGTGTGAGCCACTCTGATTTTCTAAGTATACTTCAGAACTATTGCAGTAAGAGGTTTGGGGATTTATTCTATCCTTAGTTTATTGTCTTGCTGTTTTGTTCTATCATTGACCTTTTAAACTTGCAATGGAGTCTAGGAGTGATAATCCTACTGCACCAACAAATCTGAATGCTACACCCCACTTTCCTAACATTACAAATCTGAATGCTAAGACCACACCTGATCTCTTTAATGGCACCAACTATAAACATTGGGCCTACTCTGCCAGAATGGCTATTGGAGGATCGAGGGAACTTGGATACATTGATGGGAGTGTTAAAGAGCCCAATAAGGATGACCCAAAATGCTTAAATGGGTCTCAGAAAATATGTTACATATGAAATGGATAGTGAACTCCATGGAAGGAGGAATTACGAATAGTTTTAAATATTTGGATACTGCTAAGGAACTGTGGGATTCCATCGAGACTGCTTATGCTGAAAATAGGAATAACAATTATTCTCAGTTCAGGGTTCTATGAAAATAATTGGAATTATATGAGTCCTGAAATTTGCTATCCCAGGAAACCATGTTGTGCCTAAAAGGAAGGAAAATTGATAGAAGATCAACATATATTTGAACTATTGGAAGGTGTTAATTAGAATATCAGAAAAATTGTGCACAAGTAACTAGTCAGGATCCATTCCCTCCTATTGGCACAATGTTTGCCTTGTTACAAGGAGAAGAAAGTCGTAGGCTGATTATGAATGTAAAGCAAGATGTAGCTCTGGCAAATAGCAATGTGGGGAACACCATAGCTGATACAATATATGGAGGTAGGAGGCCATGGTCGTGGAGGTAACTGTGGTGGTTGCTGCGATCGTGGGCCTTCTGGTGGTGGCCGTGGTTATGGAAGGCAACCTAACACCGATCATGACAAACTTTACTGTACTCATTGCAGAAGATATTGCCATACTAGAGAAACTTGTTGGGATTTGAATGGTAAGCCCTACTATATTTCTGCAACACCAGCTAAAGTGGAGCACACTACTGATACAAAAGAGCAAGAGACAAGTAACAAACATTGGAAGGAGGAATTGTCAGTTCTTTGACAAAGGTTGGCCGCATTAGAAGGTGTTATTGAAGATTCATTTGTTGGTATGACACTTTCTCATAATCCTATAACAGTTGCATCTTCTGCATCTTCATCCACATGGTTTATTGATTCAGGGGCTACAGATTTATGTGACAGGTATTCATTCTGACTTCTTGTCCTATAGTGCTACTACTCAAGGAAGAGTAAGAATTGCCGATGGTTCCTATGCTCCAGTAGCTGGGAAAGGAACTGCCCAACTCTCACCTAACCTTTCTTTATCGTCTGTCTTCCATGTTCCTTGTTTCTCATTTAATCTTATGGCTGTTAGTGCTTGAATAAAAAATCTAAATTGTCGTGTCACCTTTTATCCTTTTTTATTGTGTTTTTCAGGATTTGAGAATGGGACGGATGATTGGTGGTGGTAGTGAGTACAAGCGGACAGAGCCTAAGTTTTAAAGACTCGAGTAGTTGATTAGAATAAATTACTGTTGTGGTATTGTCGTCTTGATCATGCACCAGTACGATGTCTTCGGAATTTTTCTTTTCCGAATATTTAATATAAAGATGATAGTGTTTTAAGATGTGATGCATGCCAATTTGCCTAGAATAAAAGAACTGTATCTAGTGAATTTTAATAAGAAAAGTACTAGTCCATTTGATTTAGTTCATTCTGAAGTGTGGTATGCTCTTGTGGTCTCAATTTATGGGCATCGTTATTTTGTTACTTTTATTGATGATGCAACTAGGGTAACATGGGTTTATTTGATGAAATCAAGGGATGAAGTTTTCCAAATTTTCAAAACATTTCATAGAATGGTGGAAATGAAGTTTGATAAAAGGATCAAAGCTTTTAGATCAGACAACGGGGTAGAATATATCTCACAATATTTTCAGCTGTACTTGGCTTAAAGTAGAATTGAATCACAAACCTCATGTGCTTACACTCCAGAACAAAATGGGGTAGCTGAGCATAAGAACATGCCGCTTCTGGAGGTTATACGGGCTCTTTTGTTTGAGATGAATGTTCCAAAGTATTTTTGGTCAGATGGTGTCTTAATTGCATCATATTTGATAAACAGGATGCCTTCAAGGACATTGGAAGGGAAAAGTCCAATAGAGGCATTATGTCCTAGCATGCTAGTGTTCCAAGTTTCACCAATGGTATTTGGGTGTACATGCTTTGTACACGTCCCCAAACATCAACGAGATAAATTGTATCCAAAAGTCGTGAAGTGTGTATTTGTGGGTTATCTTAGTAATCAAATGGGGTATAAATGTTATGCTCTGGGAAAGAAGGGTCGAATCTTTGTTCAAATCGATGCCAGTTTTTATGAAGACATTCCTTTTTACTCAATAGTAAGTGAGGAAGTAATGCATGGGACAAGTGAACATAACAGTTCTAATGACTTGGGCCCGTTGTCCACATGATATTGTCCGCTTTGGTTCATGGGATTTCAACTCAATCTTGCTGCACGGTTTTAAAAGGCCTCGTATGGAGTTAATGCCGGGTCACACATATATACCTGGGATCAGGACTAGTGTGTTTTCAATGTGGGACTTATGCACAACTGCATACCTAATCCTTTAGAGTTTCCCCCACCCTCTCTCTAGGTGGATGCTCACCGGACCCAATGCCCTTTTTACTAGGGGGCCACAAGCATGACATACTCCCCCATCGAATAAAAGAGATGTCCTCGGCTTTGATACCATTTGTAACGACCTGGGCCTGTTGTCCACATGATATTGTTCGCTTTAGCTCATGGGATTTCAACTCAATCTTATCGCACTATTTTAAAAGGCTCGTGTGTAGTTAAGGCTAGGTCACATATGTATACCTAGGATCAGGACTGGCATGTTTCCGATGCGGGATTTATGCACCATTGCATTCCTAGCAAGGATGAAAATAACGGTAGCGGTGGGTGTAGTGGCCCGCTGCCAAACGCTACGTAGTGCAGCAGTGCAATTTGAAAAAATTGTAAAAAAAAAAAAAAAACTGAATAAAGTTGTAGAAAATCTAGAATATTGGAAAATGAGAGAAAATGTATATAGATATTTTTTTGCAAAAGTAGCTAAGATAAGGGAGCGTAGCGGTCCCCTCTTCGTATAAGGTCCTGTATCTCTTTATAAATAGAAAATAATAGTAATGATCATTTTTTTTCACATGTATTCATGTTGCTTAGTTATGCTAACTTAGAAACAAATGAAAGGCTCATAAAAAAAAAAAAAAAAAAAAAAAAAAAAAAAAAAAAAAAAAACTATGTCATGAAGTCAAGACTTAAGACTTAAAGAGTACCTAGAGAAAAGAATACCTCTACCAAAAGGGGTGCCAATAGGATGTACTTAGAGAAGAATCCTTGAAAAGAACTCTCTGTATCGACTGTAATTCAATGTAATTCGGCGAGATCATATGCCTTTTGATGTTCTTTTAAACATTAAAGGGTAGAAGAGTTGTATAGAAATGTTATTTGGAGAGAAGAAGAAAAGAAGTAAGTCTTACTATGAACTTTAAAATTTTTTGGAAAGTTGGAATCTGTCTCACTCCGTAGTGGCCACATAGCGGGCGTAGCAACCTCGTAGTGGGTGTAGCGGACCGTGGCAGCCGCTGATAAGTACTTAATTGTTTGCAATCTAAGCCCTAATATTTGATTCATCTTGTGCTAGTTAGAGTTATTTTATTTGATTTTACATAGTTTTTGTTAATTTTTATGTTAAGGTCAAAAGGAGAAAAAAAGAGAAGAATTAATGAAGAGATGGGCGTGAATCATCAAGTAGGCCCATGGTGGGTCCACATCCATTACAAATAGAAGAATTCCAGAATTTAGGAAGTCATATTCAAGTTAAAAGAGGAGTTCAAGAATGGAGAAAAAAACAAGGAGAAAAAGAAGGATAGTTAAAGCAAGTCTTATTCAAGTCAAGATAGAAGTCCTAAAAGAGGGGTCCCACACTCACGTTACACGCATCAAATAGGGCCCACTTTTATGATAAAAGTTCAGATTTAATTCCTTACAATTAATCTCAGATTTGTGGGTCCATGTGAATAAGTTTCTAGAAGATACAAGTGGGACCAGATTTAGAAAGCTTGCTAATCAAGAAAAGAAGACTCCTAATGCATTCTAATTAGGAAACCTAATTGTAAGGAAGGTTGAAGATCTATTTCTACAAGGGAACTACTTGCTAAAAGGGGCTGTTACAAGATTTATAAATAGCATGAAAGAAGTGGATGTGAACAGTAATTCGTGAATAGTAATTCCAGCACTTTGCCATCCATAAACCACAAAACACAGCAGCTGTACAAGCCACTTTGGAGCCACCTTGGGAGCAATCTTTGGAGAGCTTTTGGAGGAGAAAAAGGGGAACAAGCTGCTGGCCATCCACTGCAACTTCATCATCTTCTAGTTTTCTTCTTATGAACCTCTTTTCTATGTTATTTTTCATTAAAAACATGAGTAGCTAAACTTTTTAGGGCTAGGGTGTAATTGAAACCCTACCTTAGTTCTATATAGTCTCTTTTGGCGTCTTTTAATTCAGATTTCAGTTTTATTAGTTGAGATTCTAAACCATGTTTTTAATTGATGAGTTGTGTATATGCCATGCTTAGTTTTTGCATCATAATGAACAATTCATGTAGTATGCCACTCATGAATTAGGTTTAGGGGAATAATAATCTAGATACATATGCCATGGTCTAGGTTGATAGATGTCACTAATAAAATCTGATTTTTGATTAAAAGATAATAAGGGACATGCATAGGATTGGTTAGGGGAGTAGATGAAACCCTAGTTCATTCATTCTCATTGTTTTCAATTCTAATTTCAGTTGTGTGTTTTAGATTAATTTCCATTTAGCTTTTGATAGTATAATTTACTGTTTTTAGTAGTTTAATTCAATCTTTCATCATTTAATTGTTTCTTTTAATATTCTGATTTTTAGTTGTTTTTGACATTGTTTTATCACAAGTCTTCGTGGGATCGACCTCGTACTTACAATTCACTACACTACATAGTGATCTTGTGCGCTTGCGAGTTTTAATTGTGTGCATACTAGTAGCTTATTTCTAGGTTGCTTGGTGCATACCAGCCGCTACGGATGTGAATAGCACGAAATGCTATTTAGCATAGTTGTGAACACAGCTACGCTTGATATAGCGTAGCGGCCGCTATTTTGATCCATGATACCCAGTCCTTTAGAATTTCCCCATCCTTCTTTCTAGGCGAATGTTCGCCAACACCCTTCTACGGGGGGGGGGGCATTGGTGTGACATCCCAATGCTAATGCAACGGATCCCATCAAAACTCCGTAGTTAAGCATGCTTGGGTGAGAGTAGTACTAGGATGGGTGACCTTCTGGGAAGTCCTCGTGTTGCACCCCCTTTTAAAATATTTCACGCTTGTGGCCCCCTGTAGAAGGGCCTTGGGCCGGCGAGCATCTGCCTAGAGAGAGAGGGCAGGGGAAACTCTAAAGGACTGGGTATGCAGTGGTGCATAAATCCCACATCGGAAACATGTTAGTCCTGATCCTGGGTATGTATGTGTGTGACCTGTCCTTAACTTCACATGAGGCCTTTAATCATGAGGCAAGATTGGGTTGAAATCCCATGAGCCGAAGCGGACAATATCATGTGGATAGTGTGCCCGGGTTGTTACAACAGTCTACCTCTTCTTGCATTAAGAAAATGAACTAGGTCCTGTGTTACTCACCATCCTATTATTCCTATACAAAACTTTGTTTGATATCATAGCATATCACCTGTTTATTTTTCGTGCATTTGTATCTAATCTAGCCACTGAATGTATACCCAAACATGTGTCTGAGGCCCTATCACATCCTAAGTGGAAAGAGGCAATGGTAGAAGAGATGAATGCTTTAGAGAAAAACCATATGTGAGAGCCTACTACTCTTCCTGAATGAAAATGCACTGTTGGATGCAAATGGGTGTATACCCTTAAATATAATCTAGATGACACAATTAATAGGTATATGGCTAGACTTGTTGTTAAGAGATTTACTCAATCTTATAGAGTTTGACTATTTTGAAACTCTCTCTGGTGGCAAAATTGACTTCCATTCGGGTGATCTTATCTCTAGCAACGAACTTTAATTGGCCTGTATACCAATTGGATGTAAAAAATGCGTTTTTCCATGGGGAATTAAAGGAGAAGGTTTATATGGATCTCCCACCTGAATTTGTTGTCAAAGTGCAAGAAAATAAAGTATGCCTGCTTAAAAAGTCTTTATATGGGCTGAAGCAGTCACCTCGAGCCTAGTTTGAAAGATTCAACACAGCCGTGATCTAATTTGGATTCACAAGGTGCTACGCAGATCATACTGTCTTATAAAAAGGAAAAACAGGAAGGTTGTTATACTTGTTGTGTATGTTGATGACATAATTGTCACAAGAGATGATGATGCTGAAATCTCAAGGTTAAAAAGTTTCCTGAGAACAGAACTTGAAACCAAGCCCTTGGAGCCCGCTTAAGTCCATAAAGAGATTTCCGCAACTTACAAAACATGCTGTGGAGGACAAGCATATCCTGGAAGAGGCTTTAAGTAAACAATCTCTCGCAAGTCTCCATGAAGAAATGCATTTTTGACATCCATTTTCCATAGAGGCCAATTGCGGGCTGTAGCTACACAAAGAAGAGTACGGACGGTGGTCATTTTAGCCACTAGTACAAATGTCTCCTCATAGTCAATTTCATATTCCTGCTTATAACGTTGCGCAACCAATCTGGCTTTGTAGCGAGATCAAGACTCCAATCAGAGTGAACTTTGACGGAGTAGATCCATTTATTGCCAATCCCAGATGCACCTTCAGGGGCCGGTACCAAGTCCCATGTTTGGTTTTTGCTTCAAGAGCGAGCAATTCCTCATTCATAGCATCTTACCAGTATGCGATCTTCGAGGCCTGTGAATATGAGGTGGGTATAGGAGCACTATCTAAAGAAGTAAAAAGTGCAGGAAATCCATAGCGGTTAGGGACAACGGAAAGACGACTAGAGCGTCGCAGAGGGATGCTATTATCTGAAGAAGCATTATTACCTGAATGTTCAGTAGGCGGCACTGGGAGATGATCAAGAGGAGGGACCATAGGAGGGACCATGCTACACCGGACATAGACTTTAGGAAGAGTGGATGGAGAAGCATACTCAAACAATTGTAGCAAATAGGACACAACAATAGGATGACTATCCAAATGCACATAAAAGAAAGGAATTTGTTCCAAGAAACAACATTACGAGATATTCGCACGCGTTTTTCCATCTGATCATAACACAGAAATCCTTTGTGTTCATTACTGTAGCCAAGAAAGATGCATTTGGCAGTCTGTGATGATAACTTAGTGCGCTCAGTAGGTGGAAGATGAACAAAACACAAGCAAAAAAAAAAAAAAAAAGCATGCGAGTATGAGGGGGTATGACCAAAGAGAACTTCGTAAGGAGTAGTCTTTCCTAGAACAGTACTAGGAAGACGATTGATAAGATACACAGTTGTCTATGCAGCATTACACCAAAAATTGGGAGGAACTAAGAATGCAATTAGAAGAGTTCGAACAGTTTCAAGAATGTGTCTGTTCTTTCTTTCCGCAATTCTTTTTTGCTGAGGAGCATGCGGACAAGATTTTTTGTGAACAATGCCTTTATCAGAAAGGAAGGAAGGGAAATTATGAGATATGTATTCTCCACCTGAATCTGATCTAAGAATTTTGATTGCTTTCTTAAATTGGGTTTGGATCATGTTGTAAAATCTTTGGAAAATAGAGAATACTTAGGATTTCAAGCGCATGAAATAGATCCAAGTGTAACGGGAATGATCATTAATAAAGGTCACATAGTACTTAAATCCCGCCCTACTCAAGGTAGGAGCAATTCCCCAAACATTGGTGTGAATAATGTCAAATGATGCCAATGCACGAGAATTATGAATAGAAAACGGCAAAATATGACTCTTAAGTAACAAGTTTCATACTTTGACTGAAATAAAGAAGACATCATTTTATTATCAATAGTAGATTCAAAACAGCCAATCTTAAATAAAGAAATTAAATGAGCATTGTTCACATGACCAAGACGTTGATGCCAAACAATCCACAATTTATTGAAATTATTAGAAAAAGAAGCAAAGAAAGAATGATGTCCAATGTCCAGCAAAAATAGACGCCCATGTTTACGCCCCGTCGTGATCACCTTCCTAGTTTGTCGCCCTTGTATAACACAACCAGAGAAAGAAAAGTGAACAATATATCCAACAATATATCCATCATCAATAAGTTGGCCTATAGAAAGTAAATTGGCTGATAATTTTTGGAACAAAATAGACATTGGGAAGGCTGATGGACTGGCCATAGACACTAGATAAAGTAATGGTACCAACTCCAGAAATGAGTAGTTGATCGCCATTAGCAGTGGTTATTTTTTCTTTTCCAAGGTAAGGGTGAGAATTTGTAAAGCTATGTTCTATAGATGTCATGTGATTAGAGGCTCCTAACCATGTGGATGAGGTGATAGGAGAAGAAAGAGATGCTGAAGAATGAAAGGCAGGAAAAGCTATAAGAGAATTAGTTTGATACCGATCACCGTTAAAGCCCATAGATGCATATGCTGAGGTAACCATGTTTTGAATCCGTTTTTGAATCTGAACAGAAGTCATGGATATAGCCTCGAAAGAAGTGCTTCCTGTATCAGATAAGGGTGCTTGAGCCTGAAATGCAGTTGAAATATTCTGTCTTGGCAGATTGGAGGGAGGCTTCTTCGGTTGTGTCTCATTCCTTTGCTGTAAGCTGCGACAGTCATCAATAAGATGACTAGAGCATTTGCAATATCTGCAAACCAATATCTTGTGACAATTTTTGGGAATATGACCGAAGCCTTTGCATTTATAACATTAAGTAAGCTTCTGATTTGGGGTTCCCAGAAGAGTAGAGTCAGCGGGAAGAGGAGCAAGGAAGGATTTTGGTTCTTTAAGAATAGCACGCTGTGAGGCGAGACGAAGTTTTTTGCAAAGGACTTCTTGCAAGCAGGTAGCAAGATTAGCAGAAATTTCTCTATTCATGAGGGCAGACTGAACATATTCAAATTTTGGTTTTAGATTCATAAGAAACTGGCTAATGTGAGTTTCTTCTTGTAATTTGAGAGCCTCAGATAGAAATCTAGAAAAGACTGTTTGGATCAACATGGAATCCCTTTCAGTCCATTAGGTGAGGAAACCATTAAAATATCCTGCACAGTTTTATCCCCTAGATTATATTTAGCAATTTCACTATCCAAGTGAAACTTTCGGGCTTTATTGGTTTGATGGTAGACTTTATTGAGATGAGCCCACATATCAGCTGCTGTAGTGTAGGCTTGAAGAGCAACGGCAAGAGAGGGATCAATAGAGCTAAGGATCCAAGTGATTACTTCAACATTTTCCTTGGACCAGGTGGCTAAGACTTTTGAATCAGTGGTACTTGTAGTCAGAGGCTTGGTTATTGATCCATCAAGATAACCAAAGAGCCCTTGTCCCGCTACAAAGTTTTTTAAATGGAAGGACCAGGACATATAATTATGCCCATTAAATTTAATTGGGATAACATCATACTTGTCAATTGCAGAATGGATTAGAAAAAGGATAACAGAGAGCAGCAGCATGCAAATCAGTAGTTTTTAAAGAAAAAAACAGGCCTCAAATCAGAAATCAGCAGTAAGCAGTAGCTGATGGAGCATCCAACAGTAAACAGCACATAAAAGTGCAGTTTGTAAACAAATAGTGCCAGGTGAACTGAAATCATGAGGCAGGATCCCTGCGTGGGGCCCACAGACTGATCTGACTGAGATCAGATTAGAAGCTAAAAACCAGGATTAATTTCCTTTTCCAGCTGTACAAGTCTCATCAAGATCGATTCAGAATCCAGGATTTTGTGCGGCTGTGATGAAAACTATTTCAGAAAATTGGATAATCACAAGACAGATCAAAAGGCGTACCTCTGATCTCTGAAAAATGCTGAAAAAATCTCCAAAAAGACCAGGAGAGGAAGTCGACCAAGGCTGGAGTGATGTTTGTAGACTTTGTGATGATTGCAGGTGGGCCACTATTGATCACGATGAGAGAAAAGTTGGTTTTCACCCATGATTTGCTTCCAAAATCACAGATACTTGATCTGTGTTTCTTCCAAGATGCTTTGATAATGTAGATGCCAGAATAATAAAAATCCAAGATTTTATGGCTTTGATACCATGTCACAGTATATGGAGGAAGAAGAAGAAGAGAGTTGGAGAGAAGGTCGTGCCTCAATAGAGGATCGACTGCCCATATTTATAATCTCATTATGCCTCAATCAAAGGCTCTAAACATGCTAAGAATACAATCAGAATAATGAAAGAATATCCCCTAGTCTATACAAGGAAGTAAGAAGAGGTAAATCAGCTATAAATTAGCTATACAATCTTAGACTAAATCCCACGTGTGGGATGCTATAAATGGGCCTTGTTGGGCTGGGCCTAGACTTTATTTTACAAGCTTTTTATCTTCTACAATTTATAATTTTTAGAAAGCTAGGGAATTTTATGTAAATATCATAAACTTGGGGGACGTTTTTGTAATATCAAGAAATAATGAAATAAATTCATAACAGGGGTCGACTAACCTAATGGGTTATTCGACTCTTCTATTGTTTCTCCAATTTCCCTTCTTTTCTCTCTTCTTTTACGTTCTTCTCTTTTCCATTTTCTTGATAGTCTAGAACAAAACCCTAGATTCAAGTAGATATAGACTTACAACTAATCATTGGTTACTTAATAGGCTGAAATTGTGATGCATGACATTAAAACAACAAGAATAATCAATCAAGAAAAGGTCTACATGCATTTGGCCAAGGCCCAACCCTCAAAAGGCCTACACACCCAATTTCTAGGGTTTGGCTGAACCCTAGACCGTTGTTCGGCTGAACCCCAACCCTAGGGTTGGGGTTCGGTCATCATAGGAGTCTCATATGGAGATTCTGTTGATGCTGTTCTACAATCCTTGGAGTTCAACTTAGGGTTTAAAGCCATCTTGATCCCATCGACCATCATCCATTGCTAAAAACCATTAATTCCTTATGTGCTGATCATCTAACCATTCCACCTTATATATAGGGTTCTTAACCTCACAACATCTTCAAAACAAACTACTAGAGTTATATTCATGCAAGTAGAATCGAATGTCTACTCGCCTGGTGTAGGAAATCGTTGCTTGATTCACTCGAGGAACACTATAAGTCATCAACGATAATCCTCCTGCTGATCCCCTCCTCTTCCTTGTTCTACTTGATTCTCTTCTAGATCTTACCATTCTCTTAGTCTAGAAACTAGGTTTATGGTTTTCTAGTTGAGGAAGTGCAAGAGAAGAGAAAGAATGAGAATATGAAAGGAGTTTTGGGGCTCCCAATGTGAAGTAGTAGGGTTTAGAGAAAGGGAATGCAAGAGATAAGAGGGAAAGTGAGGGAGAGGGTTAACAACGGCGTTTTTGGCTCATGATGGGGTTCTCATGTTTTGAATAGGTTGAGGGCTACAAGTTGGCTTGAAATATGATTTGAATGTCCCCATACAACTAGGAACACATGTGCAATTCCCAAGTTCCCATGGAAATTGTGCACAGCCCTTATTTACCCCAAGTCAACATTCCGTTTTTAATGCATGGGTCCTACTCCTACCTCTTCTCAAAAGACTACTGTATTGAGTTATTACTCATGGGTCCTACTAATTCCCTTTTTTACCCTCTTTTAATAAGTCAGAACCCACCAATAGTTAGAAAACTAATCTCATCAGGAATTTTAATGACCCAATATAATTATGCATAAATATAAATAATTCATCATTCAAAACTCAAGAAATAAGAAAATAAATTAAAATAACTACCCAAAATTCGAATCCCTAAATAATGGATGTTGGGGTTTTACATAGATGGATCTGGCCGGGTCGGACCAGCCTGCATATATGCAAGTTGGGTGTGGTTTGATTGTTCTGACACATCTATTAAATGGGTCATGTTGGGGTTTGGGCATCAACCTGTGATACATGAATCTCAATGGAACCTGATCAACCCATTGCCACCTATAGATTAGGGTTCCTAACCCATCCACTGTAATTGTAATGGAACCCTGCTATTAGAATGATACACCATTTGAAATCACTCTCAAGGCCTTTGTAACCTAGTGCAGAAAATGTGTTACAGCGTCTCCTTAAAGACAACAACCATACATATTAAGGCATGCCAAGGCTGCAAACGAAAGTACGAAATTGATGCTTATCTCAGTAATTTTTAACATGCTTCTGTTATACCTTCAATTCTGTATAGAAACCCATATTTTGTTATGTACAATGAAAGTAACTTATTTAATCTCACATGCACGCGCGCACACACATCCACGCATGCATTTGACGGTTCTTATCTACAAAAATTTGGATTTCAATTTACTCTTTTGTAATGCATTTAAGATCATTTATTTCTTAGATAAGCTGATTAAAAATTCCATTAAATGATAAAGATATTAGAGAGTATATATAGCTCTAAATCTGGACACGCACATATAAACACACTAATTCATAAACAAAATAAACTAGGTTGTAGCCAATCAAGAGGGTGCATTGTAGTCAGATGCTAAAATCAACTTGTGCAGCTGGCCAGTGCGTGCATGAATCTATACATATATTTGAGCTGTGATGCTTTGTTATAGATTTATGCCCTTCGAACCTTTTATCAGAAGCCCCTTCTTAAGAAACCACTAGCTTGACCACCTGTGCTTAAAGCACAGGCATGTGTAAGCATAAAAATTAATTTTAAGCAAGTTCAATAGCAATTGAAAATTTTTACAGATAAAACTGTTAATATACTGTAAATCTTATTGCATAATATATCAATTTATAACAGGAAATATTCACTTGCGCACCGCACATCCAGATTGTGTCAACTGTATTCAGAAGTGGGTCCCGCCTGATAGTCCAGAATAATGAAAGTGTATTAAGTGCCAAGAATAGAATGAGTTCAAAATAACCATTCAAAACAAAAGAAAAAAAAATATGAGTTCAAAATAGAATGAAACTCTATTAACAGTCCAGAATATAAGAAAACTTTAGAAACTGTATCAAAATTGAAATCAATAAGGAAATTTTATTAAGAGTCCAAACTAATAACGTTAATAACAAAACTTATCAAAATTGAAATTAAAATTGCAAATTTTATCAAATTGAGCCTCAATTTTGAAATGAAATCGCACTTGCTTAATATATATTAATTAGAAAATGTTAGACATGCACTTGAGAACCTTTTTCTCCAGAATTGTTTTTTTGGATTATGGATGCAAATTTGCTTGTGAATTATCTTGTTTTGGATGATAGTGCCTAGGCAGTGAAATCGAAAGCTTGCATTGGATGATTATGGTTCAAAGTTGCGATTTTACAGACGTATCTTCAGTCATTGACAATCCGGCTTGAGGAGATGAGGATCAAAAGGCGCGACTCAGAGCAGTGGATGCATCATCGCATGCTACCACAGGAGCTCAGGGAAAGAGTCAGGCGATATGATCAATACAAGTGGTTGGAAACAAGAGGGGTGGACGAAGAAAGCTTGGTTCAGATACTACCCAAGGATCTTAGAAGGGACATCAAACGTCATCTTTGTTTGGCTTTGGTGAGAAGGGTAAGCAGGTTATCTATCTGATGATTGGACTTTTTCTGTTCATTTCCATTTCTGTTTGCCTTAATTTTTCATGCCTGCATCGACCAACCCAAAATGTGGTCTACCAGATGAACAGCTTCGATTACCTAGCTGTGGGTTCCACTTGTACCATTCCTGGTCAAACTGAAGATAAGAAGAAAAAAAAAAAAAACATTTTCCATGTAGAGCATCATTACCTTATCTTTTGCCTTGTTGGGTTGCCATTGCAATGTCCAGGTGCCTCTGTTTGCGAATTTGGACGAGCGTTTGCTGGATGCCATATGCGAACGGCTGAAACCCAGCTTGTGTACTGAAAAAACTTATATTGTCAGGGAAGGGGACCCTGTCGATGAGATGCTTTTCATCATTCGGGGTCGTTTGGAGAGTGAAACAACTGATGGTGGGAGGTCTGGGTTCTTCAACCGCAGCTTGCTCAAACAAGGGGATTTCTGCGGTGAGGAGCTACTGACCTGGGCATTGGATCCCAAAGCTGGAGCCAACCTCCCATCTTCGACACGGACAGTGAAGGCTTTAACAGAAGTAGAAGCATTTGCCCTGACAGCTGATGAATTGAAATTTGTGGCAAGCCAGTTCAGGCGTCTACACAGCAGACAGGTCCAGCACACCTTCCGCTTCTACTCGCAGCAGTGGAGAACATGGGCTGCGTGCTTTATCCAAGCTGCATGGCGGCGTTATGCCAAGAGGAAGATTTCTGACCAACATGGTGAAGAGGAGGAAGAGGAGCTTCCTTTACTAGGGGATGCAACTTATGATGTTGGGAATGGTTCTTCCAGCCTAGCAGCAACTGTCTTTGCATCACGGTTTGCAACTAATGCTCTTCGTGGCGTTCACAGACTCCGAAGTACAAAGAGTTCAGACATTTCGCTGAAACTGCAGAAGCCTGCAGAACCAGATTTTACAGATTAACAGTTTTGTTGACAAGTGGGAACCAAAATCTCTCTGATGGATAGATGCTTCTTGATTTTTGTTGCTTCCAACAAATAACTCAAAACCCCTTTTTTATGTTTTTTTTTTTTTCCACAAAATATGAACAATTGTATATGCTGAGGTGCTTGAATACCCATGACTGTTTATGTTGAAGATGACGATATTAACCTGTATATTGTGTGGAAATTGTGCCAGATAAAATAGAAGGAAAGTTCTCTTCCTGCAGTTCTCATGGTAATAAATATTGGCATCTTGCATATATAATTGATGGAGCTTATATGTGATGAAAAATGTTATTGTTAAACCAGCACCATATCATCCTTCGAAAGATGTCTCTGATTTGACACAGAAAACTTGATATCTAAGCCCATTTTAATCACGTCTATGTGTGTTAGTAATTTAGTATGTATTCATCGGTTAATGGCATCTTTGGGTATAACCAGACCACAAACAGTTTGATTCTCTTGGCAGAAGAGATGGTTGGCCATCTCTACTGCTGTCTGCTTGTAGACGTTGTCTGCTTAAGAACATTTTCTGCCTTTTTGCCCCAAAGTGTGATAAGAGCCAATTGACTATCCCAACAATTATATGTGAACTGTAAAATTATTAGTATGGTTGGAGTGTATATTCTCAAAGAAGTAAAATTTTCTGCAGGTTAAAAAAAAAGTGCTGCAGGAAGATTAATCTCACCTGTTAATGTAGGGAGAGCCGGCATGCATCAACAGCTCACAGCCATTATTGTGGAGCACATCTCCTGAGGAGACATCTGTAGGAGAAAATCTCTCAAAAATATTTGGATTACAGTAATACTTAGTTAGCAGGTGTACCATGATGTTAATCTCATCGATTAGCCCCTATGAAGATTCGAGTTATTTTTAATTTTTATTTTCTGCTACACAAGACTAGAATTTACACACTCATGTACCACCTACGTACCTAACCAGCTGAGCCACATGAGGGATGACAGATTATATTT
The DNA here is from genome assembly GCA_003546025.1 of Camphora micrantha. Lineage (NCBI taxonomy): Eukaryota > Viridiplantae > Streptophyta > Magnoliopsida > Laurales > Lauraceae > Camphora > Camphora micrantha. Next base: position 43,684,864 of record QPKB01000006.1, on the reverse strand, counting down.
AGTTTACTGGAGTCAAAGTGATTGTAATCCTGTAATCCCGAAAATTATAGGAATAAATTTATCATCTTTCATGTATAAATAAAGTCGTCTCAATCTGGACATTTTTGGTTCATTTCTTAAGATTTTACCAGAAACTTTCCCTGTATTGGGACAATAACTTGTGTCAGTGCCACTGGATTTATTGTTTTAGAGTTGGATGACCCACCATCAGTAGCATTCGTGGATAGTTTCCATGTGCAAAGCCTTCCCCATAGTTAAAAGAGTATTGCACACTGCCAAACTATACCAATTTATGTGTCATTCACACAATGTACTCAGATTTTCGTTCTTTCAAATATTCAAGCAAATTCCATTTTGCAATACATCCAAATTTTAAAATCACCTGCTTGATATTAATGCTTTGTCAAATGTCATGTCCGTATGTACTTTGTTTGGTATTATAAAAGCAATAGTATAGATGTGCCTTTTGAATGTCTGTCTGCCACTTCAGGGTTCGTTTGTACTCTGATTTTTGTGGATTTCTAAGTTTTTAGATATATGAATCCATCTTTGAAAATTTCACATTTGGGCAGCCATGAATCTCAGAATGTTTTCTGCCAAACATCACATATACAGGCTGGAAACTTTTGGGCGTTTTTCATAAATTTCTCAAAATTTAACAAGATTTAAATTAAGAAATTTTTAGCCTTGAAAAGCTCATATTAGCAATTTGGGTCCACAAAAATTTAAAAAAATGCAATTAAATGGGTATGAACCTGCAACCTATTCACCATCTGAAGTTTCCAAGGATCTCTTGAACTTAGTTCTCCCCTTTTCTGCTGCTCTGTGTTGGTCTTTCTCTTGTTTTGTTGTTTTCTTTTCCTTTTTCTCTTGTAAAAGTTTCCTGCATTTTAGCTCTGGATTATCCCTATTTTGGCTCTTGGGCTGTATTATTTTAGGACTCGTTTTCCAAGTCTTTGTAATTCATTTCTACCTTAATACAATTTGTGAAAAAAAAAAAAAAAAAGGCATCCTATTATGGGCGGATACTCTATTGCAAATTTACCACCACCTCTTCTCATTTTCAAACATAACCATTTATCACCTTGTCTGATATGTAAGTCCGAGGCTGAAAATGTTTTCATTTACACAACATTTTCACACCTCATATAAATTACCTTATATAAGCATTACATGTATAATGGGACACGAATGTAAATGACTTCGAACAAAAGACCCATGAGCATTTGGAATTAAGATTTTTAATGGTCAGATTTCATGAAGATGATAATCAATGTTGTGAGCCACTAAATGATGGTTCGGCTTCCACAAACTCAAGTCTCCAGTATGCATTCCCTCAGGCCATAAGTTATATTCAATTCTTTCATTTTGGATATTTGATAATACAAACAATAATTAATACTGCATACATTCAATCCATGATGATCAGTACAAGAAACACTACACGGTTGATCAGTGGCCCACCAAAACTGATGGTGAGATGTAGGTAGCGACAAGAGGAGAGAGAGCAGTAATTTTCCAAAATCACTACTTTTTCCAAAAAACTCACCGGCCGTGTCTTTCACTAGAGAAAAGGCTTACCATTTATAAAACATAATAACCAATAACAAGCTATTTCACTCTATTATTCAAAACTCAAAATAACTATAATCTCTAATCAACCAGCAATTTGGATCAGGCCAAACCCAAAATCGCATGATTCAGCCCGAGTTGAAGGAAGTTTAGGGTGACCTTGTGTGGGACGGGTTCATGATGTAGGAGCATATGACCTAAATTCAATGGAGAACTAACCAACTAGTGGTAGTTTAGCTGGCTAAGGACGATGCGCCTCAAAAGGCGGAGACATCTTGTGTTTGATACCTATCTCCATTGGCCACCTCTCATAGTTTTACCTGGTGCATGTAGATATGAGGGTTTGCGTGTAACCCTAGGCATTGGTTCTCATCTGTCCACATTGGTGTCTTCCTCGGGCTCAAAGCCGAAGGCTCCTTGACTGGGCTCGGCAGGAGATACCCTGGGTTATAAAAGAAAAAAACATCTACTGGGTGACTAGCTTGACCACCCATGCTTAAAGCACAAACATGTCAATGCATAAAATTTTTGTCATAGTTGTATTGATGGGGTCACTTTTAGACATGTTAATTGATTATATGAGTGGATTATAATTAAAATATTATTAGTGTCCGTGTTAAAAAATAGAAAGTAATATAAAATCTTATGAGAAGTAAGAATTAAATACAATTTTTATGTGATATTGAATATTGTTCATTGCATGTCAAGTATTTTGGCTACTTATAATTTATTTAAAATCTTTTAGGAATGATTGATTTAACAAATGGGTCAAATTGAAAGTGGAGTGTTAGAATTAGAATTATTTGGTATGAGACTAAAAGTAGACCCCATGCAAAAACTAAAAAATATAATGTAATAGTTTGTAATTTTCAAGATTATTTTGAACAAAATAATATAGTTATATAATCATAGAGAGTATATTGGTCCTAATTTTAAGTTGTTGAGTACATATAGATATGAAAATTTTTTTATCAGGAAAGCGGGGTTTTTCCTTTAGATCCATTTTGATCAATGGGATTTGAAAACAAAAGAGACAATTATCTTAGCCATATTTAATAAGTAAAAATGACTAAAATTACACTTAAATAACTAAACAATTGGAAAGAAATAGAATAATAATATAAATTTATAATTTAGAAGTCAAGATTGAAATCGATTTGGTCAAAATCAGTAACTTTAACATATAATACAATAGTAATTGAAAAAGAAACGATCAAAATCATTCAAATTTATAAATAAATTATAAAAATCTATTAATTTGAAGGCTAGAATTATGCAATTTGGGATATTGTTTATGTGTGGTCAATCCAGTAGTAATAGAAGCATTAAAGAAATAAAGTTTAAAAGTTGGGCCAATTATAATTGATTGATCCTAGTCGATTTAATCTGGACCTTAACTTAACTTGATGTTTGACTTTTCAACCTAACTTAACTTGCCTTGTGCTAATTTGACCCAATGAAGACATGACTTAACCCCAAGGGGTAGTTCAGTTTTTTTGGAACCACGGTTTGTATTCGGAGGTTGTAGGTTCGAAACAACATTACTACATCGGGGCTACAGGGGAATTTATCCAGCTTCCCTCTGAGCTTGGAGGGATTAGTCGAGCCCAAAGAGCTGGGAACCCTCTGATAGCCAAAAAAAAAAAAAGAAAGACATGATTTTAATGCGGCCTATTAATACTTTATTATCTTACTTTTGGAGTGATAGTTTAGCTAGATGAGTGACATTTGTCAATCACCTATGACATTTTTCTTTAAACTATTGTTTTATGTCATGACACTTGTCGTCATTCTTTTTGTGTGATTAGATGGGTGACATTTGTCAATCATATATGACTTTTTTAACATATAAAGAAGACATGCTCTTCCATTTCAATTCTTACCTGCCATTTATTTTTCAAGCTTTAGTTTCCCACCCCACCCGCATTTTATTTCATTTTCTTAGAAAGACTTTTTCATCTTATTGCTGTAGCAAATTGAACTAATTGATGCTAGTGGTGTCTAAGTCCATGTCGGAACCTACATAAATTATGACAATTTTCATTTTAAAGGTTTTACTTCTACTTGAATTTTTTATGTATATGTTAAATTCTACATAAATTATTTCAATTTTCACTTTAAAAGGTTTACTTTTACTTGTACGTTTTTTATATGAGTTAAATTATGTGCATGTACTAACAAATAGCTTATATATATATTGTTTAATACAAATGTAACATTTAAGAGACTTTTTATGATTTTCTTGTACTTTTTAATCAATTTAGATAATCGTATTATCTAGACTTAAGTCAAAGCGTATTAATTCTAATACAAGAGGGACTTAGGCCTCTCCATTTCCAAAACAAGCAATTAAACATTGAATAAGCACACAGATGTAGCTAGAATCTGGCTCATTGATTGAATGTATTTTTGGAAGATAATGAAACATATTAAAAGGATTTTAGATGTGAATTTTTTTTAATTATGTTTTTCTTTTACTTTTACGTTTAGTTTTTTCTCTATTTACATGGATACTCTTTTGAGTTGTAAACATTCTCAATAGCCATGATCAGTCGGTTTTTTAAATAAATTATAAAACTATTTATTAATTTATTTTTCTCAATTGCAGTCATAATATCTCTATCGGGAATGGGTGGTATAAGAAAAAAAGTATGTCAGTAATATCTTTTTAAAGAATTACATTCAACTTAATCTAAAATAATCTTTTTTATTTTTTATTATGTATTTAGTAAATATCAATTTATATTATAGGTTTTAAAAGTCATTAGAAGTTTAAGGAATAAAAGAAGAATCTTTAGAGCAACAAACAAACAAAGAAATCTTAAAAAAATAAAAAAAATAAATCTTAAATGAGACTTTGGAACTTAAAATGAAAGTAGGAACAATTGCTACCATATAATGCTTAAGGAATCCAGATCATACAGGAAACTTATATCGTACAAGACATTCTTATTTGAGAATATAAAGTTAAAACTATGTCGAGATTGGGAGTTCCATTGAGTAATCTATTGCCAAATTGGACTTCAATTTTCAAATCAAATCACCTAAACTTCATATATTATATAATGTGATTGATCATGCTCTTGATTATTTGGATTCATTTATTGATCACAAGGAATTTTGGATCCATCTCTATCAAGGCCTAATCAAGGAAGCAATTCAAATCTAACTTTGCCTGGAAAATTGGATGATCAAGATGGATTCAGAATAAATGTCAGAATTAATTGTAATTCTTCTAAATTAATTAGGGGATCAAATCAAGTGAATCTTAGCCCATTTGGATTAATCGATCAAGTTCTTCCATCCATGCACACCTTGCAAGCCTAAAATTATGGGCAGCAAGTCAGGTGGTTTCGAGCCATTGAATTGGGGCCCAAGCCATGTCCAATCCACAAAAGGCAGCAAGTTGCCCAAGTCACCTAGCTCCAAGGGCCAGATTTCAACAACTGGTTGGTGTCACATAACAACTTGTGGGGGCATACTCTCTAAAGTGCGATTCGTGCAATTAATATGCATTCGACGTTATAAGAAGTTAGACATGAATAAGGATTTGAGGATAATCTTAGGGTCTATTTCCCTAACCGTTTAAAATTTGAATGAGCTAGTACAAGTGATGAAGTATTTTTCGCAGGTGGATATCACTTCACTTCAAACCTACTCTACTCCCGACTCCCGTTGGTGATTACGGTTGGGGACCAGAAGACAAAAGAGACAAACAGGTCGAGCTGAAGGATGGAGTGGCTGCACCAGGGTTTGAGTGTACTTCTTATTCTGGATTTGAGTGGTTTTGTTGTGAGCGAGTGTACTTCTTATTCTGGATTTGAGTGGTTTTGTTGTGAGCCGGAAAGTAGTCTGATATGTTTAAACATCTAATAATCATACTTTCATATTTTTATTCCAGCCGTGTTATATTTAATTTATATGATACATTTTGGTTCCGTTATTGTTACATTTGCTTCCGCTATATTTTATATGTTTCTGCAATTCAACTGTTGATGTTTTATTGTTCAAAAGTTTTAAATTGTACATCACTGTCGACCTAAGATCCTGAAAGTTCTCAGATGATCTGGAAAGTAGCGCATCAACTTCGGAAACCTTAATGGTTTTATTGGTATTCGGAATTGGGGCGTTACAATTTATAAAATTCTATTCAAAACGGTGTCTTCTCTTTGTAACTCCAAACCTTATTTCCTCTCCTCTTTGTATTTTTACTTAGCAGCAATTGCTCTCTCTCTCTAAGTTTCAAGTAAGCTTCCTCCCCATCTCTCTTATTATAATGAAGTTTTTTCTTTTTCTTTCCATTTGTTTGGTATGTAATGTAATTTTTTTTTCGTGATAATGAAGCAAAATAATCTTTTGTCTGTTTGGATAATGTCTTACTCTGGATAACGTCTTACTCTTTCCATCGAAAATCAAGGACTAGACAGGGGAATATCGATTTTCCTGTGATAATGGATTAGGGTTTATTGATTTTAGACGTGCGGTTCTTGGTGGGTTGGGCTTGGATTTGGGTTTGCTATTGTACAGGATTGCGATATGAGAATTTCTTTGATGCTAATGTGTTGGGAAAGGGTGATAATTATATGTGAGTCCCTGTTTTTAAATATACAACAAGAGCCTTTTGGCTTAAATAACATGCATGTTGGAATTACTGTAAGTGCACGCTGAAAGTAGGGGCCAGTACCATTGTCTCGTATGTTGGCAATGGTATCCATGTTTCTGAAAATTATGAAGAGATGTCTTTAAATTCTGGTGTTTTTCTTCATACGCTGAAAGTAGCTATCAGCACCATTGAGTACTCGTCTGCTGCCATCCATTTTCTCATCTCTCAAAATAGATGGGTCGATGTCTTATATGCTGTTTTTTTTTCACCTCATTATAGATAATATTAATTATCTTCTTAGAATGCTACAATTCCCATTTTATGATTAATCTAAGCCATTTCTTTCACGTAAATGTGGGGGTGGCAATACATAGGGAATAAACATATGCCTTAACGCAAACAAGCCAACAGTACTCTAGCGGGTGATCAATCTAAGCCATTTGTATGTATTAGCTCTATGTGAATTGTCACCACCAAAATTTGATATTCAAATTTTGTAGGTCTCTCATTTTGTTGGGTGTCCTCTTAATTGGATGGGGAAATGGAGATTTCAATTTTCTTTCATAATTGGTGACATTAGTTTATGGGGTTGGGATCGGATATATATACTATATTGGGGTTTGGTGCTTATAAGGTTTACCATACCTCTCAATCTTTCCCCAAATATGCAGCTTTCTACAATTAATTTCTCTCTATTCGTCGATGTTGATCTGATAATAATAATAATAATAATTATTATTATTATTATATCTTCTATATTATATCACTAATCTATTTCCAATTATTTTGAATTCTTTTCCTTCAATTTTTGCATTGGTTAGTAGCCTTTTTTTCTTTTTCTAAAATTGCCTGCCAATGCATTTCAAGGGATACCGATGCCAAATTAAGGAGATTAGGGACCCATTCATGTCAATATTTTTCCTCTATTTTTTTTTTTTTCATGTAGCTTGTGTTTCCAATGATGATGATGAAACAACCCCTTTGATAAGGGAGGTAATGGTACTCCAAGTGTGCATTTTAGGAACTCTATCCCTCCATTTGTAACGTATCTTTTCTCTTTATTAAATTGCTTATAACAACAAAAATATAAAAGTCCATGAACCTCTTTTTCATGAGCTATCCTGTATCCATATCCCAATATATATTTGCATGTTATAGAATGTCTAAGAATGGTGTTGGATAGGAAATCAGGCCATAAATATTCATGGAATGGAATCAAATTTTGTGTCTCTCTTTCTGATATATATGTCTTTGTTTTTCCTTTTTACTATTGTGTTAAAACTTTTAATTTCCATAAGCTATTGGATTAGACTTTTGTTTCATTAGTTTTCCTTTAGTGATGCTTGGAAAATATATATTTGAGACAGGTCATTGTTGAAGCCGTGGTAAGGAGAGAATTTCAGATATTTATTTTGCAATTACTTAGCTCATAAGTTGATCTTGTAGGTTCGATAAGTTCACGTCCATACTTTTATACTTCTGTTTAATGTTCATTTGTTGGTTAAAAAACTTGTTAGATCGGCTGCATCTTCATTTTTGCTGAAACAATATGTTACTTTTGTTTAAAGTTAGTATGTTTTAATATTGTGAAAACTGAATTATGAAATGAGTTGCAATTTTGTTTTGTGGATGTAATATGATGTGATTTCATGAAGATGCAGTCCCCCATTACAAAAATGAATTGAGTGTTGAAATTTCTGCTTTTTCATGGGATTGTATGCCCGTTGATTGGGTGGTCAGGTGGGCCACACATGCGATTTTTCTTTCGTTGAAGACATGTTGAATGAGGATGGAGGGTCAGACTGTTAGGATCTGAGATGATTTTTGAGCATCCAAATCAGATGGGTAGTAAACAAAAGATCAGATGGGACCCACAAGAATAATGTATGGCCCACTGAATAATGCGGATTCTAGACGATGAGGATTTGGAACCCTTTTGCCACCTCTTTTTATTTGGGTAAATTAGCGACAGATCTTTGAGTAGCGTGCTATAAAGTTTCTAGTACACAGCATTAATGTTTAAGGCCTAGAGTCTCTTGCGCATGTGATTAATTCCGGCGGGTGGTCATTAAGCAGTCACATCAGATTTTTTATGACTCATTTGCCCTTTTAACCGTTTAAATGAGTGTTATGCAATTTAAACTTGGGTTTTGACTCCAACTCATTGTCTTTTCCAGATTATTTTCCAATTTGAATGTAGTAAGATGAGTTTTCGATCAAATTTTAAATTTTAAATTGGAGGAACGACCATTGATGGAATTTTGCCTAGTGTGGCTTGCTTGGTGCTGCTTTTTTTGTGTCCTCTTCCCTCCTTTCGGTGTTTTTGGCTGTCTTCATATATATATATATATATACAGCTCAGATAAATTGATATCAAACTTATCCCAATCCAAAGCAAAGTCAAATAAAATCATACCAAATTTATTTAAATTCACTTCAAACACAGATAATTTCATATTAGATTCAGATAAATTTTTATCAAAGGTAGATAAATTCAAACCAAGCCTAGTCAAACCAAACCAAACCTAGTTAGATAATCTCATATCGAAGTGACATAACTTTTTTTCAAACTGGTTATAATTTCAAACACAGATAAATTCATATAAACTCACGCCAAAGTTAGATAAGTTTACATCAAAGTCAGATAAATTCACAGCAAACTTAGATAAATTCACTTTAATCCAGTTTAATTTGTATTACACTCAGATTAATTCAAAGCAAACACAAATAAATTCACATCAAACTTAGATAAATTCATACAAAACACAAATAAATTTATGTCAAAGTCAGATAACATCATGCCAAAGTCAAATAACACATACAAAACTTAGATAAATTCACAGCAAACTAAAAAAAACCCATTTAAAATCAAGTTGAATACATTTTAAAGTCAAATAAAATTATATGAAATCCAGTTAATTTCATACCAAACTCATATTATTTCATAAAAAACTCAGATAAATTCAGTAAAAACTCAGAGAAAATGGTGTCAAAGTCACATAAATTCATTTGAAACCCTATTTAATTGGTAACAAACATAGTTAAATTGAAATCAAACTAAGATAAAATCATGTAATATACAGATAAATTCATTTAAAGTCCTGTTTAATTGATCACAGACTAAGATGACTTCTTAACAAGCTTAAGATAAATACATGTCAAAGTCAAATAACTTTATATCAAACTCAGATAAATTCAAATCAAAACTAAGAAAAATTTATGTCAAACTCAATTAAGTTCAAGTCAAGATGATTTGGTTGCTCGAGGTCACCGATGAGTTATTTTGGCTTCTTTCCGCAGTTTCCTTCATCTTCGCTTTTGGAATCTTTATTTTGCTTAGGTTTCGAAGTGTATAACGGAATATTTTAAAGTAGCGCGTGTTTGGTGATGTATAGAGTATATAAAGAAAGGGCGTTTTTGTCTTTTTGACTCATTTAATGTTAAAAGAGGACCGCTGCCTCTATGAGAAAATGTCCTGGACCCAGGCTATGAAAAGTAGTGTATAGGGACCTGCCGCCAAATGCCCCTTTTTATTTTTGAATGCTCAAATCAGTAGTTTTGCCCCATCTATTTATACTAGAGGAGAGAATTATTTTAGGAAAGCTCATATTTTAATTAGGTGGGCCACTCTATAGATAAAGTTTTAAATAGTTGGGGCCTGCTATCAACATGATCGAAGAATTGAACTCAAATATTTGGGTTCAATTTTCAATTTCACATTCTAAAATAAAATTATTGTCATTTTTTCACTTCCTAGTGTTGTCCCATTTTTACTTTACTTATAAGTATCCAAACACATACAAAGTATTTTAGATTTCACTTTACAAAAGGCATCCAAATAGAGTGAAGTGAAGTATTATACCTTAACTTTAACCCACTTATCATCCACTTCACTTCTCATGTGAAATCTATTCCACTTTACTCCACTCATTAATTATCTAAATAGACCCTTGGGCTCGTTTGGCAACTTACAAGGTTAGTAAAAGTAATGTAAGGCCTCCATTCTTTTGAGACAAGGGGTCAGATCAAAAGTACCAGTGACGACTCTAGGAGTTTGAGTCAGTGGGGTCAACAGAAGACTTATCTTCCACAAATCGAATAAATTTATTTTTATCAACATCTGTCATCTACTTCCGATAATTCGATAAATATAATATAAAATTCTCAAATAATCTATTTCCGACAATCCGACAAAGATAACATTGAATTCTCAAAAAAAAAATAAACTTAACTTTTAATACATTATTACGAATAGTTCTTAATCCAAAAAGAAAATTCAAATACATAAACTCCTACAGCTAGCTGCCCTCGACGGGTTTTCATGTGTTGAAATCATTGCATAATAACTCCATTATCAACACTAGCAAACACATCCTTTTCAATATATGTGACCAAACCTTTATTGATCCATTGATCTCCCATTCAGTTACGCAACTTGTTCTTTGCGTATGTCATTGCTGAAAAAGGTCTTTCTACCGTTGCAGTCGCTGCTGATAACATTAACACCAATTTTAAAAGCAAAAAAACCAATGGGTATACGATATCCTTTTTCATCTCCACTAATTTTCTAGCAATGTCACCAATTCCTGTAAGTTCTAAAAACTTGTTGATAGAGGGCATATCAGGGAAAAAGTAAAAAAAAAAAAAGGACCTTTCTTTATCATTTTCTTCTTCTTTTTGGAGATTCAGGACCTCAAGTGTACTTTTCTTCTTCCTTTTTTTTTTTTTTTTTTTTCTCTGTTGCTTGGCTGGGGCTGGGAGTCTATATGCCTGAATTTGAATGTTAGTGTTTTTCTCATTCTAATGTGGGGAGAATATCGTATTTAGAGGTTAAGTTAGGGTAAATAAAGAGTTACTGACAGAATGTCTAAAAAAGAGAATTTTCTTTAAAAAATAAAAGTTGGGCCCATTAACATTTTATTTTTTTTGTTTTGGTAGACAGATAGCCCGTTAACTTACGCATTGAGTGGGGTTAAAAGCATCCCATAAGTTCAATTCATGAATGGGATTTTTTTCTATAATTTATTTTCAGATCTTAGTGAGGTCAATTGACCCCACCGGGATCAATGTAGTGTCGCCCTTGAAAAGTACACATCATCAAAATCCCGTCATTCTTTTTCCAAAAAAAATAATAAAAAAAAAGAAAGGGTAAAAGCAACCTCATTTCTCCACTAAACAATAAAAAAACACTCACTTTTTACACAAAAAGTAAAAACGATTCCCTACCAACCCACTAAAGATAAAATACCATCATAACTTTCTTATATTCTATTCTTTCTTAATTTGATGCTTTCCTTAGGGGTGGATTCTTGGCAACTATATTTGGGTTTGGTTTTAAGCTTGGCATTCCCAAATTTGGCCCCAAGTATGTGGCATGTATAAACAAATACGTGTATGTTGATGAATGTCATATCACTTCCAAATCCCAATGTGTCTAAAACACATGAGAAAGACAAGGCACCATATTTGATGACTTCCTTGTTAAAAGTGAGGTGAATTGTCAAATTAAGAGATAAGAAAAGATGGGTCAAATAAAAAAGTGATGATCGCTTGGCAATTAGTGAAATAGGAATATAGATTTTTTATTTTCTTTTAAAGAAGAAATTTTTATATTTTTGCCATTTAGTGGCTTGTGAAACTAACTTTATTTTTACTTTTTTAATAAAAGAGATAGTTACCGTATGGATAGTCTTAAAGCTGACAATTGCTCCAGAAAAGCCGAAAAATATATATTTACCGCAGAGCTGTTCGATCCGTAGGAAATCGCAGCCTGCGATATCCCAGGGATGTAGGATATCGCAGGTTGCGATATCCCACGGATGTAGGATATCCCACAATCAGAAGCAGAAAGACTTGAATAGTCCTTTTTTTTCTTCTATTCCTTGACTATGGAACTACTAAACCACCATCCAAACTGTTACATAACTATATGAGTGTAAGAACTAATATCGCACTAAATTTGAAACGTTGATCTATCACGGTTATCAAGAAACTTGCAAAAAAAAAAAAAAAAAAAGTGGCATATAATTTGTTCTTATTATTTGCAAAACAACGTAACTTTCTTGCTAGTTTCTCAATAACCGTGATAGATCAACGATTCAAATTTGGTGCGATATTAGTTCTTATACTCATATAGCTATCCAACGGTTTGGATGGTGGTATGGTTGTCCCATAGTCAAGGAAAAAAAATAAATACATTGACTGTTCAAGTGATTGTGGGATATCCTACATCCCTAGGATACCGCAGCTTGTGATATCGTATGGCTCGAACAGCTCCGCGGTAAATATACACTTTTGGGCTGTTTTGGGGCTATTGTCAACTTTAAGACCGTCCGTGCAATAATTGTCCCTTAATAAAAAGTAGAGGTGTTTTTTAAAATATTGTAATTTTTCATTTGACCATGTTTCTTTTGTATTCTCTTTGAAATGACCATTCATATCACTTTACCAATAGAGTGAATTACTGAACAAGAAGGAAACAACGTCTCATCTTGCACAACCACTCAGGGATTTATCCCTTGTCCCTTATTATTGTACAACGGATCCAGTTTAGCAAAACACTTGTACCCATATTAACCAAAGGTTTGTAACCTTCTGTCCTTCGTGGTTGGCAATGTAAAGGTTTGGTGCACGCATATTATATATATTAAAGCAAAGGGGGAGGTGGGTTGTGTGGGGTGCTACTTCATCCCTAAAAAGTCTCTCGGTTCTGAGGGGTGTCACATCATCCCTAAAAAGTCTCTCTTTTCAAAGAGGGTTACTATTTCTCTTCTAAAACCTCTCTCATAAGAGATCTTTATGAACGACAGTGTGCCGCGGATGAACTCCCAATAAGTCTTGATCTAGTTGAGTCAAATAAAGATCAAAATCTTGGTGGTAGAGTTTTGATCAAGTTTAGACTCCTGGTTGACAAAATTCTTACGCTGGTCAAGATATGTGGGATTCCAGGAGGGGTAGAGTCCGTAGTAGTTGTAACTCCTAGGGATGGCTCTATATAAGGGATATATAAACCCTTACTTGATCATCCAGTGGATCTGGGAGCATTCGCAGCGAGTCCGTTGGTCTACCCCACACTAGAACGCACAAGGTTCTAGACGAGTTCGGTTTCGACATCCATCTGGGACCAGCAAGTTCTTTCATTGTTTGCATGCTTTAGGTCATGTAGGAGTTGAATAATTTCATGGGATCTTGATTTTCCTATGATTTGAATTACTAAATTGATGGCTGGGTATTCATTTTATAATTTTCCTTTGATTTAATTTCCATTAAAAGGGTATTATAGTCATTTTTGTATATTGAATTCTTGCCCTCATTTTTAACCACTCAGGGCATAAATTCCTATCTTACGAATGCAAACAAGCAGGCCTTTCTAGGCCACGTTTGTCTTGCAAGTGATAGAGAAAGCTCCACTACAAATTTAACTTCACCATGTTTAGTAGGTCAAATCAAGTTCTACAGTAAGTTTCAGCAAAAAAAAAAAAAAAAAAAAAACAAAACCTTACTATTACTTTACCAAACCCCCAAAAACTTCTACCCCGGCAATGGAAAAGTTATTTTAAAAATCTTAATCTTAATAACGTAGAAATTGGCATAGACCTTGACCTTGTCCACATTAGACCAACCCATGAGTTCATCTTCCTTACCCTTTCAGTGAGTTCAGCCTCAGTCCTCAATCATTTTCACTGTATCTCCCTTTCAATAAGTTTGGGTGTCAGAATCACAAAACCAGGGGAAATATGGGCCACTAGTCAAGGCAGAGCCCATGGGACCCACATGTCGATACAATCAACAGGCATGAGCCACACATGCTCCCCTTCCTACAGAAGCATTTATTGTCAGTCGATCATCTATCTATCTTGCTTTGTTTGGGAATTGCAACTTCACAAGTGAGAAAAGACGGCCACGCGTTTGTGACTTATATGAGTATTTGCGGCAGGAACCAGGAACGTGAGATGTTGAGTCCAGACTCCAGATCCTACCAGTGACTCTCACTCATAGGAAGCTTCCCATGAGTGTGTCAAGAGTGTAAGTCAACGCCCATTTAAAATTCAAACAACTCAAATTAAAATCATTGCCTCGTGTGGGATGTCTTTAAATTTTAATACAATTGGATTTGATCCGAAAATAAGACTAAGCATGGGATTGATAATGCATTTGATGAAGGTTTAGATCCTCTAAGTAATTCACTTCGTAGAAAGTGAAACTCTATAGTCAAGCTCACCTACTGAAAATTTGAACTGTCAAAATAAACATCATCCCCGGCTCCCAGGTATCCCTCCTGAAGTTGACAACAATAAGATTTGGTCCAGCCTTAAAATTAAGCATGTTATTAAGAATGGTTATCCAATGCTATATTAATCATGTGCTTGAGCTTACGATGCAACCAATTAATTCTTTCAAAGTAAAATCTTGAGTTATTTCATAGATTCGGATTTTGTCCAGGCGCCCTCACCTTGAATATTTCTGATAAGCAAGAGAGAGGCATTTAGAGGATCAGGATCCAATGTGAACGCTTCGAATTGGACTGTAGATGGCCTGAATGTCTCCCTTGTGCTTCCAATAAGTGGAAGGATTGAATTTCTACAGTAGGATGCAGTTACTGAAATCTAAGCAGCTCGAAATGGATATCTTCCGTATTCACCGGATATTCTCTAACTTCATCCCTAGAACTTGGCCCCATCGCGAGACTAAGCATATTATTAGCAAAGTAATTGATGCTTATGATTAGTAATGTATAAGATCGTGTTAATTGCCTTTCTACTAATATGCACAGTCTCACAGTGGGACCAACTTCTATTGAGATAAAAACTTGAGTTTATTCAATGAATGAGGAGGGCCTTCATTTTGAGTTGCTCTAATTTGTAATTAGGGTTGGCAATGAGTTGGGTTATACAGGTGATCCACTTCTATTAAGGGTGGTTTTGGTAGTGGCTTTCCTGAGTTTGGGATGGATTGGGTTTGTGGGTACGCCCGGCCTGGCTCGCATAATGTTACTTTTACATTGTGTGAGAGAAAAGCACGGTAGCTCAGCTGGTTTTGGTGTCGGTTATTAAAAGAGAGAGTGACGTGTTCCACTCAACCTTACGTTATTTGTTGATATTTTCCATTTTAGGCCCGTTTAAACTCCACCTGTTTCGACTTACAACCCATCAAGATGGAAAATATATGAAGCGGGCCGGGTATTCGCTTTCAATGGATTTGAACTCTGACCTCCACGTTACACGTTGATCTCTGACTCTTTCCACCCACCACAATGCATGCGAGAAATATCATAAAACACGACCATATAAACTTTCAATGCAACTGCAACCTACCTGACTCTTGACTCTCTTTCTTCCCAGGCTCCCAGCCGATAGAAGACTTCCTACGTTCTCTCCACTTCCATTAACATACGAACATTAATCAACTTCCCCTCTTTTTCTCATCCCTGAGTATATAAGAACTCACCCATTCTTTCCTATTCTCTCTTGTTCTAATTCCTCACTATCTATAATCAAACGGAGAATAGTTGCTAGCTTTGTGCCATTACTAATAAAAAAAAAAGTAGGAAAAAGGAACCTGCAGTTCTTGTACTATCCATCCCCATTCCTTGTAATCTCTTACTTTCCAAACCCATATTTTAAAGAAGAAGAAGACGAAGACCCATTACTTGTATTGTGAAGATGGGCCTCTGCAGAAAAGATCTCTATATAATTTACATCTTGATAATCATGAACGTGGAACCTCTCCAGGCATGGAGGCCTCTGGAAAGGGAGTGGTTACTGCAGAAAGACTCGTCTCTGTTCGAGTCACTTTCCAAAGAGCTCGTGCCACCTTCAGAACACTCCCCTGCACGTACGTCCCCTGTAATGGTGGCGGTGACTGCCATAGCAAAATGAGGAAGAAGCCAGGAGGACGTACTAATTACGTTTCCATCCCCTAGCTTTGATCATGCATTACAGCAGTACTGCTGTTTTGTTTCCTGGTTTCTGTTCTTGCTATGTTAAATTTCATACTTCTTGAAATAAATAGGTAAACGTTGGTAGTACTTGAGTAAAATTTGTAAGATCCGACCCCACCATTAATTATATTTATTATTAAAATATTAGTATTATATTAATTTAATGTATTTTAGTTATTTAAACGGGTTGGATTAAGTGGGGCACACGTTAGATTAAGTGTGTGAATCGGTGAGTTGGGCTAATGGGTAGATGACCTGACCCGTAGTTTTGACCCAATAACTTAAGCCCAGAGAATATTCCTTTTTAACCTAATCCCTTTAGTATACACGTCTCGTCTGCAACTCCTCCCGTGACTTCTTCGTCTTCTTCCTCTTTCAACTTCCCAAGCCATTCCAGCTTTAGGATCCAGACATCAAAATCCAGATCTGAAGACACAATCATTCTTGGCTCAACTTTCTTATCTCAGGTAATCCTTTCCTCAAATCATTAGGAGTAAATATATACTTTTAGGTTATCTTCTTAATCTTTCCAATGTTAGGTTTTTGGTAGGAATACCATAGATCTGCTCATCTGAGCATTTCTTTTCCATATTCTTTGTCAGATTGGTATTAGGACTGTGATCGAACGCCCCGGTAATCTCGGATTGGATATTGGTTAGGATCTATTGCATTTTCTTCAACCCCGGTGAAAGGCAAGTACCTAAATATAATTTGTGAATTTAATGCATGTGTTTCTCGTTGATTCCAGTGTGGATGCATGTAGAAACCCATTTTCTTTTAATGCCCTTGAAGGTTTGATTTCCTCTTTCTGTGATGAGACCTTGCACATATATGTCCACAATCTTTCGATTCTCAATTTGGGTGTGAGTTAGGTTGAAAAATATTTTAATTGTATTTAATTAGTTGTGGGACCCAAGGGTGATTGGATCGTGGATCACGTCGGGGCATCCATCCATACTTGGTTGGACGACCCTATTTGTGAGGATGATCTTCGGATTGTAATCGGCGGGGCCCACTTTCTAGACGGTCATGATGCACTGGGCATGAAGTCACCTTCCTTTGGACCGAGTTCTGTGAAGGGGGTTTATGTGTGGGCGGTTTTGGAAATTGGAGAAAGGGTGTCTACACATGACAGAACCCAAGTGTCCTTGTTACACCATCTGTTAAGCTACCATTATGGAAAAGTGTTCTGTGGGTGGTTTTCAAGATGGACATGAATTGGAAAAAAGGTTTTGTGTGGGTCTTTACTGCCACGGTTTTGAAAAAAAAAAAAAGGGGAAAGGCCCTGGTGACATCAGATGGTGTGATGTGAGGTTAGTATTAAGACCATGACTCTTTAAAATCTGGAAAAGGTCCTTGGTTGTTTTATAAATCCAAATTAGACCCTTGGCTTATTTTATAAAGAATGAAATGTGGAAATGTTTTGGAATGGGGTCTTTAGGTTTTCTAAAATTATAAAATAAGATTGTTGTTTCTTATTATTATTTGCAAATTTATTTTTAATGGTATCTTGGATTTTTAATGTGTCAAAATTATATGTTTGTACTTTATTAATTGTGTCATTGGACCTAAGTAAATACCGTCTGGGCACACGGTATATTACTAACATAGGGTTTAGTACTTTATATGACCTAGGGAAAATCCTAATGGATTCGAGCTCAACCCATCTCTATTGGAAAACCCTTAATTGGGTCTATGCACCATTGATGGAGAAGGAATGCGTTGACCTTTTATCGATTAGAGATTCCTGTGGTTGTTGGGTACGTGACCTTATGTTTGACCTTAGGATTAATTCGTATCTATGTCTTAACCTTCGTATGCATATATATGTTGGTTTAGGATGTGTATTCCTTTAGATGCATACCCTATTATGTTATGGACTATAAAATGGCTTGGCAAATTTTATATGACGATTCGATTGTGATATGGATTGTGAAATGGCCAGCACTTTACTTGGACTTAGGACTCTTGTGTCGGAGCTTTATTATTCAGGTCTATTATGTTTATGTTTATATTTATGTGGGTCATTTGTGGACGACTGCAGATCGATATGTGGACGGTTGATCACCGATGTGTCCGGATCACTTATAATCCACTTTGAATGTGAACAGGTTATCCTGATTTGTTTTATTTGATCGGTTTATGACCACCGACTATGTGGACGGGCTTTCCCGATTTATTTAGGGTTGACCACCCACAACGGGAACACTTGTCTTCGTGTGAATTATATTGCTCCATTTGTTTTATTTAGATTTATGTCATACGTTCATTCGTGTATATTCTTTGTCTTTATTCCTATATGATCTCACTTACCTTTACTCATTCGTTATTATATTTAATTTCGAATTATGATTATGTACTTGCTATTTACTTTGTAATATTTGGTGCATAGGTACCGAGCCCTACTTTACCGAGGAGACGGATGAGGGTCAAACGTTTCAAACGTTTGAGCCAACTGATGAACCCGAGTGGGATGCCGGAGATGGCTTCGGAGCCGTCTGAGCCTGCATTAGAGAGATCGTCATCTTAGCAATTCTTTAGATGAGCTTTCTTTTAATGATAAACCATCAAGTTGTCGTTGCATTCAGACACTATTGAATATGTTGGGCGAAGGAGACCGATTCAGACATGTCGAATCTCGGCATTGAAAGCTGAAAGATTGTTGAAATCTGGCTGTGAAGGATACTTGGCATTTATCACGGAGGATAAACAGTCCAAAGGGGTGGAGGATATTCCAGTGGTCTGTGAGTTTCCGGATGTTTTCCTGGATGAAATTCCAGGCTTACCTCCAGTCAGGGAGATAGATTTCTCAATTGAATTGGTACCAGGGACAGCTGCAATCTCTAGAGCTCCATATAGAATGGCTCCAGCCGAACTCAGAGAGTTGAAAACTCAATTGCAGGATTTGTTGGACAAGGGATTTGTGAGACCAAGTGTATCACCTTGGGGTGCACCGGTTCTATTTGTGAAAAAGAAGGATGGTTCCATGAGAATGTGCATCGATTATAGACAACTCAATCAGGTCACAATCAAGAACAAATACCCTCTCCCTAGGATCGATGAATTATTTGATCAGCTTCAGGGAGCTGAATATTTCTCAAAGATAGACTTGAGATCAGGATATCATCAGCTCAGAGTTCGAGATCAAGATATTCAGAAGACAGCATTCAGAACGAGATATGGCCACTACGAATTTTTGGTAATGCCATTTGGGTTAACCAATGCTCCAGGAGTATTTATGGCCTTGATGAATAAGATATTCGCTCCATTTCTCGACCAGTTCATTGTTGTTTTTATAGACGACGTGTTAGTATATTCTCGGTCTCGAGAAGATCATGAGCAACATCTGAGGTCAGCATTGCAGTCTTTGAGAGAGCATCAGCTCTATGCCAAATTGAGTAAGTGTGAATTTTGGCTTCAGCAAGTCATTTTCTTGGGTCACATTATCAGCAAGGAAGGATTGGCGGTAGATCCAGGAAAGATTGAGGCAGTGGTCAAGTGGCAGAGACCCATGTCAGTAACAGAGATTCATAGTTTCTTGGGTTTAGCAGGTTACTACATGAGATTTGTGAAAGGATTTTCATCCATTGCTGCTCCATTGACCAGATTAACACGAAAAGATGTACCATTCGTGTGGACTGACGAATGTGAAGCAAGTTTTCAGGAGTTAAAGAATAGGTTAACTACAGCTCCAGTACTCACATTGCCTACAGAGAATGGTAAATTTGTCATTTATACGGATGCCTCGAAAATTGGTTTGGGTTGTGTGCTTATGCAGGATGGGAAGGTAGTGGCTTATGGCTCTAGACAATTGAAAGAGCATGAGAAGAAGTATGCCACTCATGATTTGGAACTTGCAGCAGTGGTCATGGCATTGAAGATGTGGCGTCATTATCTCTACGGTGAGAAGTTTGAAATTCATTCAGACCATAGAAGTCTTCAATATTTGTTTACTCAGCCTGAATTGAACATGAGGCAGACCCGGTGGATGGAATATATAAAAGATTTTGACTTTCCGATCAAATATCATCCCGGGAAAGCTAATATAGTAGCTGATGCATTGAGTAGAAGGGTAGCAACTAATGCATTGGCCCTCTACAGATGGGATTATTTTCTGAAGGTTGATCGGTACCCTAGGTCCACGATAGAGAGTTTTGGACCCTCTATCTCCTAGTGGCACCATCCTATTCTGTTTTCTGCTCTCACTTTACATTCATGTTTACATGGTTAATTTGAGGGAATATAACTAATGTAGATGTGCCATTTAGTTCTGTCATTGTGTATATCTATCATTTATAATTCGTACAACTCATGCTTATTCATGCTCAGATTTGCCTAGTGATTATGCTTTGACCTCTTGTGATTTATGTATGTTTAATAATTCATTTGTCACATGTTATATAATTTATATCTATTTATTTTGCTTAGATTAGTCTAATGGTGCTACACTTGGCATTACAGGTGAGTACCTCGATGCCACCAACCTGGAGATCAACGAGGAGGAGGAATCTCCTCATCACGTAGCTGAATGGACTCCTGATGTTGTCTTCTAGACATCTACCCGCTAAGATTAGACGCAAGATGACCCATGGACCATGGCTTGGATTGTCACATCTCTTGTTATAGTTTGTAAACTTGTTTAGGCTATGGATTGTAAAACTTAACTTACTTACTTCCTTCTCTCTCTATCTCTAGTTCTTAAATTTGAACCTTTAATCTATGCTCATAAACCTTATGCTCTATATCTTGAGGCATTTGATAACGTTTGGATTACAATTGGATATCTATTTGACAAAATTATACAGGTACATGGAAATTTGAACCTCACACGTAAAATCCTATGGGTGAATTCCGTTCGTGGGGACCAAGGGTCAACGAGTTTGACTCGAATCCCCACGCGGGCATTTT
Organism: Camphora micrantha; assembly: GCA_003546025.1. NCBI lineage: Eukaryota > Viridiplantae > Streptophyta > Magnoliopsida > Laurales > Lauraceae > Camphora > Camphora micrantha. The sequence continues at coordinate 43,663,841 of QPKB01000006.1, read as the reverse complement.
TCGCGCCTCGAGATGGGTGCAGTCTCGGCTCGGGGCGTGACACCTTCACTGAAATATAACTCTCATTCAGTTCCTCTATATTCTCCTCCCTTCTTCATCGATGTCCATTGCCCTCATGGTGATCGGTTGCATGTAGTGGCTGCTAGAACCATGTCATCGCTTTAAATGAAGGGCAATTTGGGTATTCTTTTTTAAAAAAGACAAAAGGTCGCAAAAAATACCTTTAAATGGTCAGATGTCCTTAATTGAAAACTTACTCGAAAACTTAAGGACTAATTTGGGAAGTATTGAAGATAATGTCCTCTTTTGAAATTTCCCTAAGTTCAAGGGAAAAAAATTATCTTTTTTAATATCTAGGAAGAATTTATATGAGTCCCTTTTTAAGGATAAAACTGTCAAAAAATAATAATTAAGGGCCTAATTAATTATTTTCAATGTTTAATTCTTGGTATGGGCTTTGGGCTTTCTATCACTTAATCCAAACCCGACCCAATTATTAAATGAGCCCTAACCACATATATAAGCCCGGCCTGTTACACCCCGACCCAATTTAAGTTTAATTAGTACTAATTAATTATGATTTAGCTAATTCAATTATACTTAGTTACTAATTATGATAATTAATGCATATTAGTTCTTTATAGATGAGTTAGTTGAGTTATGAGTCTTGAATAGTTAGTTGAACCGATTTGACTCAGTTGGATAGAGTCGAGGGCTTTTACGTAATTAGTGATTTTCTCATTTTTCATAATATGCATGTCATCTTGGCGTCATCGCGTGTATCTCGTTGAGCATGTCAATTTTCGTATTGAACCCTACTTGAATTGAGCACATATTGAATAGTTGGGCCCTCATTTGACTTAAAATGAAAATACATGAAAACCACTGGACCTTTGTGAAAATTGGGCACCTTTGTCACTTCAATCACTCCACGCATTCTACTCATTCGTTGTTCATTGTGGCTGGGAGAAAAGAACCTTTCTCCTCATTTTTTTTTCTCTCCATTTTCTTCTCCTTTCCTTTTCCATTTGCTAGGAGAGATTGTTGCTTGGGTTTGGAGAGATAACTTGGGTCCATCTCCATCTTTTTCATCCTCCTCTGCTCATTGTGACAAGAACCCATCTCTTTAACCCTTCACAAATTCGAAATCACTTCATAGGTAAGAATCAAACCCCATTCTTTTTATGCTTTTGAGTTGAAATGGAGTCAAGAGACTCATTTATAGTCATCCATAACCATGCATTGCATTTTTCATTTATATTTGTGGTTAGGGTTTGTTATTTGGGGTTTTTGAATATTTTGAGCAAAGGTTAGAGAAAAGGCTTAGAAAGCTAATTCGAGACAAGTATAAGCTTTTATTATTAATGCACGTGGTTTTATTCTTCGATTGGATTATCAAATTCTATTATTTTCCTCTTACTGTGATTAGCCTCTTTGATAAAAAATTGAGAATGATTATAGTATGGGTTTAAGTTTTGGGTGTTAGTAGTCTTAATTTGGAAAGGTAAAGAGGAGATGGGATTGGTGATGAAGTATTGTGGTTAAATAAAACATGAATTGCATGTTGGTGTACATGTAAATATATGTGTCAAGGGGGGCATTATATCTAAATACATGTGCAGTAGGTTTGAAATGGGTGGAATCTTTTTATACAAATGCTTGTGAAATTGGTAGTTTGAATGATGACATTTGCTATTGTATGTTAAAAATGTATGCACAGGTGGTAATTGGATGGAATGGGTGGAGATTTTCAAAAACAAACAGTGGGAAAAAGGGTTGGACGGACACAGATGTGTCCCTCGCTATAGCGAGGAGGGGCTCTGTCTTGGGCCTGGGTGTTTCGGTTTGGGCCCTGAGTTTTTGACAAAAACACTTCCTTTGACCACTAAAAGTTGACGAATACCCTTAGCGTGTATAATTACGAAACCAATTAAGATCTTGGACTCCGAGGGATTTATAGGACCCTAGAAAATTGTACCTTTGATGAAATCGATGGACCGAGGGTAATTAATCACGTGAGAGATTGTTGATGCTAAGATCATCTCATGTGAATTGTATCTTTCGTCTGACACCTTGTCGTGGGTGAGGCTCGGAGAACTCGGTACACTACACTTATACAAAGTGGCACTAAATTAAAGATAGTCATACGCCAGATCTTCAAACTTCATCGTGTGAGAATGTGAAGGACGAGAGCCTGGGAAATGACCCTTGATTTTTCTTAATCAATGCATGTGCATATTGGGATTCATTTTCTATTCGACTTTTAAATTCTAAATAATGATTTATATGCATAAATTGTTTCGTTTCTATTCGTTATACTTGTACGGTTATACAATATTCAATTGAAATTTGAGATGAGTAAGTTTATGTGTGAAATATTCTTGATATTAATGATTCGATTTGATTGGTCTGGCACTACTGAGTTTCGATCTCGTGATACCCGACGGGGTTAAACTTGATTTAGTGATTTGAGATCGCTGCAGTTGATCGTCTAGAGCACCAGAAATTCAGAACCGGGTAGCCAGCTAGCCTTTGGTCGGGCCGCTGGTGACATCCCAACTAGATTCACTCTCTATTCGAGAGAATGATCTTAATATAGTAGCAAACTAGTGTGTTTTATTCCCCATTGATTCGTAAGCCATGAATTATTCGATTTTGGCACAATTGCCTAGTTATTACTTGATATTGACATCTTTTGATCAATTGTTTATAAATTCAATTTGATACATTTTGTGATTTATTATAGTTGCATATACTTGTTGAATCGTTGTATTCATGATGCTATTTTTGGGGTCACAGACGCAGGTGTAGTTCCTGATCCTGAGGAGGCCCAGGAGGGAGAGGAGGAAACCGAAGAGGATCCCCCAGGATTAGAGGAGTGGCCTGGAAATGGCCCTGTGTTGTTCGGTCAACGGAGAGTGATGGGCTGATTCTTTTGAGAGCTTAAGTGGAGAGTGTGACTGACTCCTTTTGTGTGGGGTCATACTTAGTTCTTTTAGTTATAATTTTGACCATATTTTTGGTATAGTTGTATAGGGTTATTTTATGCACCCTCTTTTGTAAGACTAGATATATTATTGTGTATTTCTTGTGTATTAAACTTGAATGTTTAATTGGATTGAATGGGAAATGATACCTTCATGTGTAAGAATTACAGCTTCCGCTATGATTTAAATATTATTGATATGTTCTAGTGAGCTAGACTCACGTGTGAAAAAAGTTGTTCTTCTCCTTTGTGTGTTGTATTTGGCTCGAGATTGGTACAGCATCATAGGAGTATGTGTGTCTCACCTCGGGGATTACTCTAAGCCAAAGTGATTCGGGATCGGGATATGACATACGTAAGTACGGTATCAGAGCCCTGAAAGTATTCCTAAAAGACTTAGAAATAATTAGAAACATTGTGAGAACGCATTAGAATTGATTAAGAGTATAGAGTTGTCAGGGCTAGTTTATTGTTAGTTGTGAGTTTATTGTTAGTATTTTGCGTCTATCGTTAGTATTGTGTAGATGGAGTTAGAGTATAATCCTAATTCTTACAATTATTTTGCAGGTCAATGGCATCCGGCTCTGAGAGTAGGCACAACGGTGGAAATAACGAGTCCCACAATGACGACTCGTTTGTTGTGCTGGAAAATGATCCTCCCTCCATGGAAGCTCGCATGTTGATGTTGATGGTACAGATGACCAAGACAAATGAGTACTTGGCAACACTGATGGCTAGGCAAGGTCAAGCTCAGCCAAATCCAGGAACCCAAGTGGTCATCTGGTCTAAGGATCACGACCCGAATGCATTATATGAGAAGTTTAGAAAGAAAGGAGCAATAGAGTTCCAAGGGAAATAAGATGCCATTCAAGCCGACGAGTGGCTAGAGCACATAGGTGATGTGTTCGAGACAGTAGTATGCGACAACAAACAGCGAGTGGTACTCACTACCTCGATGTTTCGAGGTGTTGCCAATGATTGGTGGAAGAGTGTGAAGGAAGCTTATAAAGTCATGCCTAATGCTACTATTTGGGAAACCTTCCAAGAATAGTTTCGTCGCAAGTTCATACCGGATCACGTGTATCGGAAGAAGGAAGAAGAATTCATCTCCCTTAAGCAGAACCAAATGATGGTGGCAACATATGTGCATACCTTCCTTTAATTGTCCAAGTTTTCCAAGGATTTAGTTGACACAGAAGAGAAGAAAGTGAATGTAAAGCATGTTGTGATGTTCAAGAGGCCCGAGACTTTTGATGATTGAGTGGACAGAGCCTACACTGCAGAAGAAATGGCCATCAAGAAGAGGAATGCTGACCTTAAGAAGAGTATGTCTTACTCTGGAAAGAATTTTCAGCATAAGAGACAAAAGGAGACTACTATTGAGTGGACAATAGGCCCAACAGTTGCCACAGCAAGCGGGGAGACTTTTTGCAACGAATCATGAGTAGGCAGAAGCAACTGGAAATTTAGTAGAAGGTACCGTGTTGATTTGTGCTAAAGATGCGAAGACTTTGTTTGATTCGAGGTCCACACATTCATTTGTGGCGCCTCATTTTGCTTGTGGACTTCACCAACCACTTGAGTTGCTGTCATATGCGTTGATGGTGACTACTTCGGTGGGTAAGCGAGTAGCATGTGATAACTACTACCCTAAGTGTAGTGTTTAGATCGGGGATTTGCTAATACCCATAGATTTGATAATTTTGGTGATGCACGATTTTGATGTTATCCTCAGGATGGATTGGCTCGCGAGATAACGAGCTTGTGTGAACTGCTTCCACAAGACTATCACCTTTAAGGTGGAGGAGCCCAAGACGAATGTGATATTCGAAGGTGTGCGGAGAAAAAGGTCCAATAACGGACTCGTGTCAGCATTGGTTGCTGTGAAGCTTCTGGAGAGTGGCTGTGAAGGCTACTTTGCTTTTATCACCGAGAAAAAACTGCCTGCGAAGCTAGAAGAGATTCCGGTGGCGTGTGAATTTCCGGATGTGTTTCCAGATGAGGTTCCAGGATTACCACCGCTTAGAGAAGTGGACTTTCCTATTGATTTAGTACTAGGTACCGCTCGGATTTCGAAGGCTCCGTACAGAATGGCTCCAGCGAAACTCCGAGAATTGAAGGAGCAGTTGTAGAACTTGCTGGACAAGGGACTTATACGTCCTAGCGTATCACCATGGGGAGCTCCGGTGTTGTTCATGAGGAAGAAAGATGATACTCTTCGGATGTGTATAGACTACAGGAAGATCAATCAAGTGACAATAAAGAGCAAGTACCTGTTGCCTCGAATCGATGAACTGTTTGACCATCTTCAGGGAGCAGCATAGTTTTCGAAGATCGATCTCAGATCCAGATACCACTAGTTGAGAGTCCGTGAGTAAGACATTGAGAAGATAGCTTTCAGGATGAGATATGGTCACTAAGAATTTCTTGTGATGCCCTTTGGGTTGACCAATGCACCAATGGTATTTATGACATTAATGAATATGATCTTTGCTCCCTACCTTGATCAGTTTATCATAGTTTTCATTGATGATATTTTGGTATACTCTAAGTCTATGGAAGAACATGCAGATCATCTTAGATCATCACTTCAGCTTTTGAGAATACATTAGTTATACGCTAAGCTTGAAAAAGTGTGATTTTTTGCTTAAACAAGTAGCCTTTTTTGGGGCATATCAACACTCGAGATGGCCTAAAGGTGGATCCAGCGAAGGTAGTAGCCGTAATAAAATGGCAAAGTCCGAGGACGGTGGCAGAGATTCGGGGCTTTCTAGGCCTTGCAGGACACTACTGTAGATTTGTTAAAGATTTTTCCAAGATCTCAGCCCCATTGACGAAGTTGACTAGGAAGGATGTGCTCTTTATATGGACTAAGGAATGTGAGTCTAGTTTTCAAACTTTGAAGGAGAAGTTGACGACCGCCCCCAATTTCGTCTTTATTTGAAGGCTGAGGAGGTTTTGTGATTTATTTAGATGCATCTAGAGTCGGTTTGGGGTGTGTTCTTTTGCAAAATGGTAAAGTTATAGTCTATGGATCAAGGTAGTTGAAGAACCATGAGAGGAATTATGCCACCCACGATCTTGAGTTAGCCGCTATCGTGATTACACTAAAGCTTTGGAGACACTATTTGTATGGAGAACAATTTGAAGTGCACTCAGATTATCGCAGTCTACGATTTTTATTTTCTCAACAAGGTCTCAACATGAGGCAGAGGTGGTGGCTAGAATTTATAAAGGATTATGATTTTCCAATTAAATACATCCAAGGAAAAGGAAATGTGGTGGTGCATGCCTTGAGTAGGAAGTCTTCCTTAGTTGCAGCCATGAGTGCACAGTGGTTTAAGTTGGATGCTTTCAGGGAACTGGATGTAGAGGTCCAATTGGTTAGTGACTCGGTGATGTTGGCGGCCATGTCGGTGTACGAACCTGAATTGATGAATCGAATTAAGAATGAACAGTTCGAGGCTAATTTGACCAAGATAAGAGATCATATTGCTGAGAAGCCTAATTTTCAATTAGTGGATGGAATTTTGTATTTTAGGAATTGATTGTGTATACCGAAGACTAATCAACTAATAATTCTGATTTTGACAAAAGCATATATTGCCAGATACGCCATGCACCATGGGAGTACAAAGATGTATAGGGCTCTCAAGAGGCGATTTTGGTGAAATAATATTAAGAGGAAAATCACGGAATTTGTATCCAAGTGTTATACTTGTCAGTGGGTAAAGTTTGAGCATGGGAAGCCTCTGGGTTTATTGCACCCTTTGTCTATTCCTCAATGGAAATGGGAACACATATCAATGGACTTCGTTTCAGGTCTACCGCTAACTAGCCGGAAGAATAATGTGATTTCGGTGATAGTTGACCGGTTGACGAAATTAGCTCATTTTATTCCTTTCAAGTAGGGTATGAATTTCAATGAGATGGCTAATCTTTTTGTGAAGGAGATAGTTCGATTACATGGTACCCCAGTTTCAATAGTCTCTGATAGATATACGAGGTTTGTTTCTTCGTTTTAGCAATCTTTTCAGCAGTCCATGGGCACCAAACTCAGCTTCAATACCGCTTACCATCCTTACACAGATGGATAGTCCGAACGCACCATACAGACCTTAGAAGACATGCTTCGATCTAGCGTTCTTAATTTTGGTGGTGAGTGGGATGAGCATTTGGCTCTATGTGAGTTTGTGTATAACAATAGCTTTCATTCGACCATTAGGATGCCGCCTTTTGAAGCACTATATGGACGTAGTTGCAGAATTCCAGTTTGTTGGGACGAGGTTGGCACTAGGAGTTTCCATGGACCTACTATCGTCGCAGACACAACAGAGAAGATTCTTCATGTCAGAGAAAGGTTGAAAATGGCTCAATCCAGACAGAAAAACTATGCAGATAATAGAAGGAGGAAACTTGAATTCAAAGTTGGAGATTGGGTATTTTTGAAGACGTCTCCGATGAAAGGCACGATCCAGTTCGGGCAGAAAGGGAAACTCATCGAGATATGTGGAATCGTTTGAAATCAAGAGTAGAATCGGTGATGTAGCATATAGATTGAAGCTTCTGTCTGAATTTGCCGGAGTACATGATGTATTTCACGTATCTATGCTTCGAAAGTACGTTCGAGATCCATCTCATGTCATTTTATATGACGAGGTCAAGATCAAACCTGACTTGACATACGTTGAGCGTCCACTCCGTAACATTGATGAGAAAGAACAAGTGTTGCAAACGAGGACCATTCGTTGGGTCAACTATTTTGGGATCATCATGGACCCGAGGAAGCCACGTGGGAAATTAATGAACAAGTTGCACGACACTACCCCAAACTCTTCACGCAAGTACGTTCATTCGAAGGATTGAATGATTCCTAGAGGAGGAGAATGTTACACAACGACCCAATTTAAGTTTAATTAATACTAATTAATTATGATTTAGCTAATGTAATTATACTTAGTTACTAATTATGATAATAAATGCTTATTAGTTCTTTATAGATGAGTTAGGTGAGTTATGAGTCTTGAATAGTTAGTTGAACCGATTTGACTCAGTTGGGTAGAGTCGAGGGCTTTAACGTAATTAGTGATTTTCTCATTTTGCATAATATACATGTTATCTTGGCGTCATCGTGTGTATTTTGTTGAACACGTCAATTTTCGTATTGAACCCTACTTCAATTGAGCACATATTGAATAGGTGGACCCTCATTTGACTTAAAATGAAAATACATGAAAACCACTGGACCTTTGTACAAATTGGGCACCTTTGTCACTTCAACCACTCCACTCATTCGTTGTTCATTGTGGCTGGGAGAGAAGAACCTTTCTCCTCATTTTTCTCTCCATTTTCTTCTCCTTTCTTTTTCTATTTGCTAGGAGAGATTGTTGCTTGGATTTGGAGAGATAACTTGGGTCCATCTCCATCTTCTTCATCCTCCTCTGCTCATTGTAACAAGAACCCATCTCTTTAACCCTTCACAAATTCGAAATCACTTCATAGGTAAGAACCAAACCCCATTCTTTTTATGCTTTTGAGTTGAAATGGAGTCAAGAGACTCATTGATAGTCATCCATAACCATTCATTGCATTTTTCATTTAGATTTGTGGTTAGGGTTTGTTATTTGGGGTTTTTGAATCTTTTGAGCAAAGGTCAGAGAAAAGGCTTGGAAATCTAATTTGATGCAAGTATATGCTTTAGTTATTAATGCATGTGGTTTTATTCTTCAATTGGATTATCAAATTTTATTATTTTCCTCTTACTGTGATTAGCCTCTTTGATCAAAAATTGAGAATGATTGTAGTATGGGTTTGAGTTTTGGGTGTTAATAGTCTTAATTTGGAAAGGTAAAGAGGAGATGGGATTGGTGATGAAGTAGTGTAGTTAAATAAAACATGAATTGCATGTTGGTGTACATGTAAATATATGTGCCAATGGAGCATTATATCTAAATGCATGTGCAGGAGGTTTGAAATGGGTGGAATCTTATAATACAAATGCATGTAAAATGGATCATTTGAATGATGATGTGTGCTATTGTATGTTGAAAATGTATGCACAGGTGGTGACTGGATGGAATGGGTGGAGGTCTACAAAAACAAATAATGGGAAAAAGTGTTGGACAGACACAGATGTGTCCCTCGCTATAGTGAGGAGGGGCTTTGTCTTGGGCCTGGGTGTTTCAGTTTGGGCCTTGAGTTTTTGACAAAAACACTTCCTTTGACCGCTAAAAGTTGACGAATACCCTTAGCTTGTGTAATTACGAAACCAATAAGGATCTTGGACTCAGAGGGATTTATAGGACCCTAG